>CM034706.1:150605487-150618617 GCA_020142125.1 Phrynosoma platyrhinos
AGAGGGGCGGGCTATAAATAAAAATTTATTATTATTATTATTATTCATGGAATTTTCCTATGAATGACTTTTTGCTGTTTCTTATCTGGTTATGCTTTGGTTCTTGGCACTTGCGCTAATGTCATTTTAAACATGTTTTAATGTCAATTGTGCAATTTTCACAGGCTAATAATTGTTTAAACTCCTAGTTTCTCCCATGTGATAAACTCCTCTGAGACAAAATGTGTTTTTGCTGGTTAATGTAGGATGATATGAAAAAGAGGTCAGCTTTAATAATTGTACAGAAGTGGGAATTCATGTATGATAAGCTGAACATGTTGAAGTCCTCACACTTACAGAACCTTAAAAGGTATATGCCTGTCATCCTCTTTGCTATCTTCCATTAATGTCTGATGAGTGCACAAAATTGACATTTGACCTTCTTAAATATCAAGTATACACTCTAGGGATTCTTCTGGATCCAGTACTGCTGCTATGACAGCCCATAGTTCTTTGCTCCTTCTGTTTTTATCATTACCATTTTGAAAATCTGTTGTATTGTAAATTGATGGAAACCAGACTTGTCTTTCCATGAAGAAATAATTCATTTCACATAGACTTCTCACTAGAAGGAAAATAGGGAATTTTTCACCAATCTGCACTTTCTTCTGCAGCTCCCAAGCAGTTGGAACAACTTGTCAGGGGGCATGAGGTGTGTGTGAAGATGGCAGGACAAATTGGCAAATTCCTACATTATTTGTTAAACCCAGATGAGCATAAATCTGGATCCAACCCATCAATTTTATCACAAGCCATAATGAGTATTTTTGCAAGGGTAGTGATAACCAAGTTCTCAATATAGTGGTAAGGCTAGGTCTTGATAACACTTCATTCATTTTCTGCAGTTAGGAATTCTCGTGATGGAATGATTAAACAAATCCTACTAATAGAAAGCTAGCTAGAACAATTTTCCTTAATATTTAGTCATCTATTTATCAGAAACATTTTTAAAAGAAACTTCCAGTCATGAAGTGGTACAAACTTGCAAAGAGATTTTAGTTCAAAAAGGAACATTGTACAAGATAAGGTACAGTTCAAATCCAGTGTAACCAGTCAGCACACTAGCTCTGTCCATCCATCTGTGAAAGAACTTCCTTTATCTATGGAGCTCTTTTTTGATCTCTTATTAAAAGGAAATCTTCAATGTATAAAGGAAATTTTCTGAGGCAGACAGTCTCCTCTGCATCTGAGAGGCAAAGAAGAATGATTACTGGGGTAGAACTGGTGTGCTTATTGCCCATGCAGCTCTTCACATGGAGAGCCTACATGCTTTCTAATGACTGAACAGGGGTTATGTCTGTTTGAGAGCAACATTTAAATCAATGTTAACTTTGAATATTAGCACCAGAGGAATATTATCGCTGCAGCAATAAAAGCTATAAACATGGTATTATGAAGAATTGACTTTACAGTTAACACTTCATTGACATATATTCCCCACATTAATTCCTAGTAACTTTTAGTATCTCATCAAACTATTTTAAATGGGTTTTACGAGTATTCCATTTAACAAAACAACTACATATTTTCATCTGATGAATTTTCATTCCTTTATAGTGTCAATACTATAAATGTGGATATAGTTCACTACCTTAGCATTCCAAATTTTTCAAAACCTACTCCATACTACTTAGACTGAGAGGTGCAGAAAAATCTATATGCATCACAAGGCCTGCTCTGCATCTCCTAAATGACCCTCATGTCTTCAGGTGTAGCTAAGAATGCTGTACCATTCAAAATTCAATTTCCAGTCTATCCCAGCCATCAAGAGACAGCCCAACCTGCTCCCCTGATTCTGCTGCAGTTTTTGTTTATTTGTTTATTTGTATTATTATTTTAAGTGTGTTTTTAAACTGTCATTGTTTAATAGTATTTTAAGGGGTGGGTGGGATTGTGAGATATGTAATGTATATTTTAATGTTGTAAGCTGCTCCAGTTGTGTTATGCAGAGGGATGTGATTAATAATAATAACAATAATAATAATAATAATAATAATAATAATAATAATAATAATAATAATAAATTGGCTTTTGTACATTAAATTTGGAGAAAGACACCATCTTGTTCTTTGCCTCAGTTAGCAGCTAGCCTTTGACTGGAAGACTGGATTGATGCACTATAAATCTACTTTAAAAAGGCTTTATGGTTGAAATAAAGGTCGTGCACATGGTGTTTCATAGGCTGTATTCAAACAGATATTCTTATAGAGCATTCTAAAAAAAATCCCCAAATTCCCCATGTATGCTGTATCCTGTAACACGCTGGGCCTTTGCAGACTGCTAGAAATAGTGCAAATTGAGTCCAATTTAATTGCCCTGGCTCAGTGCTAGGGAATCATGGGAATTGTATTTTTTTTCTAAGACATTGAGCCTTCTCTGTCAGAGAGCTCTGGTTCCACAATAAACTACAGTTCCCATGATTCCTTTGCACTGAGTCAGGGTTACATCTGAGTAAAAACTGTTAGCGTTAGTGATCATTATGTAGCTGAATGGGCAGGATGATACTGCAAAAAAGAGACAATTTAGTAAAGACCTGCAACATAATTTTAAAAGGGAATATAGGGAAATGTTATGAGCAACTTGAAAGAGAATTTATTTTCTTCATAATTTTATGGAAACTTACTAATATAGTGTAAAAATGTCTTGGTAAAAAGTGGAAAACAATATATATATCAGGGCAGCAGGTAGAGGGAACTTATGTGCACAATAATTAACCACCAGCCCCTCAGAAGGAATGTAAAAGCAAAAAGCAATATCCATTATTTTTATTATTTCTTCTCATTTTTTACTGGGAGCCTAATGTTTAGTATCTGGGCTGTGACACATGATTTAGCAGTGGCCTTTGCAGTCAACAGCACCAAAAAGCTATATCTAAATAGACAAACAGTGTAAAAAATTAGAAGAGACTCCAGTGTGGTGTTTCTATAATGAAATACATTACAACTGCCAAAATATCTTTGCAGTGACACATTTTTGAAAATTTTTGGTTATATCAGGTGTTATCCAGGCCTCCATATTTTTTGTCTTTATCCATAAAGCACTGACACATTATCAGGTGCTGTATACAAAATAAAAAATAATATAGATCCTTCCCACCAGAATCCTATGAAAATAAAAAGATAAGACACATTAAGGAGGAAAGGCCAAGAAAGAGAAAGAGGGGCAATTAGGAAAAGCCATTAGAAAGTTCATGTTGAACAGATGTGTTTTAAGGTGCTTCTTGAAAGCAGATTCATAATTAAGATTAATGACTCAGTTCAGGCAGATAAAAAGTTTGTCTAAGCAGCCATCTTGGGTGTTGTCTCAAGTAGTCATCTTGGGAGAAAATCAGCAGATGTAACACCAAGTGATGAAACTGGGAATCTTTTCCTTTTCAGCAAGTACCAAGTCTTATTAAAGGCCAAATTTGCAGAACAATTCTGACTCTGGAAAGTAACCTTCCTAACCTGAAGATGCGGAAACTTTTCAGCTATAGCTACCAGTTTGTTAATCTTTCCCTTGAGGTGCTAGACATGGATTAGAAGATTCAACTGACTTTTTCTTTGGTGAGGGATGGGTGCTCCTTATATTCAATGAATTTGACCATCCAGGAAGAGAGTACTTTGGTCTAAAAAAAATCTAGTTTTCAATAGTGCAGAAGATTATCCCTGAGTTCCATCTGAGTTGTTGAATTAGGACAGCCACTGTATGTGTGTTTAATTTACTGTGGGAATGGCTTACTGAAATTGGCCAATGCATATGACTAAGAATTTTATTCAGTTCATTTTTTGATAAGAACTTAACAAAACTGACAGATTTCCTCATAAATTCACCAACAAGAACTTGGTTTTGTTTTTAAATAAAGTAGGAAGAAGTGAAATGTATAGATTCATAATTTCCTAGGGCTTATTGGGGCTAAGCAGATGGGCAGCACCGGGCTGCCCCGGGAAGCTTCGCCGCCCCAGGAAGGAGCACTAAAATAGTGCACTGTTACGATAAGTGGTTTTGATTGAGTTTTGATATCAAGATGCCTTTGAATCTCTTTCAGAAGCCCTAGGTTAAGGGTCTCCATCGCCATGGGCTCAAGGCGAGCACATCACGTAGGCACTAAGGTGAATCTGCATTTACAAGCCATTTGCAGATCAAAAGGCCAGGCTTAGGAGCTGCAATGCAGGACATTCACACCTGAAAAGATTTATGAGCCAGTCAGGATGTGTCCTTAAGGTGAGGAAAAATAAAAAACCTACATCCCATCTCCCCTCTTCTGGAAATTGTCCACTTCAAAGCACAGCAATCGGAATCCTTTGATGTTCAATAGCAACTCTTCACTTCTAGGGTTTAAATACTCCCCAAAATCTCAGGGAAAAGGGGGGTCTGGATAGATTTCATGGTGGTCCTGTACCATCCATGATCTCTAGCTAAAGTCTCCAACTCTACCTACTGTTCTTTTCGGTTGAGTCTATTCATCCTTGGAGCAACACCTTTGCAGGTAATTATCACCATTAGAAAGCCTTGTGTTCCTATAAGCTAACTAATTTACTCCTCAATTCTTGTGTGTGTGCATGTGTGTTAGGGTGTCTTTGTCTGCTTGAATCCTCAAATAAAGCTTTGTTTCCATATCAGTCTCTTCTCTAGCCACCTCCGTAAACATAGGATAAAAGATCCCATAGAAGACTTGGACTTTAGTAATTCCCCAGGTCCAGAGTCTTCTCATTACAGCTCTTTCCACAAATCACTGAAGGTGCACTGCAAAAGGCTGCCGGCACACCTTTGGAGCCTCTTCCGCTGCAGTGTGTGCGGACGCTGCAGTGGAAAGGCATCCTTGGAGCACCGGCCATGCGGAGGGCTGGCTGCTCCGATGACATATTCGGGAAGGGAGTGGGGCACCCAGCGTGTGGCTGCCCCTTCCCTTCCTTGCCCTGAAGATGGTGCTTTGTGCCATCTGCTTAGAGCCATTATATAATTAGGGATAACATATGACAGGGGAAATCTTGTACTAGCAGTAGTTTACTGGGACTCTGGGCATTTAAAAAAAATTAAAGAGAAAAGGGAAAACCTTCTGCCTTTGACCTGTCCATACAGTGTGAATATTTGAAGAAGAGTGATGCCTTTAAATATCAGTGCATTTCCAAATATACAAGAAACACATCAGAAATGAGCTGACTCCTAAGAAGGCAGCACAGTCATAATTTTACATTGGTTCATCAAAGAACAATAGCTACAAACCCTCCTGCCCATTAGATGGCTGCGTTTTGCTTTTAACTAGCTTAATTCCTCAGCTCTCACTACTCTATGCTGTCTCTTTTTGTTCTTTACACAAATGTAGGTAGATGTGACATTCAGAGACTGGAAATACATGCACAGCCTTTGGGACAGCTAAATTCTTGCTGTCTGTAGGTTAATAGGTTATGATGGGGGGAAAAGCACAGTAATAAGCCCATTCACATGTCAGAAGAAGCCTTTAGAACTGCTGTATTGTTTCATAGAACTAAAGGACTAAAATGGTTGGCCATAGAGCTTTGGTTTGCTCTACTGGATGACAGCCAGAGCCATTCATCTCAGAGAGACTTTTGCTATTGAAAATAATAAGATGTGGATTCCTCTTATTGATAGCCCCCTTTCCTTTAGTTTTCATTCACTGTTGCTTTCTTGTCTTATTTAAAGGCCCTCTATTTTTTTAGGTATCTTATACAATTGTGCCTCCATTCTGAGCTTTTTCTAAAAGGCCAAGAGCACTGTGCCATTCAGAGCATACTCTTATCAGGACAGGCAGGAGATCCACCAGAGAACTAAGAAAGCAAGCATGGGAGATACCAAATGCCAACATTTTGTCCTTATTCTGACTATGTCTTTGGAACAGAGTATTACATGAAATTTATCTCCCCACTTATAAGGCATTTAATTAACCACACACATCTCCAGTACTCCAGATGTGACAACAATTTTGTTACTGAAATCAAGTGGGTATAAATCCTGAAAGTGTTTGGGTCTCTTTGCTTTTCATTTCCCCCTCCCTTCTCTTTCCATAGAGTGTTTGTGATTGTTTGTGTGCTTTTGTTACATTCCTTTAGTACAAGGCAGGTTCTGTGAAAAAAAAAAGCTGAATGAAAGCCACGTTCAGTGGATTTGAGAGATAGCGCTTTCCGGCTCAGCTGTATGGTAGTCCTTTTATCTGTGCTGAAAAAGAGATAGTTTAGACAAGTACTATTCATTCACTGAATTTTCCCCACATGTTTTGAAATACCAATGAATAATTCATGAATATGAACAGCTTTACAGGAAATGGCTCAATATAATAGGGAAAGGTCAGTGTGTGTGCGTGTGTTTAAGTGAGTGAGGGGAGAAGAGAGAAAGTATGTCTGAGAGAATTTTCAAAGTATTTTGAAATTTCCCCCACCCCATATGAAGCAGCAGAAGATATATTGTTTAAGTTACAGAGATTTATGGAGTTTAGTCTTCAGATGTTTGTGCTTTATAACCTATCCTGTCAAGGGTCCAGTAATGGTTACTATTTTTTTAAAAAATAGAGGGTGATGGTGTCTGCTGTTGTTTTCCACTAAGTAATATGAATCCAAATAAGAGTCACAGACATCTAAGACTGTTTTCTCTTCCACTTCACCTCTTACCATGTGGGAAAAATAATAAGTGAACTTCACTGTATTCTATTTATTTGAACATAGGATCTGTCTGACCTTGTGCTTTATGCTCCTCAATTTGAAAAGGGCTGAGGACAAATTGTGGGGTCAGAAATATCTTGCACTCAAACAAATGCATGCCCACTCCAGTTCATTAATCATACGCTCTGCATAGCAAAGTGGGAGGAAGGGAACAGGGCAGGAGAGTTCAAAGAGACTTAAATGACTTGACATTTCTTCCTTGAAAACACTGAGCAGCTATTATTAACAAATAAGGGCAGAGAGAGAAGGCTCTTTGCACATAAAACAACAGTGTAGTTTTATATATGAGGAAATTCTCTAAGAGGGAGAAGTTGGAAGGGTGAAAAACAGTTTCCCCCTTCCCCCTGCCACACACAGTTACCTTTACAATGAAGTGGCACAGTTGTCACCCCACGCCCCATACAATGATTTTCCCTTCATCTAGACTCATCCTTCCTCATTTCTAAGTCCAGACATTGTCTATATTCCTTTTCTGGCATCCCCATAGAATTGCCCCCCATGCACTAACATACAGATAGAGACTGCCCATAAATTCTTTAAAGAGAGGATTTCCATGTGTTTTTATGTCTATTTTCCACTCTTTTTAGTGTCAAGACAAACTAATTCCAAATTGAAATTATCAATAATCCTATGTTGTTTGGGAATTGATTGAGATTGATTGAAACAGTTGTCCAGCTCAAACACTCATGGGCTAGTATTCTACATTATATGGTGGAAGAGCTCCATGTAATATGGTTGACAATATGGAAATTATCACATTGACTAAAAACCTGACTGCTTCCCAATGTGATACAGTCAGGTTGCAGATCCCAGCTGTACTTTGGAAGCCATTTTTCCAAGATGGGAGCTTGCTGTTTTGGAAAAATTACCTCCAAAGCACTCCTGGGACCAGGGTGCACTCACTCAGTGGCAGTGGCAGTGAATTACATGCAATAATACCCAGTAGCAACTTGCAACTCAACTGTATCCTGTTGGGGTGCAGTCAGGTTTTTAGTCAATGTGATAATCTCTTATGTTAATCCACATAAAATGGCAAAGCCCAAATGATGCCTTAACTGGGAAGTCCATTTAGGCAAGGACTCCCTACAGAATAACTTGTCAACTTTGAACTGTGAATGGAAGACCAAATGTTTCATCCTTACCTGTTCCCCCTGAAGGGAATTTAAGCATCTCTAGTGGGCCCTCCACTTCACTTATCTCCTTGAGTTGGCTGGCAAAGAGAAGCATGCCAATAAGTTTCCTGTACCTTGCGGTACCTCAGAAATCCAATCAGAGAAGCTTGTCACCTGACTGAGTGTTCACATCCTGCCAATTGTGACGAAGACATCCCTAAGCAATCACATCTACCAGTTGGGAACAAAACATGGGATAGGCATGCCTCCTAGCCCAATCTGGGCATGACAAAAATTATTGTTGGTGTTAGTGTGTGCCTTTGAGCCTTTTCTCATTTATGGCAACCATACAATGAGCTTATCACAGCATTTTCTTGACAAGATTTGTTCAAAGGGGGACTGCCACTCAACCAAGCTGATTGTGTAACTTGCTTAAAGTCACCCAGTGGTTTTCCTTGGCCAAGTGGGGATTAGAAACCTGGTCTAATACCCAAACCACTACATCAGGGGTAGGCAATCTTTCCCCTTTAAGAGCTGAGGGACTTCAGCTCCCGGAAACCTCAGCCATGTTGGCCAATAGTCCCATGTTGGCCAATAGCTCCTGGGATTGTGGGAGCTGAAATCCCTCGGCCCTTAAAGGGGAAAGGTTGCCTACCCCTGCACTACATCATGCTGGCTTTCTATTTATCCCCAAGAAAACACTGGAAAAGCACATGGTATATTTGGAAAAGTGGGTAGAAAACTGCTTGAAGGAAAAGAGGTTAAAGCCTGGGCTGCACCACCTTAAATAATTGAGTATAAGTACATTGAAAATGCCAGTGATGAGATGTCTAGTGCTAGTCTCCAGCTTATAGATGCTGGCCAAATGCTATTGTTGTATACGTCTTGAATTTGTTTCTGACTTATGGTGTTTTAAAGGGATCTCCTATAGAAGCAGACTCACACTGCATGCACCAAGAAAGGTTTTAAAAAGCAATGAAATGAACTTGTGATATAAAATAACTATTATCGGGGGGGGGGGGGAGAAGCAACATCTATCAGAGTAAAGCAATATATACTTTGCAAAACAGAGTCATTGGGCTCTTTGACTTAAGAGCCAGTATTTGTTCCTTGGCAAATGAACCTGGATGTTACAGTCTTTGATTCCATGCTTAAGATCTTGACATTAACTCCTCCTACCCAAATGGAGTTATTTAATCCCTACTTTGTGAAGCTGGGCAAGAATGTATGGGTTCTTTCAAACAGAATAATATTTGTGTCAGGGTCAGCTAAATGTTAAATTGCCATTACCCACACCTCAGGATGTTTTAAGAATTAGAAAATAAGGCAGCTGGGGTCATAATGCCATTTTATAAACCTGCCATGCAGCTATGTACAGTTCAGATCACTCCAGTTCAAAAAAGAGTATAAGGAGCTTTCACATCAAAGGTTCATTCTGTGCAGTATAGTCTGACTGGGAGAAAATAGGGGTGTAAGGATCTGCTGTAATCTGATCTATGTGCCTTCAACTATGTGTTTATTGCCACCTTCTCTGTCACCTCAACTAGGCATTTTTTTGGAAATATTTTTTGTTCTTCTGCAAAAGATATGCAAACGAAATCCATGCAAAGCGATATATGTCGCAGAAATATGTGCATATTTACAACAGATGCACAAACAGAAAAACAAATGGCTAGCACCCCAAAAGTCATTAAGACATATGAGGACATATAAATAAATGTCCATGTGATATGTGTCATTATTATATGTGACAATGCAATTAGGAGTTTATCACACAAACCCCATTCTCACTGCAATCACGCCAATAAGTGGAATGGGGTAAATACCAGTTTTGAAGCATTCCCTCTCACATGTCCTTGCAATAGTACAAATGGGGCCTTGTGCTCTCTTCTGCACTCCTCCCTAACCCCACCTCCCTGCCCTATGCCCTATCCAGCACGACCTTCAGGGATTTTTTTATAAAAAAAATATTTTTGACTTTTTAAAAATAATGCAATCCTGGAGGTATACTAATAGATTTTTAAAAACTAAACTAAACTAGACTAAACTAAAACGGGGGAGGGAAGCTTTTCTGGCAATAGCTAGGGTATGGGGACAGAGGGAGAGGAGGGAACACTGACAGCATGTGACTGCCCAATCCCAGAATTGTCATGCAAAATACTTATCACACCTGGGGACTAATGGAACAACCTCACACTTTTGTTTAAATAAAGCTGCACTTTAACCACTCTTGGATAGCAAGGCAGTGATGAGGTAGCAATGGTGTTGTGCAGGAAGTAAGCCATAGGCATGATTTTCAAACTTTAAAAGCAGTTTAAAATCATGTGTATTAAAGTCCTTATTGTGGTGGATGATTAATGAAATTAATTCAGTCAGCTCTTCATATCCCCTCCCCCATGGATAACAAAATCCATAGGACCTCAAGTCCTATTTTTGTCATGCGCTGCCATTGAGAAGAATGGGATGGGCCGAGGATACTCCAGTCCATGGATGGCAAGCTCATGGAAGAAGAAGAGAGCCAACTGCAGTACACAATGAAGATACAGTCAGCCCTCTGTATCCATGGAGTCCTTATCCACAGATTCAAGCAACTTGAAAATATTCAAAAAGTATATAAATTCCAAAAAGCAAAGCTTGGTTTTGCCATTTTATGTAAGGGACACCATTTTAGCCACTGCATTTAATGGCATTTGAGCATCCACTGATTTTGGTATCTATGGGAGGGGTCCTGGAACCAAATCTCATTTGATACTAAGGGCCCACTATACTACTGCCTGAAACATCATTGTTTGCAAGTACATGTGTGATCATATATCCACAACTATCTTCAAAAATCTTAAGCACAATTTAGAATATGAAAATAATTTATCTTCAGTCCTACTCCAAGCTGGGATCCTTTTGACTGGAAATGCTGGATAATGAAACTGAAGCCTTTCACATGCAAAGAAGAGGCTCTTCTACTGAGCTCTAGCTCTTACTCTATATGTAAAGATGAAATAGGTACAAAGAAAAAGGCAGTGAAGGAAATATGACAGAGGGACTAAAGATTATAAATGGCACAGAGAGAATGATGGATAGCACAGAGGGACAGGATGTTATTCTTTGTCTTCCATAATCCAACAACATGTAGTCTTTCAGTGGAATTAAGTGGAACATATAATTGGAATCCAAATTTAGGAATAACAAAGGAAACTCATTTTTCATACAACACATGAGACATGAATATCATTGCTTCAAGATGTGGTGCTCAGCACATGTTTAGGGCAGAGATAGGGGGAGGGAGAGAGCACTCAACCTCCCTCTCTGCAAATCTAACATAATATTGAATATAAACTGGGATCATTATGTGTAAATTTATGCATTGTGAGTTCATGTAAAATGCATCCAACTTTCTAAAAAACATGGTAAATTCACAAGCAATTGTTATTCAATTGTCAGCTAAATAGCACCTACATTTATAGGAAATATACTAGTTTCAGAGAGTGCTCATAAATGCTTCCAGACAGGGATTTTCCACCTTGTCCATCCTTTTTACCCATAATGTTCCTCCATATTTACTCTGTAAGTGAAAAACATCCAAACAAAAAGAAAATAATCTGTGGGTAAATGCAAAAGTTTCTTATGAAAAACAAAGATGTGTGGTCCTCTGATAAAACTTAGGAAAAGTGATTGCATGATAAAAGCCTCATCTGGAAACTTCCCATATCTTTTTTATGACCTCCTGGGATGTGAGGGATGCAGTTTCCTAGCCCCTGTTGGAGCCATATGGGACTAACTAGACTAGGGGTAGGCAACCTTTCCCCTGTAAGGGCCGAGGGAATTTAGCTCCCAGAAGCCTCAGCCATGTTGGCCAATAGTCCTATGTTGGCCAATAGCTCCTGGGATTCTGGGAGCTGAAGTCCCTAGGCCCTTAAAGGAAGTCCCTTGGCCCTTAAAGGGGAAGTCCCTTGGCCCTTAAAGGGGAAAGGTTGCCTACCCCTGAACTAGACTGTTGTTAGTTCCAGCAATACATATACATAGAATTCCAAAAGGTCATTTAGAATACCAAAATGTGGGACTTACAAAAGGAAGTCATTTTTCATATAACACACTGAATGTGAAGATCATTGCTTAGATCTGAGAATACTGAAACCTGATCAATACAAGTTCTGTCCCTAAAGGTGATGCTGTTGGTCTATTAAAGTAAAATACTCCATATCTCAATTTCTGAGAAAATGTGTGAGCAGGATTTTATATGTACAACATATACATTAATATTTTTGTTTAAATTAAAATAGAAAAAGGGGAAAAAAACCAGAAAATTTATTCACTGGTTGGGGTGTGAGAGTCAGTAAGGCAGGGGTAGGCAACCTTTCCCCTTTAAGGGCCAAGGGACTTCAGCTCCCAGAAGCCTCAGCCATGTTGGCCAATACTCCCATGTTGGCCAATAGCTCCTGGGATTCTGGGAGCTGAAGTCCCCTGGCCCTTAAAGGGGAAAGGTTGCCTACCCCTGCAGTAAAGCTTCAAACAAGAATTACAGCAGCAGCAGCAACAACAGCATAACTAAACCTCGTGTGTGTGTGTGTGTGTGTGTGTAGAGAGAGAGAGAGAGAGAGAAAACAATAGTAGAATGGTGGTTGTTAGCTGTCTTTAAGCTATATATTTTCTTCTTTTCAAGTGTTTTCTCTCAGCAGTTTCAGTTAACAAGTTAGTGTAATAACCATGCTGGTCATGTCACTGCTTTCCTTTGGGAAACTAGATTTTGTTCCACATAGGATTATCTCTAATAGACTTCTGGCTGTATGTTGTTTTAAAAGACTCTTCTTCACTGATACAAGAGTGTGGAACCTGAAACAACCAAGTGGGTGGTAACTTCATTTAGGAAGGCAGCACAAGTAACAAAAGAAATTCCAGCTTTGTTTTATGTTTCTTGGTCTTTCACTAGGATTTTGTTTTATCTTTTAAAAAATCTGCTAGTACATTTTTCCCTGTGCTCATGAATTAGTTCACAGTGAAATGATTCCCCTCCCACAAATTCTGCTGTGAATAATTTCTGCATGTGTGACTATTTGGCAAATATTTGAAGTTTGGCACCAAGGTTTGGAATTTAAATAGTTTTCAGTAGCAGTCAAAATTTGAACATGTTGGAGAGCTGAAATAAGCAACAACAACAAACCTCTGACATAAAACCTTAAATTCTATGGTTGGTTCTACTCCAGGAGAACTTAAACCTCTTTGAAAAATGGTAAAACAGAAAGTAAAAATCTTATACTGTAGTTAAGAAAGTCAATACAGAGTCGGAACGACAAATAGCCAAAATGGAAAGTAACAGAGAGGCGGATTT
>CM034706.1:150632071-150644854 GCA_020142125.1 Phrynosoma platyrhinos
TTATTATTATTATTATTATTATTATTATTATTATTATTATAAGATGGGGAACAGAGTTGTAAATTAGCCATCTCCAGCTTGTATGTAAAACATCTTGCTGTAAATCCCCTAGCCTTCCTGCCTTTAGAAGTGTGAATGTTCCCTTGATTGTAGCTTCCAAACTTATCTGATTTTTCTCTTCTCTTGTATGTGGTCTTTCACCTTTGGGATCATGGCTACCTTGGCTATGTGACCCATTTGGACCATCCTCATGGCTACTACAGTGCAGAGTACATTCAGGACAATATATGGGATGCACATACTCACACCCTCCAAATTAGGAAGACTTCCAGTAACAGTTCCCCCTGAAAACCCTAAGACAAGTGATGAAGAAAATTTTGGGGTGTGAATTTGGAGAGTCTAGCCCAGGGCTTTGGGAATTATCCTCAAGTGAAACTCATTTGTTGGACTTGGAATGTTTAAATCAGCAAAGACGGGAAAAAACTATATTGGGGCTATCATATAAACATTCACACCATAACTATAAAAGAGTAAAATTGTAAATACAACAATTAGCAAATATGAATGTATATATCAATCAGTTTTGCTTCCTCTCAATGAGGACCTTGGAAAATGTTATCAGACAAGATGCACAACCAACAACCATTAGGTGTATAAAAGACTTGTCATTGTAGGACATATGGCAATGTATAAATTGTGCAGGTGGACAGCTATAATTTTACAGCAGGTTGGAAATGTATGACACAAGACAATTGACATTCAAAGTAATATACCATGAAAGATGTAACAAATGAACACATGATACTCAAAATAAGAATGGAACCAATAAGTGTCCTTGAAAGGTATTGTCTCCATAGAGGTCAGTTGTGGTTGGTCTCAATAGACCAATGTGAAGTTTGGTGAACCAAGTCTAACATAAAGCAAAATCCATTAAGCACAAATGGTGAAAGTTTTGGAAAAAGTTTGGACTAGTTGCCAGAATGGACAGAATTGGAATTGTGTAGCTGGTGGCTTGGAAACAGGGCTAGGTATGGCAGTGAAAATGTAAGTGGACAGCTGTATAATCTGTATAATGATACAATCAATGTGGTGATGTGGACAACAGCAATGTCCATGGCATTTATCTATATTTACTGAGTTCATGAAGATGAACAGCAGCAGTGGGAATGTCTATGTTGTACATAATGTGGCATGAAAGCATCACTAATTTGCAGGGAACAATTCCTTAAAAAGCAATGTCCATACATGAAAGTAGAGACAAAGGCTGAGCATCATGACATATGGGGACCACCAACTAAGTCATGAGAAACAGATGCAGTCATCACTGGGGATGGAAACTCTTCTGTAACAGCATGAAAATCAGTCTGGAACTTGTAGGACATCAGGATAAGCAGGAACAAAGAAGACATCTGGACCTGGATCTGCAAGGCATGAAGGACATCTCAGGACAACACTGACTGTATCACCTCTCTCAATGTAATACTCAATGACAGTATTGGATCAAGTCTGGAACAGATGTAGTCACAAATGTGGAGGACACCTCTGGTGGACATCTGGCATGCCACCAAACTGTGGAGGACATCTGGTTCTAGACCAGCAGGAACTTCTTGAGCAGATAGAGGCAAAATATGGGGGCATCTGGGGGGCATTGGAAGCTATCACGCACCCACCCTGCTTAAAAAACAAAATCCTCCTATCTAGGTGTTTATAAAAAAAAACCTTGCCAATAAAAAAAATCCTAAACTAACCAAAAACTTTTAAAAAGAAGATCAAAAGGCAGGAAAGAAAATCTTCCTCTGTCTTAAGCCAACTATACGTATAAAAACAAAATCACTATCTGTTCTAGAAAAAATTATTTTAACATTTTTAAAAGGAAAAAATAACAGTTGGAGCAGCCAAAATGAAAAGCAAAAAGAACTTTTAACAATCCCCCCTCATTTTTCAGACAGTATCTAATGACTGGGCTTGCTGATCAGCAAAAAGAAAACCAACAACAACATTAAAATGACTTAAAAATTATAACTGATGGCCAGAAGGTGGAATGAGACTTCAGCATTAAACCAAAAAAATAAAGCCAACTGGGATTGACTAGTGAAAAAATAATTAGCAACCTTTTGTTTTCTCATTGAAAATTGTGGAAATAGAGAAAAACAAATCTGAAACTGTCTCCCAGCTCTATATCACTGTAAAACAATATGAAAAATAAAATGAAGTGAAATCAGTGCTAAAACTAGGGCATTTAAAAGAATGAACAATAACAACAACAATAATGTTTCTTCCCTCATGTATTGGAAGCATGGCTGTAAAAAAAATGAAAAGGGAGGTGGATGCAAGGTTCTTATAACAGCAAAAATAAAACAAAAGTAACAAAAAACAAAACTAAAATAAAATAATGTTCTGAGTTGTTTTCTTTTAAAGCAGAAAAAAAAAAGTTTTTTGAAACTCCTGCCATTTGGAACAGATGAAAAATGGAAGGGGAAAAAACCCTATCATAACAGCTTGAACTAAGAAGAATGCCTCTCAAATTGGCTGAAGGATAGAGATAATTAGCATTTGAAATGAGACTCTTTTCTGAAGCACAGCCATTTGGAAAAAGGAAAACAAAGTTTGGGGCTGAGAGAGTGTGACTGACATTTCCAACACAGAGACAACTGTTGTATGTTGTCCAACATCCTAAACATAGGCAGAGTTCAAAAAGCAGCTGTCAATAAAAACAAGGGGTGTTTGAGGTGCAATGAATCTAGTCTCTGAGCATGTACAGAGAGCAAAAGCAGCAACCAGAACAGTGGCTGGTATAAGACAGGGGTGCTGTGAGACATCATGGCAACATGCAGACTCAAAACTGAGCGAACAAAGGAGCCAGGAAACAAAAGGGTTTTTTTACCCTGCCAAAAAAAAAAAGCCCCCCCCCAATTCTAAAGATAGGAGGAGAGGGGAAGGGGATAGTGTGTATGAAAAAGGGAATCTCCCCTCCTGAGCCAAAAACAACTTTTAACAACTTTTTGCTTGCAAAGTTTTTAAGACAAAACGCTAAGCCTCTGTTCTCACAAGGAAACTCTCCCCCCGCTTGCAAATCATGGGGTAAATCGTATGTATAGTTTGCAGTATACTCAACCCCTGAGAAGCAAAAAACAGGGTCCCAAAAAGAAGCAGGAGCCTAGTAAAGAGAGTCAACATTACCAGTCCCTTTGAAGATAACTGGAACCAGAATCTTTAACTGAAATAATACACAACAAATGGGAGCACTTAACATTCAGTTTTACCAGCCAAATTAGAAGCCTATTGCAATCAATGGGAAAATGGTGGTCAAAAGTGGATTGAAATCAGCAAACCAGATCTATGGGGCTTTTTCTCAACACTTACAGAACTCTATTGAAAACTGGGAGGGACAAGACAAAACAGAGGCTTTAGTATTTAGACTCGTAGAACTGTGGAAAGAATTTTAAAAATCACCAAAGTATTGCAAGCCAACAAACAAAACAAAAGGGAATAAGGACTATTTGCTAAACTGGCCTAATTTAGGCATGATGATGGGATTTGCAACCTTCTCTTAGGGCAAATTAGATTCACTTAAAGCAAAAACTTTTTGTTTCTAACCATATAATAATTCTGATCAGGGGTTCTCTATGAATTCTTTCTTAAAGAGCAATCTCTCGGGATCTATCACATTAGCTAACTTTTGGAGCTTGTGTTCTTTGTTGAATGCTGAGGGCTGGGGGAAGCTGAGGCTGAGACAGTGTGACCTGGCACAGGCTTTGATATCTTCAGATCAGCTGGATTGACATGGACTAACCTCAGGGCTTCTAACAGCACTTCAGGAGGATTCCCATCTAATTGGGCCATGTTGGCTCTGCATTCTTTAAGGGCAGTCCAAATGAGTTTTCTATCCTTGCTTTATTGGGGCTGTGGTTGACTAGGAGAATTTTTGGCATGACTGGAGCCTTGGGATTGATGATGTTGACTCTCCTTATTGGGCCGGGTGACAAAAAAATGGAGTTGTGTGGGTGTCAAAGGGTGCCAGTTTCAGGCCAGCTATCTGCCTTGCCAGCTATCCAGTTAGCAGCTGGTGGAGAATGGCTCTCTTGCCTAGGGTTTTGGGGAATTTCTGGGATGGACTAACCCAGCACCTGCTGAAGTACTTGTCTATTCTGTATTTGGTCTCTTTCTTAAAAGAGTCCTTGTGAATTTCAATTCGAGGATAGTGGATGAAGGAACCACACCTGGATTCAAAATAAATAAATAAATAAATAAAAATTGGGAGGGGGATGAGGGAACTTTGGATGTTATCACACATGGCCCAGAAACTGAAAATAAAGTGGAAATGAGGCATCCCAAAAATAAACAGGAAATAAACCTTGTTTCCGCAAACGTCATTACCTTAATTGCGAATTTACAGTAAGTGCATTGAATGTCCACACACACAAGAGAAAAAAAACCGTAAATGTAGTAGAAATGAGCCTCTTGCACATGTGCAGATAGAGGAATGCTTGCTGGAACCATGGCAACAGCAGAGAAATGCTCCCCAATGCGCATTTGGCGATCACATTACGGTAAATGCGTAATTACAGCAATTACGTATTTGCATTTCCTCAAGACAACTGAATTACAAAAGATTGCGGTTAACACCAGTTTCTGTCCACTTTCTGTCCAGTTTCTGTGTGACGTCGTGTGAAAACATGGGGCACTAATCCGTGTGATAACATCCTTTAGCAGGAAAGAGAGATTGGGTTTAAACTAGCCTCAGTGAATTTGCTTTGAGTTTGCCCCTTTTAGAGGACAAGAGGAAAGTAATCTTGCCTGTCAAATTTGCTTTGCACAGGCTTCTTGGTGGTGCCTAGGCACCCTTCCTTCTTCAGAGGACTGTCCTCCTAAATTGTCTGTTTTCCATGGCACAGTAGTCTCTTTCAAGTTCACACAGGGAGTCAAAGAAGGTTTGCTCCTTTTAACAATCTCCAGTGACTCTTTAGCAACAAAATTCCACTGTTTGAGGCAGCTTCCTTTTGCAGACAGTCTCCTCTTTTAAAAATCTGATTTGCTCCTTGAGCCAAACCTTGCTGAAGGGGAACTTAACAGGCACTGGAGATAGGTAGAATTTCAGTGAAATTCTTTGGGAAAACTTTCCACTTTCACTGGACAGAGATATCAACATTATCACACAGGGAGTCGCGGGGAGAAAGTGGAAATAAACAGTACGAGTGGAAGACTTTAATTTACGGGATTTGTCCCGTTCCGCCTCGTCTGATAACTAAATTCGAATTTAAAAGGGGGTTAATTTGAACAAAAAACTGATCTTTTCATTTTTGGGATTTTTGAGGATCAGGTGATAACGTCCATAGGAAGGGGGAAACGAACTCAAAGGAACTGTTTGAGAAGAGGGGCCAGGGTGTCTCAACTTATCTCTGTCACATTAACCTTTATATCAAAGGGCACTGGTGCACCCCAACAATAACAATAGATTCAAGGTTGCGGGGGGGGGGGAACCAGCCTGATCCTTGGGGAAAACTAGGGAAACATTCAAATTGGTCTGGCTACTTTTCAAAAGATTCATCCAGCAGCAGCTTAGCTCAGGGTTTCTTAAAGGCACAGTATCCTCTAAGGGTATCTCTCTGCCCAGTTAGACACTTAACTATAGGAATAAAGGGTTAACGCCTCAAAACTGCAAGGGGAAGGGAGATCTCCCCCTGTTTACTAATCTGTTGCACTGCAGATTACGAGCCTATGGACTTGCTCCTTAGCTAGATCTGGACAGATGGTCAGACCAGGGCAATGCCAATTTCTTTATCAAGGATTCCTGACATGTTGAAGCTTTACCAGAGCTCAACAGTAGACTACTACCAATGCTGAGCTGTAACCCCCAACTAGACTTCTGTCAAATAAGGATATTATTTTAGTCTTCCTACCACCTCCTTGCAGCTTACTGGAGTAATCTCAACAGCTTGGCTTTGATTTGGGAGGTCAGACAGCATGTTACTTTCCTTATGTCTTCCTTGTGAAGGTCTTATTACCAGAGGAGAAATGGCCAGTAGGGCCTAAGCAGACTGCCAGAAATAGTGCACATTAAATTGAGGCACTGCCCTGGCTCAGTGCTAGGGAATCATGGGAACTGTAATTTATTGTGGCACCAGAGCTCTTTGACAGAGAAGGCTCAATGTCTCAGAAAAAAATGCAATTCCCATGATTCCCTAGCACTGAGCCAGGGCAGTGCCTCAATTTAATGTACACTATTTCTGGCCTCTCATGGCTTTATTGCCTTCAATGATCAAGGGGACTTTTGGGATGAGGGAGCCTTGCACAGGGTCTTATTACCAAAAATGAAATTGAATGGCTTGTTTCCCTCATGACTTTACTGTCCCACATGACCAGGGCTGAGACAGTGTATTTTGCATGTTTTTGTTGGGTCAGAGCTCTCTTGTCAACTTTTTTTTTATTATTAAGGAGCCCTGTTTCTCCACCCCCTAGCCTTACCGAAGTTCCCTCGCAATGGCCACTAATCAGTGTTGGACTTTCACCCTTAGCTAGATCTCAACCATGAGAGAGAAAATAAAAAAGGAAATGGAGTAAGCCATCCTCAATAGGCCCAGCTCTTGTGGCTCACTCTTTCATTGAAACAACACATACACTTTTCACTGTGAATTTTAGCTCTGCAGTCTGCAAAAATCCTATATCCTTACCTTCTACATACTGAGGTCTGAGCACACCACTGCAGTTAGTGTACCAAGAACTCAGAAGATGTTGCCTTAGCATTCTCCATCAATATGTGGCAATGGATCTTTATAATGGAATTTTAATTAGCTCAGTTAGGGGCTCTGCAGAGCCAGGGAAGGGGAGGGGCAGCCACACGCCAGGCACCCCAACCCCTTCCTGAGGACATCATCAGAGCACACGCCATTACACAAAGTGAACACTCTGATTACATCCTCCCAGTGCAGTGTCTGGACACACTGCACCGGAAGAGGCGCAAAAGCGCTGTGCCTCTATATGCATACTAAGGGGTAAAAAATAAAGGACTGTAGAGGCAGGATTCTTAAATGAATTGTATTTTATTAAGAGACAACACACACACACATGAAATCTATGGAATAGGAAAGGCTTCACTAATAATTACCATTAGTGTGGGTGCTCCTTACAATGCAATCTCTTGGCTGGATGTAGGACTCAGCTGCTCATGGAACAGTTTTCAAAAGTGGGGATTAGGGAGACATGACATCCCCCTGTGTTCCAAACTAGCCTGAAGAACAACGGATTTTGGGGTACTTATATAGACCAAAACTAGACTTGGGCAAAGATACATCCAAGAGCCAAATCTGCATGGAAAAGGATTACTCAAAACAGGGTTTCAAAGATGGGGAACAGAGTTGTAAATTATCCATCTCCGACTTGTGTATAAAACATCCTACTGTAAATCACCTAGCTTTCCTACCTTTAGAAGTGTTAATGTTCCCCTGATTGCAGCTCCTAAACATATCGGATTTTTCTCTTCCCTTGTACGTGGTCTCTCACATTTGGGCTCATGACTACCCTGGCTACATGACCCAGTTGGAGCATCCTCATGGCTACTATAGTGCAGAGTACATTCAAGGCCATAGATGGGATGCACACACTCACACACCAAAATTGGAAGGACATCCAGCAACACTCCATCTCACCTCCTGGCTCCCCTTACTTAGCAATTCCCTAGTAGCCTGATTACCTTTATTTTTTTCTATTTCTCTCTCTCCTCCCTTTTTAAAACAAAAACTTAAATCACAGTAGCAGAGCTCCAGCATTGCATGAAAAAATGAAAACATAAACTAAATAAAAATAAAATAAAAATAACCTAGAAAGCATGTTGGGTAGGGTATAGGGTAGGAAAGAGGAGTTAAGAGGAGTCAGGAAGAGAGTGTGATAGTGCCAGCTGCATCATTTTGAAGACATGCGGTGATGGCTATAGTGATGTTATGTGCCTTCAAGTTGATTCATCTTACTAAGGTGAACCTATCACTAGGTTTTCTGGGGCTAAGAGAGTGTGACTCATCCAGGATCACCCAGCAGGTTTCCATGGCTGCACTCAGGTTCAAACTCTAGTCCAGCACTGAGTCCTAGTCCAGCACTCAAACCACTACATCACACTGGCTCGATGACTATAGTGCAAACAGGTATCATTCAATTTTCATTGGCAAGCACAATTGAAGTGAGAACAGGGCTCATCCAATAAAGTCTTTGGCTTCTTACAGTGCCACTATCTGAGCAACTGAAAAAGTGAATGAAACATTGTAAAAATGGGAGGCAGAGTCTTGTGGATGCAGTAGCACTATTTTGTAGATGACTTAAGTAACAGAGGAAACTTGCTATGGGAAAATAGCAGAGAGGGGGCCTGTTTAGCCTCCATGGGAAGAAATTCCATAACCTGGGGGCAGCCACTGAGAAGGCTCTCTTCCATGTCTTCACCAACCTTACTTGTTGGATGTTTGGAAGCAAGGACATTATGTGTCCTCTCCTCCCAGCTATGCTATATATCCAGCATTATCTTTGCACAGGCCTATTATGACTCATCTGAAACAGAGGTAGTTTCAATGGAACCAGTTTACACATTCAGCAGCACCTCTTCAAGCAATACAATTAGAAGCATGAATTGGATCTGTGACTCAATATCAAAAAGAATTATAAGCACACCACAAGTCATTATCCATCCAGAGACTCTCCATTGCCTTACAGCATGTGTGAAATTTATACAGAGCTCTAGATGTTGTTGGACTCTAGCCAGAATGGCCAATAGTGAATAATGCTGGAAGATGCTGTTCAGCAATATCTGCAGGACCACATGATTCCCAGCCCGAACCTATAATTTCCTTCAAGCTCTGTCCACACCTTAAAACTCTGTCCTTTACCTGTTGCTTAGAAATGAGAAAACTGAACTCAGTAATTTCAGCCTTTTATTGACAGATTGCTATCAGACAGTAACCAGGTTTAAAAAGTTTACATCCTAACTTTTTGACTTAAACTGCATGTCATCTGAAAGGTTGCCAGATCTCAGGGCACAATTGAAATCTCAGGAAATTGCTATGCTTTGCAGGTATCCCGGTGGGGATAAAAATATTTGATCAAATGGCCCTGGAGGAGAATATTTGATTTCCTCCCCACTAATAACTGGTGTATAGCTCTGTGCAAAAGTGGTTTTGTGATTGTTTTGTGATTGTTCTGGTCATAGATACTCTATACATAATATTTGGTGATGTTGAAGTTCCTTATCACCTGTGTCTCTCACACAAATTTAGCAATTGTTAAATTAGATCCCACACCTGTGATATTACAAGGGCCCATCCTCTATGAGAACACATGGGGGTGGCTGCTTGTTGTAAGGTTTGGTCCCTGAAATATCAAGAAATGGGATCTGGCAATTCTAGTGATTTGGCCTCTATGCTTTACCACATTTGCATTGTCATATTATCTGGATCATCATGAAACTGTTGTGGAAATTATTTTATCTGGGCCAAGAACATAAGCATATTGCATACATAATAAAACCTGAACAGCCATAACCTTTGCACAGATTATTAAGGAAGTATGACTATGGGGATATGCAGACGGGCAGCCTTGGGCCGCTCTGGGAAGCAGAGGATCAGGGCCGCTGCTACTACACGCAGCAGCCCCAGTGTTCCTGTTTGCTGGCCTGGAAAAGAGCAGCAAAATGCTGCTCCTTTCAGAACCGGCAAACAGGTGCCCCAAGAGCCACCACGTGGCTCTTCTGCATCCCTTCTGGCACAGCGCATCAAGACGCTGTGCCGTCAGAATGTCCTTGGGGAGGGATGGGCTGCACACCAGCCACCCCTCCCCTTCCCTGCCTCCAAGACAGCACAAAGGGCCATCTGTAGAGGCCCTAAGACTTTCTCCCCTTTTTCTCTTTCTCCATCACAACAGCAGATAAGTATGCATAGCTACTGCTTTCAGCTTAAAACCTTCCTGAATTGATATGTTTTTCAGATGAGAAAGCAATCCAAGGTTTGTCAGATGTGCTTATGATATTGTAAGCGCATGTTTTATTTTCAAGGCTATAGTTAATAGAACTGGCTTAAGGCATGCTTTCTTCTCATGTAGAAATTGCTATCAAACTTGGTTTCTGTTCTGTTGAGAATGCGCAAGTAAATCATGATCTGTGTTTAAAGCAAGGTAACAATTTCAGAAGACAGAGGCTAGGCAGCAGGAATGGCAGCTGCTTTCCTCCCCATTTTTCTTTCTTTCTTAAGGAGCCTTTAGTTATTCCTGTCTGTTGGAGGACAGAGTTATTTGTGCCATCATACCCTGTCCTGTTGCCAAAACTAATGAAAGATGCACTTGCAGACCCATGCATACTGGCTTCTGTTTGTACAATAAAGGAAGTGCCATCTTGTGACTCATTTAATTGCTATTGCTGATAATGAGCCATGGTAAATTCACTACCACTCCCCCCCCCCCCCCCCCCCCCCCCCCCGCCATCAAAAGAAATCTATAACCAGAATTTTACTGATTTTCCTAAACTTTTTTTAAGGGGAAAAAACTCTTCATTGAACACATATGGTTCTCTGAATGATCAAGACAAATGTGAATAACAGACACGTGTCAAAAATATGGGAGAGGCTTTAACTATGTTTCTGAACCAAAGTTTCTGTACCAAAGGGGATGATGATCAGTCCATTTTATGTGTAACCTGAAACCTGCATAGTGCCTAGCCTGATCTACTCAAGACTGTTTCCCTCTCCATTTGTATTAATAATGCAGACATGTAGCCTCCTTCTATATACCATATGGTACACTTCAGAAATAATCTAGTTTAATACCACTTTAACTGCCATGCCTCCATCCTGGGTTTTGTAGTTTGTTGTGGCATCTGATCTTTTTGACCAAGAAGACTGAATATTTCTTAAAACTATAAATCCCATAATTCTATCACATTGACCCATGACAGGTAATGCAGTGTCAAACTGCATTATTTCTGCAGTAAAGATTGTTGTTGTTATTGTTATGTGCCTTCATATCATTTCTGACATATGGAGACCATCATGGTATTTTCTTGGCATGTTTCTTCAGAAGGAGTTTGGCATTGTCATCCTCTGAAGATGAGAGAGTGCAACTAGCCCAAGGCAAATGTGGAATTCAAACCCTAGTCTCCAGCGTTATAGTCCAATACACAAACCAAGTAGGAGCCCTGGTGGTGCAGTGGTTAAATGCCTGTACTGCGGCCACTCACTTATAAACCACAAGGTTGTGAGTTCAATACTAGCCAGGGCTCAGGCTAGACTCAGGCCTGCATCCTTCCGAGGTCGCTAAAATGAGTACCCAACTGTTGGGGGGCAATGAGCTTACAGTTGTAAACCACTTAGACACCCCATAGTGTGGTATGAAGTGGTATATAAATGAAGCTGCTTTGCTATTACACCATACTGGCTCTCGCAGTGCAGATTAGATCTTAATGATTTCTCTCTTGTAGTAGAAAGTAGTGCAGGAGGGAGAGCTTCTCCTCCTCCTTTAATTCACTTCTTTTCTTTATCTCCACCTCTTCCTTTGCATTTATATTGTTTAATATATTAAATCTGTATCTATATATTGTGTGGGTGTGGGGGGGGGGGAATGGTTACACTTAACATAATGAGTCAGATGGTTTGGTTCTGCTATCTGCCAAGTTCTCCAGCATGCATCCAGGGGTTGAGAAAACATGAAGGCATAGATCCTCCAAGTAAGAATTCTGCCTCCAAATGAAATTTTTCTTCATTCCTCTCTGTCTCTCTCTCTCTCTCTGTCTCTCTCTTTCTCTCTCTCTTTTTTTTTTAGCATTCACAGAATAAGACATTAAAAATTGTCAAACCTGGGACTCTTTATGTTTGCTGTGCTCACATTCCCTTGATCGCTTTGCTTATGTTTTCTTTGGATGCTTAAACTGTATTTCTAACTGCTTGACTGAAGTTATAAAGTTTGTTGTTTTGTGCACTTAAGTAATTTCTGACTTATGGAGACCTTAAGGCAAGGAGCCTTTTTGGCAAGAGATGTTCAGAGGAGGTCACAGCATGTGACTTGCCCAAAGTCACCCAGTGGGTTCATGGCTGAATTGGGAATTGAACCCTGGTCTCCAGAGTTGCAGTTTAGCACTCGAACCACTACTCCACATTGGTTCAATGTTATAAGTTACTGCAATATTAAAAATTGGTGGGCTGAAGGAAAATTCCATTGGGTGGCAGAATTCCTATCAAAGGTAGTGCTCTCATTTTTCATTCCTGTAGCCTGATGAAGAGTATTTTGAGAACATAAAACCTTGGTCACCATTTTGTAACATTTTAGTGGGTCCTTATAAAAATATTGTCAGAGCCTGGAGTTTGCTGCAAAACAAAGAAATGTAATTGCTGACCAACCATGGAAATAACAAGATTGCACAAAAGCAATTAAATTGAAACAGTCCACTTTATTTTAATTATTAACCTGTTTAGCTTTTAAGCTCTGAGAGATGCAAAGGGGGAGCAACCTAGTGTGAAAGCTACTGAGACCAGTGGTATCACCCAGATCTCCTCCTTAGATTTCCTCAAGTGAAATATCTGAGCCCCAAGGAGTTGGGTTGCTCCCTGACCAGCCCACAACTGAAAGGCCAATCTGATATGCTCCTGAGTCTGTCAAGACCATGTCTGGAAAATGACATGGATGTGGCCAGTGAAAGGAACACGAGCAATAGTAACAGGGTTTCTACAGTTCAAGTGGCAGGTGCATGAGTCAGCATTTGGTGAGCTGTTCATTATGGGAGTCCTGATGCAACATGTACAGTGGATGGGACAAGCCAGGTAT
>CM034706.1:150644954-150654957 GCA_020142125.1 Phrynosoma platyrhinos
TTTGTAAATATTTGCAACAAAGATTAAAGCCCTCTCTGAGAGAAGCCTAACTGTGAAGCTATTCCTTTGTCCAAGCTGAAAGCTGCAGCTGTGTGTGGGAGGTTTTTTCCTGTGCTGTCTGGAGCAGATTTTTCACAGAAGACCAGCTTCTGTGCATTCCTGCCTATGTGCATCTACTCTGCATGTGTGTATGCTAGATCCTGCTGTCTGTATACCCCGACAAAGTCACATGACTTAAAGTAAGGACACAGGCCTCAGGCAAGGCCCAAGGGAACTCTCCTTCTCCATTCCCCTAGCCCCATGGCCTAAAGGGGCAGTTCCAGAGCCTTATTTTGCACCAAATGGATGCCATAGGTTTTCACTGACATCTCCCTTATCTCCCTTACTATCTGTCCTGTGATATCCTCTTTAATATACTACACCAAAAGCCAATTGTCATAGACAATTGTCCTCAGTCAACAATGTAGGGCAGGCAAAATTGTGAAGAAAGGGATGGAGGAAAACCTACCTGGCCCCAAAGCAACCAGCAAAATTTATACTATATGAGGGGTGGGTGGATTAATGTTATTTAAGCAAAGAGGGAGAAGCTGGGGAAGTAGTAACCTTTAAATCCTTCCAGGTTCACTCTGTACTCTTTGTTGTGGCACACAGTGCTGTGACCAGTTTACATTTGGCCTCTTTCACTGTAGTCCATCAATAATTTCTCTCCACTTGTGGTACACAGTGGGAGACAATTTTTATGAGATTGAAATTGAGCTGTGATCATTTTTTAACATGCTGCAAAGAAAGTTTATCAATGAAAGTGCTCTCAATTATGTCTCTCATTCTTTATCTGGGTCTGTAGTTTCTCATTATCCTTTTTTATAACTAGGGCTATTCTCAAAGCATCCAGGAAAAATGTAAAATTTAGGCCAAGATTCTGCAATACATGCATAATTTAATGATGGAATTATGTTATACATCGTATGTAATCATGCTAGTGAACTATGAACAAAAGGGCACAAAATACATATTGCAGATTGCTAGTGAACAAAAGGGCACAAGATTGCACATTGAGACATTTGTGCATCAGGACACATAACACATCAAGACTGTTGTGGAACAGCCACACTACTGGGTCTACTTCCACAATGGTCCCATTAGTGTAGCTACATCTGCGATCCCCTCCTGAGCATACAAACATTGAACAATGGCACAATTCATGATTGCGAGTTGGTTTATGATGATGTAATTTCCAAACAGGACGCCAGCCTTAGTATCTAAAGTCTTTTCAAAAAAAGATCCACCACTATTATAAAGAGATAATATTGCAGTGCTGAATGATAACAATGACAAAAACAGTTTTGCAACATCTATATTGGGATATTATACCATGGAAATGCCTTTAAATCATTTTTATGATCGTCTCTTGTCGATCTAACACCACGCTACCTGAGAAGTCAGTCAGTAGCAGTGTGAAAGACTTCTCAAAGGGACGCCATACCAACCAGAAGTTTTCTTATTTCTTTTTGTCTTTGTTTCTTTTTCCTTTGTTATTGTATTGTATTGTCTTTGTTATGTATTGTTATGTATTGTTTTTATTTTACATATATGTATTGCCTAGGGATCTATGTAATGTGTCTATTATCTGTTTTTTTATCAATAAATTTGTTTGTTGTGCTCAAAGAGTTCTGTGTAATTCAGAAGGAAGCTCTCTGATATGTGATTTTTAGTTGGTGCTAATAATGGTTGGGATCAGCTGTCCATTCAATCAATGGAAAGTACAGAAATATTGAGTTCCCATTGATTCTGTGGGGTTTCTGTAGCTGGGACTAACATTTAGGCTGAAGGTGTTATAAACTGGTTCCTGTTGTGATTTTCCTTTAATGGAAGAACACTCTCTCTCTCTGTCTAATAATATTTAAGGACATCAAAGGATCTCTTTAATCCTTATTTAGCTAGCTTTTTAGTTGCCTTTAGAAAGAAAACAAATAGAAGAAATCTAATCAAAGTTTGCTTTGGGAGAGATAAAAGGTCTCTAGGCAGGAATCCCTTTTTTTTTCTCCCATTCAGAGAAAGTTAACATCTTTATTCTCAAGGAAAGCTGAATGGTGTATTAAGAAAGAGCAGACAAAAGCACTGTTATCTATGAATCTGACAGCAGGACTGAAGTGGTCATAAATGCTGTCAGATGCCAAGAATTCATCACAATGCTGTCAGAAGTTCATTAATACCTCCAAGGGAACATCAGCATATTAGAAATGGTTTCTTCCTGATAGCTCTTCTTCTCTTTGTGTAAATATGGAACAGGATATTTTCTTTTTCTCTTTTTTATGATCTTATTCTGAATAGACTGCCTGTAAGCCAGCAAAAATGTTATGTACTGCTTTCAGAATCTTTTGATGTCTTGTGCAAAAGATGTTTCTTTGGTGCCTTCATGAGTCCCCAACCAATTACTGCTGAAGTTTTGTTATGCATAAAACTGGATGCCTTATTGCCTTTCGGGTTTTTTGCACTGCTGTTCAAATACTTTGTCTTTTTTTATGCTTGCTGCAAGTTTCCAAAATGAGAAAGGCAAAATGTTCAGGCAATTGAAGAAATGTTTTGTAAATGGGTAAGCCCTAACCCAATTGTCCCCTAAAAATGACACCCCTGTAATTTATGGAGGTGTTCTATACTACTCAATTTCCAAAATCATGTTGAGCCAAATTGTGTGAGGATTTCCAAAAGAGAACTGATGAATGGGAAAGGGTTACTTGTACCTTCAATTAGCATTACTGTCATTACTGTTGTGAACACACATTTATTGAAATAATGTTCAGTTATATTTAGAAAGAAGTTCATTGAGAAAAATAAAATAAAATTTGAGGCACATCAAAAGAAGCATAAAATAACACTCTAATTAACTTTTCTTCTAGCAGAGCAAGAGGAATGATGATTATATTTTTAAAGCTTTAAAAAGTAATGATACTGGATTCTGGTATTTACCAGTAGAATGGGACAAGCAAACTGTGACTTCCCTGATTCTATCAACTCCCTGTGCCAATACAAAATTTTATATAGTGTTTTTGTGCATGAAATGCCATTTTCCATGCTGGAAAAGTCTGTTTTGTGCATAGAATATGTTGTTTCACACACACCACATGCAGATTTTGTGTAGAGTAAGGGGCCAAACAGACCACCCCAAAGGAGCTGCTTCTGGCTGCTCCCTCAAGTGCCAGATTGGGATCACAACAATCACATATTGTGGCCCCAGTCTGGCATTTTTCCAGCCCATAAAGAAGTGGCAAAATGGTGCTCCTTTCTGGAGTGGAAAAAAGCTGCCCTTTTCACCACTCTTCAACTTTTCTGTGCTCTTGCAGTGTGTGGTGTCTAATCACCACACTGCAGGAGCATTGCAACACTGCCCACCATCTGGTCAGGCAGGCAGCATAGGGGTGGCATTGGCGCTTGTGTCATCCAAATGCCATGTCCCCACACCAACCCCAAGCTGGCACCTTCTGCCGGTCTGTTCAGCCCCCAAGTCTCTATTTTCTGCATTGGAAACAGCATTTACTGTACAGCAAATGATGCTGCTTCATATGCAGAAAATACTGTGCTGGGCAAATTTTGTACATAATAAATCCTGATTTAGAAATAATCTTTGAAAAGTATACAGTTGTGTAATGTTTCCTTCCTCTACCTCACTGTTCTGAGTTCCAGACCAGACTGGGAAGTGGTATGAAAGACTGCACAAGGAAGGGGAAATCAGTGAAATTTACTTCTCCACCCCCATCGAAGAGGATTGGTATGCCCTTTCCCTTAGCAAACAGCTTATCACTGTCATTCCTTTGTTTGTACCATATTTCCAGTCAATCACGCCAATCATTTATTATTAATGCTTAGACCAAAGGCCATTCACATACAAAGTGTTAAAATACAATACAATATTTAAGAACAGCATAATAAAAGTACAACATAGAATATATTGCATAACAATCTTGCATATAAAGGATTAAAATTAAATTCTGTTAAACACATAAACTATGGACAATAATACTATAATTAAATGAGAGCATCTCCAGAGCAAACAACAAAAATATCAGCAATATACCCTGCCTGAATTATCATTCTTGCCAGGGCAAAAAGAGAAACCTTATGAGTTACCATGGAGTTAGTATCAGACATGAAGTATAAAATCTTTTCTGAAACAATATTAGAATCTAAATATGGCTCATGGATCCCAAAAATTTGGCTGTAGGTTCAGAATATAATGAACAAGAAAACAAATAATGAGACAGATCCTTAATTTCTGGGGCCCCACAAATACACAGGCAGAAGGCCAAAGAGGTGTGCAAATATCTGCCATCAATCATATCTGTATGCATGGTCTGGAAATGAAGGGCTGTAAAAACTTGCCTAAGTTTTAGGAAAGTGAGCTTTGTCAAATAGATAGCCCTTTGATGGTCAGCTTTATAGAATCTGTACCATTTGGAAAATTTAGAATTATTAATAGCCTGTCTGTCCAACTGAGCAATATGGTGAAAAATGTATTCATTAAGGTTCTCTTTAGAATTCAAGTTAAGGAAATTGTCAGGTGGAATAGGATACAATTCAAGCAACTTATGATATCATGTGTTCCAAACTTTACAGTAAGACAGCTGTTTAAAACATAACTTGGGGAAAACCCTAACTGAGGAATCTTTTTCAGTTCTCTAGTAATTAAGTAAAATAAAATGAATGTGAGATCTAATAGAAGGAAACCCAACCTTTGCCCAAACCAGGGCTGCAAGAGTACCTGGAAGAAATCTTTAACAGTTTCTTAAGACATGTATTCTGGAGGGACTCTAATTTAGACATCTGAGAGTTGACCCATCCCCAAACAGCAGAACTATAGAGAATATGGGACTTTGCTCTGGAATATTTTCAGGGCTGGAACAACCAGGTGACCCCTGCAGTGTTATAAAATCAAATAATTGCTCCAATAGATCTCAGGGTGACTGTTCTGATAGCTTATATATTGGGCTTCCAGGAAAGGTTTTCTGTGAAATGAATGCCAAGGTATTTAAATTTCTGGCATTGTTCAATCTGGTGACTGTTAATAGACCATTGGAAATGAGAATGTTTTTTCCCCAATCAGCATCACCTTTGTTTTAGTGTAGTTAATGTTGAGCTTTTTTTTTTTTTTTTTTTTTTTAGAAAGCAGCCTTCTCAGACCTATATGAGTAAGCAATATTAAAACCATATTGTCATCATATAACAAGATAGAAATCATCTTTGAACCAATTGAGGGTGGAGGAAATTCTGGCTGTGACAATGCTGGAATTATGTCATTAAGGTATAGATTGAAAAGCAAAGGTTCCAATTGACAACCTTATTTTACTCCTTTGTTTGTGGGATCTGTTAATGAGCCAGAAATGCCAACTCTTATTGTAGTAGTTGCATTGAAATAAAGTTCATTAATTAGAAACAATAGGCAATTATCTAAATTAGTGTTGACCAATTTATGCAACAACAGGTTTCAATCGAGTTGAAAGTGGCTCCTAAATCAATGAAGGCAACAAATAAATGTTGGATAGGAACCAAAATTCCTTGTTGGGATAAAAAATAAAGAGTCAAACAATGGTTGATAATATCTTGACCTTTCCTAAAGCCTGCCTGTTCAGGGTGAATGACATGATTAATAATTTCCCAATCCTCTAATTTATTTAACAAACACAGATGCCCCTCCATTCTCACATGCTTGGGATCCACATCCCTCACCTATCCATGGGCAGCAAATGGAGGGGCACGCAAAATGGGAATGGGCGTGCACCTCCATTCAAGCCTATGGGGCTTGAATATACACAATTTTCCATTCTCATGGGGGGGGGGGTCTGGAATGGATACCCTTTGGGAATGGAGGTTGACTGTATTTACTATATAACTTGGAGTCAATATCTTAATAGGCTGATGATTATTGACTAATAGGCTGATAATTATTGATATCTTGCTTATCCCCCTTCTTGTAAATTGTGACAACTATGCTCTGTTTCCAGCCCACTGGAATTATACCTATATTGTTGATCTGAGTAAATGCTTTGGCTAATATTTGGGCTCACCACTCAGGAAAATATTTAAAAATTTCTGGGGGCATCATAATTTCTCCTGGGGCCTTGCTCAGAGTAGGAGCTGCAGCCAAATTCTTAATCTCAGACACTGACGCAGGGGACCAATAAGGCAAGCAATCAGTTTTGGAGACAATAGGAATATAATCCTTTCTGGATGTATCTCCATAAAACCTGATAAAATGCCATTGTTGTGATTTGATTTGTCCAATGATTACTGGTCTGATCATATGCATAGCAGTGGCAATAATATCCCAAAATTGCTTCTCATTCTTTCTCCTCACTGCTAGGACTAATTGACTCCATTGAGTTGTAATCTGTGTCTTTTTTCTGTTTTGCAAGTACCTTATAAGATGATCTCATAATAGATTGCCTGGGGAAGTGGTATTGTTATTTCTAAGTGCCTGTCAAGAGTAGTCCATGAATGCTTTCTGGACATCTCTACATTCAAGATCAAGCCATCTATTGGTTGCTATCCTATTGGGATTAAAGTGTTTGTTGCAAACCAATTTGGGTCTAAGATTTTTAATAATGGTTTGAAAAGCATATAAAATATTTGAATTAGAAACTAAAATGTCTTCACACAGGGTTTTGAAAGTGTTGTTTTCAAATATGTGAGCTATGGAGGCACCCATATTATTTGTTTTACCATATTACATTAGCATACACTCCTTCTGTGGATGTATGTATCACTAAGGCCAGTGCAAGTGTGGAATAATAGAAGTAATGCACACTTAAATTCATCCTTATAAAAATGTACATTGAAAAGGTAATTCCCCCTGATTACTCTTTTTTATAATTTATTTTTTTTATTCATATAATAAAAACAAACAAACCCATACATACACCCATACATACAACCATTTGTTCATTACCTTTTATACAATACAATACATTCAAAAAAAATCAAAACCTGTCCAAATTAATCTCTATTCTTATATCATATTCTTAAGGTTACATTAACATTTGAATTCTTCTGTGTAATTTCTGATTACTCTTTTAAGAGCAAATACAATTAAAGAATTTTGCACAGCAACACCAACTACTTTGTATAAGGCATATAATGTAAGTCTCTTTATCTTTTTCATGTCTTCTCTGTTAAATATTAAAGGGTCTTGAAACCTACACCTTGGCATAGACTACAAGGAATCTGTCCTTGTGACTTTACTCTTGTTAGGCAGATGAGCCAGAATTGTCATTGTTAAGGCATTATTGAAAATGTGGCAACTGGTAGCTTTCATGTTAGAAACCATGTTGAGTTTTATTCCAGACCTCAAATAAGGTGTTGAATTATATCCACACAAAGGTTCAGGATCTTGCATAACATATTTAAAGTCTGGACCAGAACCCAAAATGGCTTCACTAAGCTGACACTGCAGCACACTTTCTTCCCCTATAAAAATTGCTATTAGACTTGGCTTCTGTGCAGTTGAGAAAACATGAGAAAAATCATGATCTGTGTTCAAAGCCTGTAGAATTATCCTGCTTGTTTGAACAAATGAGCAACTCTGACTGGAAGTTTTTGTAAAGAGGAAAAGGACCAGCCCAACCATCACAGCAAGTAAGGTCACCAAGCATTAAACATGGAAGCCTTTTTCTGCTACTGTACCAGGACAGTAGAATCAGTGCCAGCTCTGCCATGAGCCACAATAAGGAAGGTACCTAAGGTGTCCGCTGCAGAAGAGAGGGAATAACTGCAAGATCTTGGATTATAAAGCTCTGAATGTCCTGCATTCCTTTAGCTAATCATATGACATTAGGTGCTGCTGAAGATGTTGCTGAAATAAGATCCAGTGACAGCTTCTCCAAATGTAAAGTAGGTAGTGTGACATCTTGCCCTTCATCTCAGTCAGCAAAATATTTTGAGCCAGCTCTGAGTGAAACTCACCTCTGCTGTGAATCTTTTTTCCCCACTGAAATTCCTTTTATCTTCTTCCTCAGAACCTCCTAGATGTCAGTTTCCTATCCTCATGTGAAACTCAATCCAAGTATACAGGTCTAGTTTTATGGCCTTTGGGGAAAGGTTGGATCAAGAACCATATAAATAAAAACATGAGATGAATTAAATCTGATAATGCAGATCAATGCAATAATACACATCAAAGGGGAGCCTATAAAAAACAAACCCTGAAAACTGTTCAGAGACTTCCACTGTATGATGAAGGCCTATGAGAAGTGTTGTGGTTTATTACATTATGTGAACAATAGGACCTCAATTTCATTGAGAAAGCCAGAAGACAGAACTCAGACTAATCCTCCTCTTTAAGGATTACTAAAGTGGCCTGAGCAAATTTTAATGAGGCCTTTTAAATTTTTCAGTTACTGAAGGTTCACAGCTTCTCCTAGTGCTTGCCAAAAAAAACAAAAAAACCTTTTATAAAGATGAACCTGTATCCAGCATCAAAGTATTCATCCTACCCTGCTAAAAAAATCTCTCTTCAAAAGAGCTAGATAAATGTAACTGTCAAGGCCAGTTTAAGCAACTCTTCATGCTAGGGTTTTAGAATGCTTGTGATCCACTAGGGGCTCATTCCCACTTGCATTTAATCCAATTTGTGATTGCATTGACACCGGGTCACAATCGATTCAGGCCAATGCATCCTTCCCACTATGGAAGCAAATTATTTCCTTATTCCATGCATTCATGTCTTTTATGACACTATTGTCGTTCCCACTTTGCACTCCATCACAGTCTTTTTTTAAAAAATGTCAATCATATGATGCACATCTACATATCATTGGTGACACAAGAAAAGAGGGAGAAGAGGGAAGGGAGAGCTGGGAGGACCAGGCTCCCCCCCCATGGAAGACCATCCAGGAAAAAATATATATGAAGGATGTCCCCAAATCAAAGCCCAAAACACTTCTAGGAATGTCAATGCATACCTCTTAGCCCTGCTCAAAATGGAGGACATTTCCCAAACAAAGCCCAAAGCTCCCCTGAATGACCTCCATTCTCTAACTGATGTTCAGAATGGAGGACATTCAGGGGAATAAGTAGGATGTGACCAAAATAATAACTGAAAGCACTCACATAAAAATGCATGCTTCTTAGTGCTGATGAAGATGGAGGACATTTCCCAACCAAAGCCTAAAGCTCCCCTGAATGTGTTCCATTCTGTAACTGATGCTCAGAAATGAGGACATTCAGGGGAGTAAGTAGGATGTAACCAAAATAGTAGCCAAAAGCCAAATGGAGAAGCTGCCAATAAAAATGTGAGACAAAACACACACACACACACACACACACACACACACAAACACACACACAACCTAAAAACATGCATATAAATGTATGCTTCCTAGTCATGCTCAGAATGGAGGACATTTTGGAATTCCTCCTGGCCAGAAGGTTGGAATGTAGGACAGGTCCTGGAAAAGGAAGAAAACCCTAAGGGAACCCTACCATGGAGCTTTCTTGGCCAGTTTCTTCAGAGGAGGGTTTGCCATTGCTGTCTCCTGAGGTTGAGAGAGTGGGACTTGCCCAAGGTCACCCAGTGGGTTTCCATGGTTCAGTGGGGATGCAAACCCTGGTTTCCAGAGTCCTATTCTAATGCTCCAGGCACTACAACAGTCTGGCTCTCTTGTTGTTGTTGTTGTTGTTGTTGTTAATTGCCTTCGTGTCAGTCTCAACCCATGGTGACCCTATGGATGAGACATCTCTAGCCTCCCCCCCCCACACACACACAGAGTTCTCTACTGATCTGCCCAACTCCTGCAAGCTCTTATTCATGGTCTCTTTAATAAAGTCCATCCACCTAGCATTTGGTCTTACTCACTTTCTATTTCTCTCCACCTTTCCTAACATTATTGTATTTTCCAACGATTCATGTCTTCTCATGATGTGTCCAAAGTATGACAGTCTAAGTCTTGTCATCTTTGCTTCTTAAGATATCTCTGGCTTGATCTGCTCTAGGACCCATTAGTTTGTCCTTTTG
>CM034706.1:150669347-150680877 GCA_020142125.1 Phrynosoma platyrhinos
CTAGATAATAGGGTTTAGTGTACATGCTATTGCTATTGCTATTGATAAGTAGGTCATAAAGAATTTCAGCTTGTGTTTTTGTTTCTAATTTATTGCCTCTTTTCCTCAGAGACTAAAGACAACCATGGTCATATGTGGCTGTCAACTGAGAAAAACTTGTTCATTTCTGAGGCTCCTTTAAAGTCAGATGTTTAAAGTCTAAAGTCAATGTCTTTAAAGACTCTTGTGTGCCAGAAGCTTTTAATAGATTATTGTTTTCTGAAGATTTATGGGTGGTGTAGCTTCCTTTATTGAAAAGTAGGCCACTCCACAAATACACCCCTCCTAGCAAATTTGGGTTGCTGGCCTGGATGAAATTAGTCAACCTTAACAGGTTTATTTGACATCACCTTTTTATCCCTCCCAAAGATCTATGAGACACACCTCTAGCAAAGTAGCATTAGATGATTGTCTTCTAAGTCTTGAAAACATTTCTTTTTCAGTAGGCCTTTGGTTGTATTTTGTTGCTTTGATTGTGATTTTAAGAAAGCTATGGCCATGTTTTTGTGGGTTTTTTTTTTTAGTGTTAGCTCGCTTTTGAAACAATGGGGCTAAACAAATGGCTCCTTTGGGGTGGCTTGCCACTGACCCTTTGAGCATTGGATTGGGGTTGCAGCAACCACATGCTGTGGCCCTGATCTGGTGCTTTGGTTGCTCCAAAAGGAGTGGCAGAAAGCTGCTCCTTTTGGAACTGGCAAAAAGCTGCCCTTTCTGTTGCGGCGGCACTTTTCAGTGCTCCTTTAGGCATGTGCCGTCTAAACACTGTGCCAAAGGAGGACTGTAATGCAGTAGGTCAGGCAGCATAACACTGGCATTAGGGTGGAGTCAGGGTGTGTGGAGTGCAGTCGCCATGGCCCCACTCCACCCCGATGCCACTCTTATTGCTGGTCTGTATTGCCCCAAAATCTATCTTATGCCCTTTTTAGCTGTTCTGAAATGCATGAAAAAGAAATATGAGACATACATGTTATCATTCCTATTTTTATTTATATGAATGAATAAAAGTAAAATTTTAAACAACCTAGGTAGCACTGCTCCTTCCAATAATGAAATGGTGCAGAGGAAAAGTGCCACAAATGATTCTCAAACTTTTTACCTTTGTGACCACCTTTATGTCTCCATGCGGATGTCACACACACCCCTTTATTAATAGTATATATTTAAAAAATTGTTTAGTGTTTGCATTTTTGTTCAGATATTCATGTATATTCACATTTTAACATTTTATAAGGAAATAGCTCTCCTTCTACATCAAGCAGAGGCTCCAAGTGTCCTCCTTGTCATTTTCTTCACCTCCAGGACAGAAAAAGTTTGGGAAGATAAAGAAGAGGGATGAAGTCCTCCAAATTTCATGCCCCCCCTTGAGCAACTCTTGTGTCCCACCTGGAGGTCCCACTCCACCATTTGAGAACCTCTGACCTATATATAGGACCATTACAGTGCAACAGGGAGATATTAGTATGTTTTTTTTAAAACCCAGTTGAAAATCATCCTGGGAAGGTGGAATAAAAATAAAGTGATGAATGCATGTATGGGTGGAAATCATGCAGTCCACCAGATGTTGTTGGACTGCCATTCCCAGCAAATTTAGCCAACATAAATAATGGTGATGAATGCTAGGAGTTGCAGTCCAATGTAGGGAGGGTCAGGTGGGGCCATTTCACATGACATGATTACAGTGACTGCACAGTTCCATCCTCTGGTATGTTGAGATTTGGAGTTTAGGGAGGGGTACTTAGGATTCTCAGACAAAGATCTCTAGTGCCCCACCAGACTAAGAGCTCCAGGATTCCACAAGCTACAGCCATGACAGCTAAAGTTGAATTAAAGTGCTATAATTGTATCTTGTGAAAAAGTCCATGGTTCCCACTCTTGATTTAGCACAAACATAGTAATGCTTCCCCTTTTGTTGAACTAGAGTAAAGCATTAAATATTGTATGTGCAGGATAAAAATTGTTGTTGGATAACAGAGGAATTACCTTTTTTTCACAGATACTGGGAAGCGATCTATTTTCAGTAGAACCAATGCAAGTCAGCATCTGTAAATTACTGTGTAAGGTCAAGAATTGCAACTGTAAAAAAAAACCCCACAAAAACAACTGGCATATTCTTCTTTTCTTTAGGTGTGGGAGGACTATAAATTTTTAGAGATGACAATTTTATTCTTGGCAGCAACAGCTTGGCTTCAGTCCAGTTGGAGTCTAAGGTGGTTTGTTTTCAAATGAATGCTCTGAATGCCAGTAAAGATGAAAGAGGGCATTGGTGGTTATGTTTTAATTTGTTTTCCATTTTTTTGTACTTATCATTTAAGAAATACCACAAGTCTTTCTGATTAAGTTATTCTTGCTCAGATCAAATTTATTGAGAAGTAGAAATTTGCTTAGTTTTTTGTGGGTTTTTCCGGCTGTGTGGCCATGTTCTAGAAGAGTTTCTTTCTGACGTTTCACCAGCATCTGTGTCTGGCATCTTCAGAGAGACATCTCTGAAGATGCCAGCCACAGATGCTGGCGAAACGTCAGAAAGAAACTCTTCTAGAAAATGGACACACAGCCCGAAAAACCTACAAAAAAACTATGAATGCCGACCATGAAAGCCTACGACTTCACATTAGAAATTTGCTTGTTTTTTTAAAAAAACATATTTCTTCAAAGAAAAGTATTTTTCAGAAAGACCATATATCTCTGCTTCATTCTGTTGCTGATTATAACTTTCCCTCACATTTTAAGGGAATTAACCTGGTGAAATCTGTGGTAATTTTTATTACACCTGTAATTCAGTGGAGCAAGGGAGAGAAGCTAGCTCTCACAGGCCAGCAAGTCTGACCCTGAAGAGGTTTTACAAGAATCAGCCAAAGAAGTTTCTGAGCCTACTTGAGACAAAGAACAAAGTTGTACACTCTGCATCTAATCCAGAAATAGAGAATCCAATGAATATTTGAACCTTACTGGTGACAGTGACATGAAAGAGCATAATCTTTAGCCCTCAGAATTCTAGATAACCTCTAGTGGGCACAGAGGGCATTTTTGTCCTATCTCCTCCTGGGCCATTATAGGGCCAGGAGAGGACTTTTCCTAAAACAAGAAGTGAACAGGAACTGACTTCCTGTCACCCATGAGCTGGAGTACAGCAGACTAGCTTAGAGATTAGGGAAAATTGGAGTCACAGAGATAATGATGGCAGGTGATTGCTACCACAACACCACAATCCAGCACTTGTCAGCTGAGGGCAACTACCTCACTCAGTTAAGTGAGAAATGCACAGCTGCATGTGAAATAGCTACACTTATGGAACTCTGCTTAGGCAACCATGAACTAAATATGTATTTTGCAGAATGGCAAAAAAGCAAACAACAAAATAAATGCAGCTCAATAGAATTTTGGGCAATAACTATGATTCTATGTGCAGTGGTATGGTGGTTGTGAGAAAGGGAAGTCATCAGCAAAATTCTGGTCTATGGGTATTTTTTTAAATATTCTCTGAATAGACAAAAGAGCAATTCACAAAAAACAAAAAACAAAAACAAAAACAAAAAACCCACTGTCTTCCCTACACGTCGGCTGGCCAGGCAGGAATCCAAAATTCTTTTCCATTACAGATCTTGACTCTCCACCCTTCTCTGTCAGTTTTTTCATTCCTGGCTTGCCTGCTGGTTTTGTTTTACCTCTCTTCACTAACTATTATAGTAATAAATATAAGAATATTTGGAGGCTAAGTGTAGAAAAATTAGTTATATATAGGTGTTCAATTTTCGTCTTCCTAAAGCAGAAAGTAAGGCCTTCTGGGATCAGCCATCTATATGCTATCTTAAATCTCTGAAGTTGATTAGTTAGGAAGGAATATTCCCTTCTCTTCCTCATTACGTTCGGTGGTACGTCTTTAAATTTCCTTAACTCACTATCATTAATTACTAAGGGGGTCTCATTTTGGAGACTTAATAGTTCCAGAACAGGAAGGGGAGAATTTAATTGAAGTTCTAGTACCTGCTCTGGCTAACTACCTGGGAAGACCTGAGCATCTCTTTGATTTAGAGATAGACAAGACCTTTAGGTTGAACTCTAGGGTGGTGCTCCAGAGAAGTGTCCTGAGGGACGTTGTGGTTAATTTTGTGAGAAGGCAGGTACAGGACCAACTATTAAGTCCAGCTGCATTTTTCTAGTGATAAAGATGAGGAGAATTTAAAACATATATTTTTATCTTTTAAGGAAGGTGAGGCAGAAGTCATGGTAGTTAACTCCCCCCAGCAGAAAATGAAAAACAAACAGGACAAAAAGGTTAAATTGTCACCATTAGAGGCAATTGGAAAGCCCAAGAAGCAAAAAGTAGCTTTATGTCTTAAAAAGCATGAGTGTCTGCACAGCATGCAGTCAAGAGCCTCAATGTTATCTCAGGAAAAAAGTATAGTGACCACTTCAAATCTCCATGTTGGAATGGGAGGTTTGATCATTGAGAGGTGTGTGGAGGCTAGCATAGTGATGACTGGTGGAAAGAAGGCAGTGTTGACACAGACACAAAGCTTGATTGACAGCCCTAAAGATCAACAGAAGCAGCTGCTGGGTTCTCCTTTAACCAAAGGTATGAAGCCTCAGCAGGAAAAGGGGTAGAATCTCCCCTCTCCATTCATTCATATCCATCATTAATAGTTTATTTAAAAAAAAACAGTAGTAGAGAGTGCTCAGCAGCAGACTCATCCAGCTCCAAAATAGTCTTCCCGTGTCAATGCAGGACTGTCTGATTATTATGTGTGTCTAGTAAAATACAGTCATGAATAAGGGACACAATAAGCAAGGAGACAATGTCAAAATATGACATGCAACTAAACATGATGGATCAAACAAACAATAGCATAATGAAATTTTATATGATGAATTATTTATGGTGAATGAGTTTGAAGAATATGCTTAATTCAACCAATATATTACAATTAATTTCTAAGAATAAAAATACACTAGAAGTGAATCCTCTATTATTTGCAAATGAGGTTGATGATGGTCTTCAACATCAGGCTCAAAAGGGAAAAGTGAATAAAAAGAATTAAGGAAGGAAAGCCTCATAAAGAGGGGTTTCAGAATAAGAAATCAGTTGTAGAACCTTCTAAACTTAAGACAGAATTAACCAGGGGGGAAAGTTCATGAAAATGTCTAAGCATTTGGTTGAAGAAATACAGCCTGAATCTGATATAGAAGAAGTGTACAATTTACTGGAACAGAATTTTTCAAATAGTGCCAGTGAAAAAGAGGGTTCATCTGATTCTGTGTCAGATAAAGAAAATGTTTCTGATAGAGTGTTATCATTGGAAGAGTTTAGAAAATTGGAAAAAAGCATGTTAGTCAAACTTTAGATTTTCAGATGAGTCATCCTTTGGCTCAAGTAGATAAAGGTGAAGTAAATGATGAGGGAAGAACAGCCTCAGTATTAAAGACACCAACATTAAAGTTAGTGGAATGTCCATTACCTGGCATGTTTAAAGAAGCAATGGAGCTAGAGTGGGAAATCTATTTGCACACTAGAAGATTGTTAGGATTTAGTCAAGATGACATGAAAGATGACATGAAATTACTTAAAATGCCACAGGTGAACCCTCCTATCATAATGCTTCTTTTGGCGTGACCATTCCGAAAGAGGGTGACACACCCTTAAAGAAGTAGACAAATGTAGGGCACAGGAAACAATAAAGAAAGCTCATGAAGCCTCAGCTTTAGTAATTAGAAGCTCAACTACTGCTTCCAAGTTTGCCAGGGTAGCAGTGATTTGAATGCAGGACATACTAAATGATCAAGAGTGCAATAAGAAGTATTTCGATAGAGTCCTGCATTCAGTGAGTTTTGAGATATATAGTGGATGAGTTGCATGATTCAGTGTCCTTTGCAACAATGAGTATTTTTGCTACAGCAATTGCTCCTAAGGTCTCTTTGGGTAAAGACACTGGGAGGCCAATAAAAAATAAATAATTTGGCATATATGCAAGTTAAAGGAAAGTTGCTGTTTGGGGTAAAGACACAAGGGAAAGTTTTTTGTGGGGTTTTTTTTGGGCTGTGTGACCATGTTCTAGAAGAGTTTCTTTCTGATGTCTCTCTGAAGATGCCAGACACAGGTGCTGGTGAAACGTCAGAAAGAAACTCTTCTAGAACATGGCCATGCAGCCTGAAAAACCCACAAAAAACTATAGATGCCAGCCATGAAAGCCTTTGACTTCACTAGGGAAAGTATTAGTCAAGAATAAAGATAAGAGGCAGGTAATGCCAATGATTCAGAGAAGAAAAGGGGAAAGAAATATTTTTTGAGGTTACCAGTCCTTTTGGGGAGGATGAGCGTATGCGAGACAAGGTAGCTTCAACTTTAATAGAGGTCAGTGGTACAGAAACAAAAGCCAATTTAAGAGACAAGGTTTTCAAGTCAGGTGATGTGTGAGCATTGCTAAAAGGGGTGTTCATCAGCAGTACTGATTTTGGTGGATTACCAGTAGGAGGTAGACTGCTACATTTTCGTAGGTTTTGGAATAGTATAACATTGGATCACTGGGTAATACAGCAATCTAATTTTACCCATGGTTATAACAGTGTTTGTAAAGAAACCAAACAGCAGATATTTCTCCTCACCAGTAAAAGGCAAACAGAAGAAAGTAGGCAAGGAAATTGATCATATTCTAGAAAATGGAGCAACAGAGAAATTTAAAGAGGCAAATTTAAAGAGGTTTATGAGAAAATGTTGGATAGCAATAAGTTTAAAGGAGTTTATTCTCACAATGCATAAAAGTAATGGTACTCATCATCTGGTGCTGGATTTGAAATTTCTAAATAGATTTGTGAAATATGAGAGAATTAAGATTAAGACCTTGCAGACTATTAGTAACAACCTACTAATTGGATAGTATCAGTTGATTTCAAAGAGGCTTATTTGCACATGCCAATTTCCCAAGATTGTCGAATATATCTTTATTTTCAGTAAAGTAATGAACATTGTCAATTTAAAGCTCTGCTTTTTGGGCTGGCCTCTTCCCCCTAGGTTTTTACTGCTGTTCATTTAAGGAGTATAGGGGTTCAGATGTATCCTTATTTAGATGACATCTTAGTGAAGGCAGAGAACAAAGATATTACTAAACAGAACTTGAGCATGATATTACAGACATTGCAGAGTCATAGATTTGTTGTAAATTTTAACACCCTTGGTGCATTTTCACACAAGTTGCAGCAGTTGCTGATTCCATATAAGTTAGTGAGTGTAAGGAGAAAGCATTTCAAAGTAACTTTTCCTCACACCATGAAACAAGACTTGATTTGGTGGCTGAGCAAATGAAATTTCCTAGGCAGAGGAATTTCCTTTGTGCCACAACAGAGAATAACTGTGATGACAGATGCAAGTCTCTCTGGTTGAGGAGCTCACTGTCATGGTCATTCTGTTCAGGGAATATGGTCTCAGAGAGATTTGAGACACAAAAGAAACCATCTGTTTGGCACTTGTTCATTTTGTAACTGTTATCAAGGTCAGCAAAGAAAATCAATGCATTTGAGATGTGGTGCTGGAGAAGAGTGCTAAAGATTCCATAGACAGCCAAAAAGACAAAACAAATGGGTCCTAGAACAGACTGAGCCAGAAATCTCCCTGGAAGCCAAGATGACTAAACTGAGCTGCTGTACTTTGGCCATATGAGAAGGCATGACTCATTGGGGGGAAAAATAACGCTAGGAAATGTGAAGTAGAAAGAGAGGAAGGCTGCACACTAGATGGATGGACTCTATCAAAGATGTCATAGGTATGAATTGCCGGAATTAAGCAAGGCAGTGAATGACACAGAGTTTTGGAGGTGTCTCATCTACAGGGTCACCATGGGTTGAGATTGACTCAAGGGTGGATACCACCAACAACAACTCAAGGACAGACATGTAAGAGTATGCACAGGCAATGTGGCTGTGAAGGCATACATATCCAATGAAGTGTGAGTGCATTCACTTCCTCTGATCAGAGAACCCAACAAAATTATGAAATGGGCAGAATGAAATTATTAATAGCAGTGTATTTGAAAGGTTTCCAAAATGTTCAGGCTGATTTGAGCAGGCATGTAATAAATCATGATGAGTGGTCATTGAATCAAGAGATATTGAACTTCTTAGACATTTTTTTGGTCCATTCCAGGTGCAAGTTAAACAGATATTTTTCAATAGATGGAGGCAAAGGTGCAGAGTGGCATGACAGTTTGGCAGTGACATGGCCTCAGGAATTCTGTATGTATTTCCATCTTTACTGAACCCACAGAGAGTACTGACCAAGGTTCAGTTGGAAAGAGCTATAGTGGTGCTAATAGTGCCATATTGGTCATGGTGTCCTTGGTTTTTACTCTGCTTGAGATGTCTATCAGAAAGTCTTGGAACTTACCAATGAGAACAGCTCTGTTATTTCAGGTCCGATTCTTCATCATGATCTGAGTTGGCTAAAGCTAGCTGCATGGATATTGAAAGGAGGCTGTTAATTCAAGGTAGTTATTCAGGAAAAGTATTTAATATTTTAATGGTGTCCAGGAATGATTTGATGACTAGAATTTATGACATGACTTGAAAGTCTTTAATTCCTTGTGTTACACAAGGTGTACTTACAAAGGATACAAGTGAGTGATGTGTTTGCTTTCCTACAAGATTGTATGGAAATATTTTGAGACCAAATACTTTTAACAGACAGGTGTCTGCCCTTGTATCAGTGATAATTTTGTGATAATGTGGATGTGTTTATCATCACATCCACATATTAAAGACGCTTATGGCACCATCTATAGTGCATAGATTTCCCTCTTGGAATTTCAATATAGTGTTAAATGTATTAATTAGGGCTCCATTTGAACCAATTAGGAGTTCATCTTTGAAGATGTTTTCTTTTAAAGTTGTATTTCTTGTGGCAATTACATCTGCAAGATGAATTTCAGGGTTATCAGCATTGTCAGTAAATAAAAACTTGTATAGTTTTGACCATGATAAATTTATATTAATGTTGGATCCTACTTTTGTGTTGTAAATTGGGGTTATTTTTAACAAATTCACTTACCTGATTTTTGACCAAAGCCACAGCATCGGGTGGAGAAAAAAATGTGATGTGAAGAGAGTAGTGAAGGAATATATCAAGAGAGTGAAGGACTTCAAACATACTGAATCATAGGTTGTGTCCTTCCATGCTAAACCCTTAGGGAATAGAGCATTGAAATATATGATCTTTAGGTGGCTTAAATCCTGTATATTATTGTGTGATGATTATGAGCACAGCTTATGCACTATCGGTGTCTTTGGATGAAGTGTGCAATGCAGCAGGATGAAAGGAGTCTTCTACTTTTATAGAGTATTATAAAATAGATAATTTATGCTTGTCTCAAGAGGCCTTTGGCTGTAGGGTATTTCAGTTGATGAGATGAAAGTTGCAGCCACTCCCTCCTTGGGTTTGAGGCTTGGCTAATTCCCAGTGTTTTTTGTAGATTGTAAACTCTGTCTATCCAGAGAATAAGGTTGGTCCATACAGTGAATATTCATTCTTGGTTAAAAGAAGGAGCAATCCACTACCACCAATGGGGTGGCATATATGTGTGTGTGTATATAGAGAGAGAGAAGGAAGGAAGGAAGGAAGGAAGGAAGGAAGGAAGGAAGGAAGGAAGGAAGGAAGGAAGGAAGGAAGAGAGCTTGGATTAAAAAGAAAAGGACATATTAAATTAAACTACAGTTGTCCCTCCATATGCGTGGGGGTTAGGAGAACAACCCCCTCCTGTAAATATGGGAAATTTATGAATAAGGCTCCCTCCCCTTTGCTGACCTTTAAAATTTGGCATTCATGAATTTGGTTATTCACAAGGTCTCTCCTGACCCTCCCATTCCTGGAACAGCTGCTCCAGGCATCAGAGGGGAGGGAGAAGGGCTGCTTGGTCCCCTCTGATGTCTGGATTAGCTGTTCCAGGAATGGGAGGGTCAGGAGAGACCTTGTGAATAACCAAATTCATGAATGCCAAATTTGTAAATATAGAGGAATGACTGTACATAGCATAGCATAGTTGAGGTGTATAGATTTGTAGGAAAGGCTGTAGACTAAAGTGACAGAGAAGGAAGGGGTCAACATCTGCAATGGAAACTAATTTTGGATTCCTGGCTGGCCTGCTTGCACCTGGGGAAGACCCATTTTTTATTTTTATTTTATTTTATTTTATTTTGGATTGCTCCCTCTTCTATTCAAGAATTAATATTCATGACATGTACTAACACCTCATTCTTACTCTCCTGGAAGCTTCCAGATATGGTAATTCACTATTTGAATAGGGCAAAAGGTCCCAGTATTCTGTTTAACACTAGAAATTACCCATTTTAAAACAATCAGGGGCACACATCTGGCCACATTTATGGTTTGTTTAGTTTTTTGTTTGTTTGTGGGGTTTTTCTTTTTGTTTTTCTTTTGGAATTTTTGGTAGTCCATGCATTCCCCAAAGGATGCCAGAAAGAGAAAATCAATCCCTGGATTTGCCAAAGTGAAACATTCCTGTGTTAAGAGGAGTACTCATGGCCAGTACTGGGATTCTATATAATTCAACCAGTCTTAAACCCATGTAAAGGTTTATAGAATTGAACTTCATACAGACCCAAGAGCAAGGCTTAAACAAAGTGTTCACATCCTCCCATTTGGACCGCAGTCCTATCTACACAATTACTAGCAAACAAGTCCCATTGAACCCAATGGGACTTACATCTGAGTAAACATATTAAGGACATTTCTGCATGAGTACTTCCTTTCATTTGCATGGACTATAATTTTCATATAGTTTGGTATGGCTAATTTTCCCTTCATTTTCAGCATGAATAATTGTTCCCATTTTTTTTTCCAGGAGGTTTTGTTCTGTAATTCAGTTATGACAACCAGCTGGCTGGGAGAGTTCTCTGTACCCATGCATGGTACCATCAAGCTGGAAAGTCTATCACCATAATGAGGAGTTTGCTCAGCAGAGCAGTAAATATGCCTGAGAAATTTTTAGTAATTCATGATTGCCAGACATTAAGAAGTTTCTCTTTCAGCTTTAGGTTTGTTTTTTTTTAAATAATATTTTTGCACAACATTATTTTCAGTGAAGGAATGGGAATGGTGTGAATTGATTGCCCCTTTTTGACATTGGAAATAATGGGTTCAGGGTTGAAGGAATCTAAGTAATGAGCTATCACTAGCTTGAAAATTCATGTAATATTGAATTGTGAAATCATAGAGCTGGAATGGACTCTAGAAACCATCTAGTCTGACCCCCTAACATTGCAGTGATGTACAGGCACAGTGTTCCTGGGCAGTGGATTTCTAATCTCAGTTTTAAAACATCAAATGAAGGAGAGATATCACCTTTTGAGGCAAAATTCCATTACCTATTAGCTTTTATCATAAGGAACTTCTTAATGTTTAGTTGGAATATCCTTTCTTCAGATCCATTGATATGATGAATTTGATGCTACCCTTTGGAGCAGCAGAAATCAAGTTTATTCTGCTACCTAT
>CM034706.1:150682890-150697578 GCA_020142125.1 Phrynosoma platyrhinos
AAGCAAATAAAATGAAGCTTTATTGCTACAACTATTAAGCTATGTACATTCCTCAGTTATTTACAAAATAATTCCCTGCAACACCACACAGCTCTCTTTCACAATTTTCAAACAAAGGATTTTTGTCTCCCCCCTCAAGCTTCCACCCACTTGGGCATATCCCTCTTTGTTGGTTGGATGTGACTCAATTTCCCACTTAGTCCATCCCCTGGTGTCTGTCATTGCCCATGTGACCTGCAAAGTGTCAACATGCTGACGTCATGTGTTTACGATCAGTTCTTTCTTCTTTCCCAAAAGACCATGTTGTTTACCCCCCTCTCTGGTGTCCTGTTTATGTCTGGTGAGACATCTGGTGTTTGTCTGGCCTGTCTTTCTCTCCAATCCTTTCTCACAGGAAATTTTCCCCATATATCTTGTATATTTCCACATCTGACTCTAAATCCCATCTACTAATGTGTATATATATATATATATATATATATATATATATATATATGCACAATCTTCAGTTAAATCTTGTGTGTGTGTGTAAAATCAGTCTGAATCCACAGAGGCAGAATTCCCTAAATGAATTGTACTTTTATTTAGGGGAAAATCACACAACATGACAAGAACTCACTCATCCACACACACAAGAGCTAAGGAATGTAGGAATTAGTGTTGGAAAGGGAGAGGCTCCACTAATGTCAATACTCATTCTAGACATGGTTGCTCCAGATGGTTCAAATGGACTGCACTGGTGTTGGACTCTGCCATCGGAAGTGCTGGAATGGATGGCCACAAGTCAGAATTAGTCAGAATCCACAGCGACAAAGTGTCCCCATGCATTCTATCTAACCCACTGAACAAAGAAATTTGGGTTGCCTAAATAGCTTGAGGCAAAGATACATCAAAGGATCACTTGAGACAGGGCTTCAAAGGTGGGAATGAAGTTATAAATTAGCCCTGTCTGGCTTAGAAGCAAAAATATCCTGCTCATAAATTATCCTAGCCTTCCTATCTCAGAGGTGTGAATGTTCCTTTGAGTGCAGCTCCCAAACTTATCTGATTTTTCCTCTTCCTTTGTATGTGATCTCTCACTTTGAGCTCATGGCTACCCTGTCTATATGACTGGGTAGGATAAGCCTCATGGCTACTAGCAGTCAGAGTACATTCAGGGCACACTCACACACCAAAATTAGGAAGACATCCACATAGGTAAATCTCATTGATTCAATGGGACCACTCTATATAGGACCAACAATAGGACTCAGATCATAATTTCCTCCTCTCATGCTACAATGCCTGGAAATTTCTTATAATTACAAGAAAAAAGATAAGTTAAGTGTTTTTTTTTTGTTTTTTGTTTTTTTTTTGCTGCCTGTGATTACCAAGGAGAAACAATCTTTTGATTTCTAAATGTCAGTTTGGATTCAGGACTCAGGTCCAATCAGATAGTTTCAAAATCATTCTTTGCCAAATTTTCCAATATGTTAGAGACCAAAACAAATGTTAAGTCACTGTAGAATTCAAATGTCTGGGTTTACAGAAACAGCAGAGACAGAAACTGATCTTCATGGTTGCAGTTTCAAGTAATGTACTTGAATCTTTCAAAAGATTTAGAGTTTAGGTCAGCAGCGATATGCATCCAGAAAACATTTGGTGACTTATCTTTCTTAATCCAAATAGGTCTTTATCAGCAGTTTGCTAGACTTGCCCAGAAATCTTAAACAAACAGATTTCTTCTGAGAGGTCTTCTATTTTTACCTCTTTGCTTCTGCTTGCAGGAAGGATGAAGCAACTTTCAAAAGCTCTGATTCAGAAGTGGGGATGCAGAGAAGGAGCTTATCTCAACTCTGCATGATCTTCAGTTAAATCACTTTATCAAAAGAAAGGTTAAAATTCAACCAATGTCAGATTTCCACATTTGTTCATATTTTGAGCAGGAAAGTAGGTGTTTTGATGCTACAGTGCCCAACACACTACTGCATCACTCCTTGTTCCAGGGAGTGATGAAAACAGGCATGAAGGTGCCTGTTGTTAAAGCCATTAAAAACATTGGCTGGTATGATTTGTGCTGGTCTATGATTGTAATAAAGATGAACTGAACTTAGCTGGCTGATATGATCAGTATTGTTACCTTTAACATTTCTTTTTATTCTAACTAAAAATTAATTAAATCAAATTGGCTTAAACAAGATTTCCCTTCCCTGCCCTACAATGGAATATGTTACCCATCAATGGAAAGGATCTCAAAATTCAAAACATCCTCCCTGGAGGGCAATTAATTAATGAAATCATATAACCACCTCAAAAAAGTTTAAAGATTTACCCTTAAGTCAAAATTATATGTTGAGATCTCTGATAAAAGTTTACATTTTGAAATACATATGCCCATGTTTTCTATTCCATCTTTTGTTTGTACCATATAGATGTTATTTTTGAAAGCAGTACACTTGATAGATTTACCTAATAAAAAGTTCATTCAATAGAATATTCATCCACAAAATCTTTAGATAAACTTTGAACTCAGTGAGTTTTTGTAACTTGCTACTTGGATGGGATGGATGGTCCAGATATCACACTATTTGAAAATGAAAGAACATAATGACATGCTGAAGCTATTCTTGATTGAATACAAGTGAGATGATGCCCTGACACCACAGCTTCTCTCTCACACTATATTCACTTAACTACAAAGGAAACACAATTTACTATCCTTAAAAAAAAAAAAGATACACTTCCTTCCTTATATTACAGTAAGACTTCTACCCTACTCTTCCCACATTGATTACCCAACAACATAATCTGTTGTTAAAGATTGAAGTCCTAGTATTTTATAGGAAGCAACATAATTTATACTTTAATCACTGTCACTAATATACTAGGTCCTCTAAGGCAGGCAATGTTCATTCCTCCTTTTCTGTAATATGGGTAGCTAACTTTACAGCAAGAATGAAGAAAATTTGTCCCTCCAATCAGCCCCAACCAGCATGGCCAAAAGTAAAGGATTGTGAAGACTGTAATTTGAAATATTTGGAGGGATACAGGATCACCACTCCTACCTTATAGGGATGTTGAAAGTGTTACAACTAGATAATTCATCTGAAACACTTTGGAAGCATTTCAAATACACAGCAGAAGTAATAGAAAAAAAAATGTGGTTCCAGATGTGATAGGTTCTCTAGGAGCAATTCTAAATGGACTGACAAAACACGAATGAAATGGTCATAGATAGCATCTCAAAGGTAAAATTGCAAGAAGTAACATTACTTGGAACATGCCATAATAGGTAATGATATGGCATTGATTTATAGATTTTTGGATAGAATCTAAATTGTTGATGGTCCAAAATTCCAATTGGTAACACCTAGCAGACTGTAAAATCAAGATAACAACAACAACAACAACAACAATATGATGATGGTAATAATGTTGTAATTGTTGTGATAGAACATTTTGCCTCAAAATGTCCATTAAATTATTTTCCAATGTTCAGGACATCATTCCAAGAGATTTCACCATCCAGGAAAGAATGCAGTTGTCTCCTATCCATATTTCATTTCCCTTTTGCTTACTGCATGTTTGAAGTCAAGATGTTTTTCCCCTCTTGTATCTCCAGGGAGATGAAGCTTAAATTGAATTGACTATATTACCTCCTTAAATCCCTTGAAAAGTGCCTCAAAATATATTAAGGTGTCACAGACACAGCAAGTCATAAAGGTGATGCTGGAGATGAAGAAAAGGAGGAGAGGAGGAAAAATGATTTGGGGTCCTTTTATACATTGACAAATGCCATGAAATTAATCAGAGCCCTCAATGAAGTTTTCAATGCAAATGAGAAAGGAAATGACACTCAGAACCAGTCAATGTGATGAGGCCAGTGCATAATCATAGCTCACCAACTATATTGGCAGGTGATACCTGAGAAAATAAATTAGAAAAGCAACTCATGCATTAAGCCAAATTGAGATGCACAGAAGGAAATCTAGCTCTTTAGTTTTGTTTGGTAGCCCTTTATTTCAATGTCAATGGTCCATGCAGAGCTCTGGGGGAAAATGGACTAGATATTCAGAGTCCTCCAGCCAGACTAGCTACTTGTCATGTGAGCTGAGGGATTCTGGGAGTTATCATCCATTTCCAAGTTCTGGCTCCTGCCAGGAATCATCTTGTTTCCATTAACAGGCATTCATATGCCACTAAGAAGTACATGATCAGGGATAAATGTTAATATCGCCTGCCTTATTGCTTGACTACAATGGATCTATATTTAGAGGTATCAAAAATATAGTTTCCATTTGAAATCTCACAGTTGTGAACCATTTACACACTTGTCTTCCACAACTGTGTGCAATTGTGTTTAAATAAACCCTAGGTTAGTGTCAAAAGCAATGCTTTGAAATAGTTAATTATATACATTAATTGTCATTGTATGTTTTTCTGAAGCAGGAAATAAATAGCTATGGTCCAAAACCCAAATGGATTAAATCATTGGAAGTAAAATATGGCAAAGCTCCATAGTGGTAGCCAAGACTAAACAAGGCACTGACCATGGCACAGATCATGAATTACTCATACCAAAAATAAGAGAAAAGCTGAAGAAGAAACAAAAACCAGCCATTATATCCAAATACGATCTGAACAATGTCTCAACAGGATTTACTGATAACATAAGAAATAGATTTGAACTATTAAACACAATCGACCAGGAGCCAGAAGAACTATGGTCAGAAACCAGGGACATAGGGTCTTTGCAGATTGCCAGAAATAGTGCAAATTGAGTCCACTTTAAGGTTAGGGTTAGGGAATCATGGGAACTGTATTTTATTGTGGCACCAGAGCTCTCTGACGGAGAAGGCTCAATGTCTCAGAAAAAACAACAACAATTTCCATGATTCCCTAGCACTAACCCTAACCCTAAAGTGGACTCAATTTGCACTATTTCTGGCAGTCTGCAAAGGCTCATAATAAAGAAGGAATGCAAACACACACTATCTGTTGTCAAAAAGAAAGTGAAGAAACCATGGATGATAAATATAATGCTACAAGCAATAAAGGAAAGAAGAGAAAAAAGGAGGTAGGAACGAACTAAGAACCACGAACGCAACAGTACAATGGCTAGTGTGAAAAGATAAAGAAAACTACTACAATGACCAATGCAAAGAAGCAGAAGACAACAAAAAGGGAAGAATGAGAGACCTACTCCTCAAGATCTGGGAAATCAAAGAACAGTTCAAACCAACAACCGGTACACTCTATGACAATAAAAATAACATAATACAAGGCCAGGAAGGAATAAAAAGACACTGGATGCAACACATGGAAAACTTATATAAAAGACATGATAAAATGAAGGACACATGGAACAAAGAGCCATATGAAGATGAATCCAAAATTCTAAAAAAGAGAGAACTGGCAAAAAACAAATCACCAAGAACAGATGATATTCCAATTAAACTGCTGCAATCCACACTGACAGTTAAACTCTAGTGCTAACCAACATATGTCAACAGATATGGAAAACAAAATGATGGCTAACAGATTGAAATGATCAATATTGCATCCACAAAAAAGGGACACAAAAGACTGTAGCAACTATAGGACCAGAGCACTAATTTCCCATGGAAGCAAAATTATGCTCAAAATTCTGCAACAAAGGGGTGAAGCAGATGGATGGCTTGAAGCGACCCGAGGCTGCTCCACCTGCAACTGAACCCTAGTCAGCTCAGAACCACAGTAACCAGATAGCCTGTTCTTAAAGACGACCACTGTCACGGTCCCAAATGGGCTGCTGGCAGGGAGTGGCTTTTTACTGCTCCTTTTGCCAGCAGCCTTGGGCTGCCTTAGATGGCCTCAGAGTGACTTCTGCTGCATTGGAGGCAAGTGTCATCTGCATGGCACTCCCTCAAAGCAGCCAGAAGCCACACTTTTTGGGCCATCTGTTTCAGGCCACTGACTCCAACCATATATGGAGAGAGAAATCCCAGAGGTTCAAGCAGGGGTCAGAAAAGGGAAAGGCACTAGGCACCAAATATGCAATGGCTAATGGAATGCACCAGGAAATTCCAGGACTCATTCCCACTTTCATTTAATCCATTTTGTGAGTAGCATTGACACCGGGCCATTGAATCGATTAAGGCCGATGCATAGTTCCCACTATGGAAGTGAATTATTTCATTATTCCATGCATTCATGTCTTTTTTGACATGTCATTCACACAGCTGGTCTTTTTTTAAAAAAATGTCAATCATATGATGCACATCTATGCATAATTGGTGATAACCTGGGCTGCATCCCTAGGGCTCTGGAGATCCTAAGTCTCCCAAGGCCCAGGTGGTGCAAAAAGTGGGAAGTCCCACCCTCAGCCCTGATGGCTGAAGAGAAGGGACCAAGGCAATGCAAAATGGAGGACATTCTGAGGAGGGGGGGAAATGAAGGTCAGGACTGAATAAAAGCCTTAAAAAACACTCCCTAGAAACATAAATTCATGCTTCTTCATCAGGCTTCAAGTGGAGGATCATTATGGAATTCTTCCTATGGGGCCAAAGGATGAAAAGGAGGGCAGGTCCTGGGGAAGGAGGATGTGCCTGTTCATTCTGCCTCAACCCCAAAAGGGGGTGAAAAGGAAACAGCCGCTAAGCCCACTACCCCCAAAAGTATCCCTCAAAGCACAGCCACCAGAGCATCCCTGGGACTTATAGACATTGTACTATACTTTTAAAATGGGGCTAGGTCACTTTAACTGCTCTGGCTGTCTCCTGTTGCATTTTGGGACTTGTAGTTTAGGAAGGGGCATTTAGAATATTCAGCCAGAGAACTCTTAAGCCTCACTGAATTGCAAACCCCAAAATGCAACAGGAGGCAGTCAGAGCAATTGAAGTGACCTAGTCCCATTTTAAGAGTGTAGTGTGATAAGACATCTCAGGAGCCCTTCTGCCTCCTGCCTTTCTCCCCCTCACCAAGCATCCTCCTTTTCCAGGGCAGGTCCTCCATTTCAAACCAGGAGGGATTCCAAAATATCCTCCATTCTGAGTGTGATAGAGAAGCATGCATTTACATCTCTATAGGAGAGAGAGCCAGGTAGCAGTGCTTCAGTTGGACATTGGTGGCTGCTATGGCTGCTGCTGCTTCTCGTGCAGCTCCTCTCCTTTGTCCAACATGACATACAAGGGCTTTTGGGGCTGGGGACTTTGGGTGGCCTCTTGGACTGCGCTGCTGTCTTTGCGAGGTAAGAGGTGCTTGGTAGTTTTGGGTGGTGGTGGGATGTTGGTGATGGACTTAAGGAGGAAGGAGGAATCTAGTGAAGTGTGGGAATCCCCAAACTCTGGGTGGCAGCAGTGTCTTCCTCCTCTCCCTGCTCAGGGTTTGAACTCCTAACTTTGGCACCTGGGCAGATTTCCCCAAAACTTGGGGCAGGATGGGTTATGCCCCTCTGTCAACCCCCTTGCATAGTCCCTCCCCTCCAGTGCAATGTAATTGAGATCCGAACATTATTTCCATTTGTTGAACACTCTTTCAAAGCAATTTTTTTTAAAAAAGAGAACCACCAAATGATCCATCTTTTTAAAAAAGCCATTATTTTGCATTTGCCTCACTTCACCATGATTCTGACCGATAGCAGTTGCATCTGAAATCGTTTTTAGAATGAATGAGGCACATATAAACTGATTAGCAAATTGGTTTAAATCATAGTGGGAATGAGCTATGTTCTTTATAGACTATAGCAAAGCCTTTGGCTGCATAGATTGTGAAAGGCTATGGAATGCCCTTAAAGACATGGGAGTGCCAGTACACCTAATAGCCCTGATAAGGAATCTGTACTCAGGACAAGAGGCTACTGTCAGAACAGAAGATGGAGAAACAGAATGGTTCCCAATTGGCAAAGGGGTCAAACAAGGCTTCATCTTATCTCCCTACCTATTAAACTGATATGCAGAACATATTGCAAGGAAAACAGGCTTGAACACAGAAGAAGGTGGAGTGAAAATAGGAGGAAAAATATCAACATTCTAAGATATGTAGATAACACCATAATACTAGCAGAAAACTTCACAGACCTGAAACAACTACTAAGGAAGATCAATTAAGAAAGTGCAAAGGGAGGCTTACTGTTGAACATAAAGAAAACAAAAATAATGACCACAGAAAATCTACACAAGTTCAACCTAGAAATGAGGAAATAAAAATAACAAAAGAATTCTCATACATGAGATCAAAAATTGATAGAAATGGGGACTGCAGTCAGGAAATCAGAAGATTAAGAATGAGCAGAGCTGCTATGAAACAACTAGAAAATATCCTAAAATGCAAAGATATACAACTCAGCACAAAAGTTAGAATTGTACAAGCCATTAAATTCAACATTACCATTTATGGATTTGAGACTTTGACAGTTAAGAAAGAAGATAGGAAGAAAATCAATTCATTTGAGATGTAATGCTGAGGATTCCATGGATAGCCAAGAAGACAAACAAATGGATCATAGAATAGCTCAAATCAGAAATCTCCTTGGAAGCAAGTTGACAAAACTCAGGCTGTTGTACTTTGGACACATCATGAGAAGGCATGACTCACTGGAAAAAAACAAACAAACAATAATGCTACAAAAAGTAGAGGGAAATGGAGTAAGCAGTGAAGTGGAGGACTAGGAGTCTTGAAGATTCCTCATCCACAGGGTCGCCATGGGGCAAGATCAACTCAAGGGCAGTTAACAACAAAAAATGTTTATTTGTCCTCAGTCTGCTACCAGTTAGTTCTATGTAGTGATTCTGACTTTGAAAGTTCTTGGTAAAGATCCAAATTGTTATGTTTCAAAATAACTTCCAAACTACAGAACTGTTAACTAGGAATAATGGTTGGGAGATTGTGGACACTGTAGTTCAACAAATAATTTTATTGAACTCTGGATCTTTTTACAATTCTTTTATTAAGCAAAAATTGCATAAAGAGGGAAATCATTTTTAAAAATTCACATGCACAATAAGGACAGAACTACAATAGCTGAGAATGCATGTACATGAATGCACACATGCATACCCAATTCCCTGAAAGTCATCCAAGTGTCTAAATGTATGCCACAAGAGTTGTAGCAATATCTTTACACCACTGAATAAGAAGAGGTGAGCATTTATCTTTCCAACCACAGTGTAAATCTTTTAGTCACAAAAGGATGGAGAGAGAGGTGTAGTTCAAAAAGTAATATTTCCAAGTACTAGTTCTGAGATATACAGTAGTGGAATCTCTCTCTAACCCCCCCCCCCTTTTCTCTCTCTCCCATGCAGACATACTGCATAATTTTACCCATCTCTATTTTACTTGAAATGATGAACTTCCACAGCCCCAAAAGAATAATCTCAATATTTACAAGCTTTCTCAAAACAAAAATACAGAAGAGCTCATCCTTCTTATCTTGTAAAATTGGTATGTGTATACTGATGATCTTATGTGCATGCCTCTTTGTTTTTTTTTATCTCCCCACTTCCTGCTGCATTATAGTTTTCAGTATTAGCAATAGTTGGGAATCATATGGAAATTCCTTTGGCTTCCATTCCTCAAACAAACAGAACTGGGATCAGGGTGGGAGATAGCAATCTCATTGAACAATCTCAAGAAACAATTGTGATTATTGACACACACCCCAGTTAGGCATTATAAGCTGGACAAATCTGTATTCTAAAGTAGTTACTTAAAATGTTGGTTAAAAACACTAATCAACTCCTCCTGTAGCCAACTCTCTAAAATGAAAAAAGGTGCCATATACTTCAGCAACTCATTGTAGAAAAGGTGCTCCAACCTCCTGATCTTTTTGTTATCTTTGGACGTTATCACACGTGGGCCAAAAAGCGATAATAAAGTGGAAATGAGGCATTCCGAAAATAAACCTTGATTCCGCAAATGGCTTTCACACGTAATTACCTTAATTGTGAAATTACAGTAAACTAATACTAACACCGCATTTAACGTTCACACACAAGTAAGAAAAGTCCGTAAATGTACTAGAAATGATCTTCTTGCACATGCACAGATAGAGGAATGCTCGCCGCGGAACCATGGGAAAAAGCAGGGAAATGCTCCCAATTGCTCATTTGCTTTTCACATTACAGTAAATGCAAAATTACTGCAATTTCGCAAATGCATTTTCTCAAAACTACCGAATTTAAAAAGATCTCAGATAACACCAGTTTCTGTCCAGTTTCTGTGCGACGTTGTGTGAAATTGTGAGGCACAAATCCAGTTTCTGTTTGGGATTTGTGTAGATTAACCAGCAGATTTCCCCCATGTGATAACGTCCTTTTTCTGCATCTTTTCTAGCTAGAGTTTGGACTCTTTTAATCTGCCTCTTTTGCCTCCCTATCAAGGTTCAGCTCTCATTGTTATTGTTATTCTGTGTATTCTGGGAGTTTCATTAACTATCTGACCCCAGTAAGTGCCCTGAAAAATCAACTGTAACAAGTTGGTAAAGTCAAACAGCAAATCTGTGTTGCCTACAGCAGCATAAACCAAATGTACTCAACAGTAATATTTGCATATGGTAATTGTTTGAGAATATTTAAACAAAGTGTGCTTTTCAAGCTACCTGTGGTAGTTTATTTGTCCACATGGCAGAACTGCAGTTCTGACTGAACAGTCATAATAGAAAGGAAATGTGATTAATTTTACACTCATCTGCAGATGACATTCTGCTTTGTTTAATGAGTTATATTTTTTTCCTGCTGTGGTATGTGTGGGCCTTGCTGTATGACTTTTCTGAATGTTAATGAATCATGTCTTAAAAAGCAAATATATAGCAGAGCTGGGGGACTTGCCTTTCCCTGATTTATTTATTTATTTATTTATTTGATACCAGACAGGTTGTACCAAATATTTTTTAAATTTGTGCATTTGCCTCAGAATTAAGACATTCAGTGTTGCTGAACAAATTATTAAGATAAATGTGCATCCTGCCTGATATGAATACAAAACTATTTACTGCATCAAGATATTGTTAGATATATGTGGTACAAAAAGTAAATGAATGAATGAATGAATGAATGAAGTCATTCATTTACCACAAGACTGGAATCTCCAGGATTCTGGGATGGGGCAGTAACAAGGAGACTGATTTCAGAAGAGGAAAGGAGCCATTACCCCAATCTCTCTGACTTTTAGGAGACTGGCCTGGTCTCTAGTTCCTGAATTAATAGAGTCAGGCAGCTAATGTTATGATTAATGTGGTTAGGAGAAAGCATTCCATCTTCCAACTTGTCAGATCATAAGTACAGAGCTTGGAAAGTTACTTTTATATTATAGTTTGTTATATAGTTTGATAAATGTAATTGACTATCATTACTGGCTACAATTATTTGTTAAACATAACTCATTGTGTTACTCACTGCTTTGCTAGTTTCTATTTTTTAAAAAACTTCCAACAAAGCAGTAATAAAATTGCCTATTAAAAATCACATGAAATGCCCCCCCAGTGCTTATGTTCTCAAAAAAGTAATTAATAAAAGGAAAAGCAAAAAAAAAAAAAAAAAAAGGAAAGGAAAGGAAACCTTATTCAATAAATGGGATGAAGTATTATTTAATTGTACATAATTTTGCTTTCCAAAGAAACATGATTCCCCTTTTGTTAAATAAAAAAAACAAAAACAAAAGTGTTACAGGTTATCTTATTACTTGCAACACATTGCTTTCAAGCTCTGGATGAAATTTTATGGAATGTTAGCTAAAGATATGAAATTAAAAATAAAAACTGTATGTGCCCATAAAAGTAACACACTACTAAGAAAGAAGAAACTGATCACCTGATTATTTATGAAAGTTGAATTAACAAAGAACTGCATGATCAATGCATATTCTAAACTATGCACTGAAAAGTTGAAAACTAAAATTCAGTTCTTTCTCTCTCATATTGAACCTCATGGTTGGCATCTCTCAGAAGTGCTAGCTGGGTAGGAAAGAACCAGATAACTCAGTCTTAGCATGTGGTGCTGGGCAAATACCAGAGATGTGGAGGAATCTCACATTGTCATGATTCCATTTGAGATTGACAATCTCAGCATAGAGTTACAACATGGGGAGCATTCTCCAGCCACCTTGAAACATCTTGCCTCCAAGTTGTTAAATAAGATAGGAGTTTCTTCAATTTATGCAGAGACATATTTTACACACATGTACTGTCTCTGTGAAAACATATGGCCAGCATTCTGTATTAGCTACTTACCTAAGTATATACTATATAATCCCTGAACCTGATGGAAGCATCATTAACTTGGGCTCCAATAGCCAGCAGAATGCAATACTGTCACAACTATGACTAAGTAGTGATTATGAATAGTTACATAGATGTACTTATGAATAGTTACATAGATGTACTTATTGCATTCACAATTTCTACTTCACTATTGACATGATTGTAATGTACCCCTCAATCTACTTCATCAGGCATCAACTGTGTGTGGTGAAGGAGGTCCATTCTGCCATTGATCAGAGAATAGGTGAATGATGTTTCCATCAGTTTTGGGGAGGGGTTCAGGACAGGAGAAGTTATTTAATTAATGGGTAGAATATTCAACAACGTCTTATCTTTTATAAAACTAAGTGTGCACATGGAAATGCACACACAAATGATCAGAAATACACAAACAACCCATCCAATAGGTTAGCGATGCTTTTATTACAAGACATCACTTATCACAATTTTCCCACACTGTACATTGTATGGAAATGTGCAAAAACTATTTGCAAAATATGCAAATTTTCTCTAAACCCAATCAGAAAAAAAGTTGGGTATACTGCGGTGACTCACAAAGGATTTTTTTTTAAAAATCTGCTTCTGATTAAACAACATTTATTTAGTATTCCTATATAGAGCACAGTCATGAGAAACATAATCACAAGCAAGCAGTTCCTGTGTTCCTTAATGACTCTGCAACAGAGGCCTTGGCTTGTGTCAGATTGGAAACTGGATAATAATAACTGAGGTTATCACAAGACATAGAAACAAGGAGAATCTTCTTCCTTTCCTTTTTCTTTAAAGGGGAGGATGACATAAAAAACAACAGTATTCTCCTATCAGGCAATGTCTTTTACTGTCAATGTTGCCAACAAATACTTTCTTGCATTAAGAGGAAGTGATTAACTTTTTTTGTAGCCCTATCTTCTAAGGAGGTTTTACTTAGTGGAATTGCTTAAGACCCCAGAAAATATGCAGGGATGTAAAAATTATATTTTTATTTCATTCTTGTTAATCAAAGATGTCTCAACAGGTAAAAAATCTTACTGAGAAAATATGGTCATCCCACTGTTGACTCATCTTTAACTTTTAGTTTACTAGGATTTCTAGATCCCTTTCACATGTAGTTGCAACAAGATTTTTTTTTTTACATTTTGAGGAAGGAAATACATTTGCAAAAAAAATGTTTTTTTCACAAAATACATTGTCAGTGCAAAAATATTGCTTGAGAGCAAACTACAAGGCTTTTTGTGCAATTTTAAAAGACAAATATTCTTAAATGCAAATAATAATAATAATAATAATAATAATAATAATAATAATAATAATAATAATAATAAATTAAAATGTGCAGAAATGTTCATAAACTTGCCCAGTAGGGAAACAAAAACTTCTGAAATGATTTATTCTTGCAAATGAAAATGAAACAAAGATTTATGTACTGAAGGGACCAGTTTCCACATTTGTGGCTCTTCCTTTCAACAACTTTCTTAAAATTTTCTCATCTAGTTAACAAGTTGAAATTACTCCCACTTCTATTCACTTTCTTTTGCCAAACAGTGGCAGGATTGAACTGTGGCCTTTTCCATGTTGAACATCTGAAGGACTTTTGTTCCCTGTATAATTCTGCAAACATAACAGTAATGTTGTTTTTCATCTCTGTCTGTGACAGTATTATAAGAAGGGATCAGAATCATCTTTAGTTTTAAATTGTTTTAAAAATAAAACAGGATAAAGACAAATTGGATCCAAACAGTTATTGCCCCCATTTCATTATTAAATACAGATTATAAATTAATGGCAGCAGTATTGGCTAATAGACTAAAAAATATATTTAAAAAATTGGATACATGATGATCAAAATGGCTTTCTTCCATCCAGGGGGACAAGACAAAATTTTAGGAATTTACTGAATATAATTGACTTACACCAGAAAAATATACATAAAAAATTGGCCTTAGTCTTCCTGGATGTGGAGAAAGTATTTGATAATATTAATTGGAATTTCATGATTGGGGTACTTCAAAAGATTGAGGTAGGAGATTCCTTTTTAAAATGGATAAGGAGTATATACTCTAAGCAAGAAGCTTGTATACTAATTAATGGAGAAAAGACAGAGGCATTCAGTATTCAAAAAGGAGTCCGACAAGGCTGTCCCTTAGCACCTTTGTTGTTTATTCTGACTTTAGAAGTCCTACTTACACAAATTAGGAATGATAAAGAAATTACCGGGATTGAAATTCGTAAGCAAAACTACAAATTAAGAGCCTATGCGGACGATTTAGTTTTAACAATTACAAATCCGGAGGACTGTATGGAAAAAATTATAAACTCTTTGCAGTATTATGGTAAAATGTCTGGTTATCGAATTAACAGAAATAAAACAGTTATGATGTTTATAAATATTCCAATAAAAAGAAATGGAATATTTAAAAGAATTAACCGGATTTAAAATTGATAACAAAGTGAAATATTTAGGAATTTGGATAAGT
>CM034706.1:150729898-150744884 GCA_020142125.1 Phrynosoma platyrhinos
AAAAAATCCTAAAAATATGTTCTGGGAAATTTTAGCTCAGCTTTATTATGGCCCTTCCAGCCACAATTTGAATCAAGAGCCTATACACTTGAATCATAAAATACCTGAATTGCCCTCTTCAGCTGGGGTGGGAGGGAAGAGAGGTGATGATCAGTTGATTTCTGTGCTTTACCCATAAGATGGCAAGCTGGCATTCTGTGGGAACTTTATAATAATGTGTACAGCATCCAATTCTGTTTCTCTCTTATAGAAAATATAATCTCTTATCAAAATAAAGGAGTTATCTACAGTACAGAATTACAGTACATGGTGTTGATAAAGGCTGATTGTTATCACAGACTTCAATTAAACTCTTGCATATGGATTTGAATGGAGCAAATGCATTGACATTTTTAAAAGGGCCTTTAAGATAGGAAGTACAAATTCAATAATGCCAAAATGTTAAGATTGTTCTAGTTATTGTTGCTCAACAGTACATCCCTATTAAGGCACACAATAGGTTGTATTAGCACTTTCCCATTTTAGATTAGATTCTATTGGGTTTTGATGTCTTTCACATTAACTACTAAAGATTTGTAGACACCGAAATCAAATTTAAGTGCCAGGCTAAACTGTGCCCAAAGCATTACAATGTCATTATTGGCTTCTGCAAATGTTTCAGTTGAGATATTCCCAGCAATAAATTCCTCAGATTTCATTCCATGTAGGATTCTGGAAACTAGTTAGATATTTTTATTTTTATCTTACTTTTTTGTGCAGTAATGAAGCCGACAGATTAATAATAGCAGATGAAGAAAAAAAATTACAGCAAGTAAAATAGAAGCTGAACAAACATCTCAGGGATATTGTTTGTCATCTCCTTTGTATTAATGAGCATACGTATTTGCTAATTTGTATTCTAAGTGTTTCTTCTTCAGACTGTATGTGGTTTATTAAATGAACACATAATTACATCTGAGCAATTTCAGAATATTCATTACATTCATTTTCCCTCCAAATGGAATCCTTTTGGGGTGATAGTAAAGATACTTTTGAATCACTGTGCAGTGTAAAGTAGGAATTTAATATTACATAGGGCCTTTGCAGACTGCCAGAAATAGGGCAAATTGAGTCCACTTTAACTGCCCTGGCTCAGTGCTAAGGAATCATGGGAACTGTATTTTTCCTGAGACATTGAGCCTTCTCTATCAGAGAGCTCTGGTGCCACAATAAACTACAGTTCCCATGATTCCCTAGCACTGAGTCAGGGCAGTTAAAGTGGACTCAATTTGCACTATTCCTGGCATTCTGCAAAGGCCCATAGTCTCTTTCTTTTTTCTTTTTTTTTAAAAACTAAAACAAAAACAAAAACAAATTCTGCATATCTGCCAAAGCAAACAAACAAACAAAAAGAAAAAAACCCACAAAAAACCCTGAACTCACCACCAAGCTGGTACAGTCTGTTTCCATGATTCACAGTGACTTTTGGTTTTCACTGTTTACCTAACTTTGCTTTCAAGTTTTTGGAGTGTAGACAGCTGCATTGGCCCCAATTTGGGCCAGGCCAGTTGTCCACATAACAAGAGCCATGCCATCCCTCTTCCTTGCACTGAACACTGCTGTGTCACTGCACTAGGTTTGGTCTGGTGAGTGTGGCCACCATTGTGGTCTATCTGGAGCCAGTTCAGAACATAATGGTCCAAACCTGGTCAGTATAGACAAGCTTAATTGTATCTGAGTCTGGAGTCTGAAAAGTACTAATTAAATTTAACTATGCATGTCTTAATTAGTTACTCTTTTCTTCCAAAGTGGCTTAATAGATTATTCTTTGTTGACTAACACTAGCTCTCAGAACTTGGTAATAACCAGTTAAATAGAACCTTAATTTTCTACCTGATTACTCTGTACTCCTCAACAAGGTTTAACAAGCAGATTTACTGGTTGGTAGCACCCACTGTTCTGTGGTGCAATGAATAAGTGTTTGTGTTGTTTTTCTGGTTTGCTTTCAAATAAGAAGGATGGTTAGCAAGCACTAGGATTTTTAGGAGAGGGAGATGGCAGGGATTAAAATCGGGACCCCTGGCCATTACATGAAAAATATGGTGTAACATTAATCTCTATAGACAGTTCTGGGGGCTGTGGTAGAGGATGCAGTTATTCTTTAGTGAAGAAAATGTTTTGTTTATGCTGAAGGCACTTATTTTGAAATCCCAACTCTCTGATTAACCAAGTGACCTTTGTAGACCCTTACTGTTTCTCTCCAGTGGATCAGTAACTGGAATGAACACCACATTTCTTAATCATCTCTTCCAATCTAAACAAATAATCCATTATATCTGAAGTGTGAGTGAATAGCTTATATGTTAAAGAGAAATGCTGATAAGTGAGAAAGCCTAGTAGAACAAGTGGTTAGATACCATGTTTTATGATAGCCTTCACTGTCCTGTCAATTTCCAGGTGTATTGTACCACAAATCCCACCACATTTACTCCCCAAGTGTCAGTTTAGGAAGATAAAATGACAGAAAAAAACACCTTTGAAGCCATTAACAAAACGTGCCATTAAGGGTCAATGGAGACAATCCATGTGCCATTTTCTCTAAATTCCATGGCTTGTTTTCAAAATGAATCACTTAAATAACAAATCAATTATTGCAGTTCAATAAATTAAACTATTTCATCTGTTCACATAAACACATTAATAAAAATGAATTATATTGTAATATCTAATGTTCAATGGTAAAGAATTAATTTTCAAATGAAACACTCCAAGCTTTGACTGAAGGTTCAGCACAGAAACAGCAGCTTCCTATCTTTCCTTATCTGTATTTAAGCACAGGCCTACATAAGGGGTGATGACCCCTTCCCCAAGAAAATGAAACCCACCAGCTACTGACAGCAAACAGAAAACCACAGTAGAATCTCATTGCTTTTACTAGTCTGCTATTTCAGCCCCCAGGATGACTATTACCTGAATGTGCCAACCAGCTGAGAAAGAGTGCATAGTGAATTGTCTGGCTCCCTGAATAAAGGAGGTATTTGCAAAGAGTGAAAATGGGTTCATCTATTAGTATTGATCTGAAAATTGGGACTGTCCACAGCAGGTTTGGAGAGAACAAACACTTGAAGTTTCCTCTTTTGGTACTGTGTTTTGATTTTTCCAAGGTTGTTTTGTTCTAGCCTGCTCCAGGTAATAACCATAGATAAGGATACTACAGTTGGGCCTCCACTTTTGCTGGGGTTAGGGACACAGGGTCTCTGTGAACGTGGAAAAACATAATTTATTTTTTACAAAATCTTTTTAAATCTGTGGGAACACCTCTCTAGGAATCTCTAGGTCATCCAGTGCAACTCAGTGGTGAACATCTGTCAGAAGTTGACTATAGAATTGCATTGGGGGACCAACAAATTCCTAGAGAAGTGTTCTCTAGGGCAATCTCTAGGTCCGCCAATGCAACATCTGATTGATGTTGACCATACAGTTACACTGGAAGACTCAAGATTCCTAGAGAGAACATATCAATCAAATCCATGAATATTCAGATTCACAAAAGTCAAAGCTGCATATGTGAAAGGACAACTATATATTTTTAGGAATATTTACATCTGTCCCTTTCTGATAGGTGTGTAAAGGGCTACACAGACATGCAAAAAGAGGTGCTTTCAGGCTGACTAAGGGGGGTTGCAGACTGCCAGAAATAGTGTGAATTCAGTCCACTTTTAGGGTTAGGGTTAGTGCTAGGGAATCATGGGAACTGTTATTTTCCTGAGACATTGAGCCTTCTCTGTCAGACAACTCTGGTGCCACAATAAAATACAGTTCCCATGGTTCCCTAACTCTAACCCTAACCCTAAAAGTGGACTGAATTCACACTATTTCTGGCAGTCTGCAACCCCCCTTAGAGGCATGGTGTTTAGATGACACACACCTAAAAGCCATCAGGAATGCGCCCTCTAGACGTCATATGCCAGGAAAAGCCACTCCAAAAAGGAGGAGCTTTTTTCCACTTCTTGGGCAGTGACACCGGTGCACCAGAAAATAGCTATATAAATGCACCACCACATGTGTGGTGAAAATTGATTCAGCAATCCAGAGCATGCACCCTACAATGCAGGCTTTAATTTAAAGTGCCCTATGTTTTCAGATGTGGATGCACTTGCGCAGGTGCGCTTGAATATTAGAACCCTAATCCTAATTTTAACTCTACACATGCGCCCTAGCAACTGTTCTCTGTTATGACAATAAATGCATTCCATTGCAAGTACACTGACTGTTAGCATGCACAGTAGTTTGCGTGAAAGAGGCTTTTGTGACCTCTTCTGAGCAGGTGTGTAGGTGTGCACAAGACCTGCACACCACTTCCTGGCATGATGGAACCCCAGTGCAGCTGCTCCATTCCCATTTAGGCCCTCCTTGGGGCAGGCGGTATGGTTGCTGCACCTTAGGGAGAAAGCAGATTCAGGTCACCTTTTCCTGCCTGTCTGCATCAACCCTAAGTTGCCTATTATTTTATTTTACTTCTCCTTCAACTTTAATAATTCAAAGACAGTATCTCTCTATATGAGGCTTTGGTGGGGTGAAGACGGGTGGGTCTGGGCTGCCCTGGAAATGCCATGGCCCCAATACTCCCTTTTGCCGCCCTGAAAAGAGGGGTAAAATGCCACTCCTTTTAGGGGCAGCAAAAGGGCACCCTAAGAGCTGGGCACACAGCTTTTCTTTTCCCTTTCATGTGCAGCACATCAGAATGCTGCACTGGGAGGGCGTCCTGATGCCGCATGCCATGTGTAATGGCACATGGTATCAAGATGGTATTGGCGTAGGGTTGGGGCGGCCAGCATGTGACTGCCCCGCCCCATCTCTGCCTCTAGGCCAGCCCTTTGGCATGGTCTGCAGAGGCCCTTTCTCTATCTCCCATCACCTTAACAGGAACCTTTGATAAGAATACAGGATAAAACATTCTTGGTGGCTGCTTCCAGGTTGTGAAAGTGGCTCCCATGGCAGACTATGTGTCTTTGCAGACGGGTGGCTCTGGGCTGCCCTGGGAAGTGGCAGATCAGGGCCACAGCAACCCCACACCGTGGCCCTGACCCTCTCTTTTGCCACTCCCCAAAAAGTGGCAAAATTCCACTCCTTTTAGGGACAGCAAAATGCCACCCTAAGAGCTGGTGTGTGACTCTTCAGCACCCTTTTCAGTGCAGAATGTTTGAAGGCTGTGCTGGAAAGGTGTCCTGACACCACGTGTTGTGCATAATGGTGCACAGCATCAGGATGGCGTCAGCGTGGGGTTGGGGCAGCCAGCGTGCCAATTCTGTCTTTGGGCCGGTATGCAGAGGCCCTAAACTGCTTTCTTAATACTGGCAGCTAAAGATTTTTCTTGTTGGAACCGGTGCTTGGTTGACTGACAGCCTGTACAATAAAATCTTTTAATGTACTATCCTAGTGTAACGGTCATATTTTAAAATTATTTAATGTTGTTTTAAAGTGTGGATGTTTCATATAGTAGTTTAATAGTATTTCAACTTGTTTATCCTTTTTAAAGAAGTACCTTGTGTTTGTGTGTGAGTATGTGATGTGAGTTGCCTTGGATTTGAAGAAGATATATGCATTAAATTAAATATATTTAAAAATACAAGACTTGAATGAAATTAAAATGATAATTAGAGAATGATAGAGAAAAGGGGAATAATTTTGCTATATAAAAATGCTGGGTTAGATCCAAAGGTTCTTTCCATTAATGGTAGCATCCCCAGAGTTGAATTTCATTCAGAAGATTTTCACTGATTTTCTCCTTCTAGAGCAACCTCTACTCCTACTTCATTCCATCATCCAGATCATCCCACTGGATCAGAAAGCTTCTGTGGACTGAACAACTAATGAAATATGAAATCAAAATCTTCTGAGCTCTTCTCCCTGATCTTGTAGGAGGAGGAGAGGGTGGTGGTGGAAGGAGACTGGGGGGGGGGGTTGCAGACTGCCTGAAATAGTGCAAATTGAGTCCACTTTTAGGGTTAGGGTTAGGGTTAGGGAATCATGGGAACTGTATTTTATTGTGGCACCAGAGCTCTCTGACAGAGAAGGCTCAATGTCTCAGAAAAAAAAAAAAAACAATTCCCATGACTCCCTAGAACTAACCCTAACCCTAAAAGTGGACTCAGTTTGCACTATTTCTGGCAGTCTGCAACCCCCCTAGGTTCCATTCATGATGTTATAAAGAACAGTTTAACTTTATATCAAAAAATAGGATGAAGGAAAAGTAATGTGGAGCTGCTTTACACTGAAATGACCAGCAAATGCATAACAAAAAGGTGTAATAAATGAGAGCCAAAACAGATAGACCAAATAGAGCAGCGTCTGGCCACTTTGGGGACATGGCATGCAGACAACACATGCCCCCAATGCATCTGGAAGCCACTCTGAAGTTGGCTAAGGCAGCTCGAAGCATGCTGCCCTGGTTCACCAAACACCAGCTGGCTAGGAGGGAACTATCAACTGATAATGCAGGCAGAGGCAGTGAGTTACAAATAGCTTGAAGTGTCCTTGCCTGTGAGACTCTGCCAAGAGAAAGGCATTGGTTAAACAGTCCAGATCAAGGTCAACACAGTCCAAAGGCCAAAGAAGCCAGGAAGTATGAAATAGGAATGCAAGACTCTGAAAACGGGTATCAGGGAGAGGAATGCTGGCCCAGAAACAGATGAGTTGCTTCCAGCAACTCCTTAGCAAAACTCAGCTCTTAAACAGCCTGACACCAGCTGGTTCTAATCAGATCTTACTTGCTTGCTGCTTAGCCTGCAGTCTTGCTGAGCACCTTAGCTCTATCTTTTGTTGTATCCTTTTGGTCCTCCTCCATGATTGAGGACTTAAGACTCCAGCTGTGCCGTCAGTCTCATCAGCAGGTGAGTCTTGCTGCAATTCCATAGGATGAGCTGGCTGAAGCTCTTTAGCAGGGAGGGCTGGCTCCTCTGCAACAGAGAGAGCTGCAGGCTATTCCCTGTCTGGAAGACATGCCTGGGTCCCTTCCTCAGCCTCCTCATCAGGCTCTTCCTCTAAGTCCCAATCCTGCAGCTCCTGGCCCATAACACCGTACCCTGCACCAGGGCCTTCACCAACCACCAAGGGAGGACCAGGTCTCTGGGAAAAGCAATGGAGGAACTGCCAAACCAGCTGGGGGCATGGACATTGGTGGCATCCTCCCATGGCTGCTCCTCCAGTCCATAGCATTTCCAGTCCACCAAGTACTGCAGCTGGAAGAGGTGCCATTAGGAGTCCAGGATTCGTGCCACCTCATATTCCTACTCACCCTCCACCATGACCGGTGGGGGGGGGGCAGACAGACATCCGATGAGGGCTGGCAGGAGCCTCAGGGGTCAGTATGGACTGATGGAAGACTGGGTGGATCTTGAAAGATGCCAGGAGTTTGACCAAATAGGTGACAGGATTGATCATGGCCTCTATGGGAAATGAACCAAGGAACTGGGATGCCAACTTCCTCGATGGGCCCAGGACTGGCAGGTGTCTGGTGGAGATCTATACCATGTCCTCAACAGACAGGGAGGGTCCTGCTCATTGATGTCAGTCAACAAAGTGTTTGTAGGCTTCCTTTGCTGTTTGGAGTTGCTCCTGGAGTACTTGGTGAATGGCCCATAGTTCTTTTGGCTTCTGGCCCTGTAGGTGGGCAACTGATAAGGTGCAGATGCAGACAGGAACTCACAGTGAGGAGGCAGAATTCTACCTCACCACAGCACCTCGCTTCCATGTTGTCTTGGCCCTGGAATGGCTAGAAGCCCATGACTTTCAAATTAGTTGGTCTGAAAGGAAGATCACATTTAGGACACTATGCTGTAAGGACTATGTCAGGCCAACATTTGTGGTCATTGCAGCAGGACTGGTGGAGGAATCCCTCATGGACCTGCCCAGGAAATATTCAGAGTTTGCAGATATGTTCAGTGAGGCTGAGGCAGATGAGCTGCCACCCCATTGTCCCTATGATTGTTCCATTGATCTGATTCCTGGGGCTAAGGTGTCTGTGGCCCACATCTGTCCCCTGTCTGAACCAGAGTTAGCAGCATTATTGGACTGAATCATCAAGAATCTGAAGAGGGGTTTCATAAGGCCCTCCTCTTCACCTGCTGCTGCCCCAGTTCTCTTTGTCAAACCGGTACCCTCTATCACTCATTACTGAGATTCTGAAGAAGTTATGGGGAGCTACAATCTTCACTAAATTGGATTTGCAAGGAATCTACAGCCTGGTGCACATCTGAGAAGGGGCTGAATGGAAGACAGCATTCTGTTCCCTCTATGGGCATTTTTGTGTACCTGGACATGCCCCTTGGTTTGACCAGTGCTCTTGCTGTCTTCCAGCATTTTATGAATGATGTGTTACATGACATCCTTCACCACTTCATCATCATTTACCTAGATGACATCTTGATTTACTCATCTCCCACCAATGAGCATGACCAGCATGTACGAATGGTGCTGCAGAGACTCTGCAAGCATCACCTCTTTGCTAAGCTCAGCAAGTATGAGTTTGATAAGTCCACAATAGATTTCCTGGGACATCACATCTCAGACACAGGCATCACCATGGACCCTGGCAAGGTGGAGACAATCCTATCCTGGTAGCCCCTATGCAAACCCAAGGATGTAAAATGCCTGCTGGGATTTGCTAATTATTACTGGTCCTTCATCCCACAGTTTGCTCAAGTTATGGCTTCCCTGACTAGCCTTCTGCAGAAGAAGGTAGCCTTTTTTGGGGATCAAAGAACCCAGGAAGGCTTGGACACCCTTAAGGCTGCATTTGCCTCACAACCCATCCTCCAGCACCCAAACCAACATGTCCTTTTGTGCTGGAACCTGATGCTTCAGGTGTGGCCATAGGACCAGTGCTATTTTAGGCTGGCCGACAGTCTTCTACACACTTTCCCTGCAGTTATTACTCCTGGAAGTTCAAGATGTCTGAGATTAACTACAGCATCTGGGACAAGGAACTCCTGGCAATTAAAGTGGTCTTTGAGATCTGGCACCATCTGCTGGAGGGGCCCTGACACCCAGTTGTAGTCTAAACAGCCCATTGGAACCTGAAACAGCTCCAGACCATCAAAAAGCTAATCCAAAGATGGATCCGGTGGTCATAGTTCTTATTTCACTTCAACTTTAAGATCACCTGTGTTCCCACAGTCAGAATAAATGGGCTGATGTACTCTCAAGGGAGCCAGAGTATGAATGAATTCAGGGTGACTCTCAACCAGAGTCCTTCCCCTGACATGTTTTGCAGCAACCCAGGTTTCCATAGACCTTTTGCAGGACCTACAGGAGAGCAGCAGTGCGATTCCTATGTGCAGGCCCAGTGAAAGGAAATTGAGGATATACCTGGGAATCCTCCCTATATTGGACTTTAGCCCAGGACCTGGTGAAATTTCATGACTGGTACTATGCACCTCCTGGCCCCCTGAGGGGTGTTGTATTGAGGTTGTACCATCACCAGCAGGGCATTTTGTCCACTTTAAGACAGGACCTAATGTCCTGATACTTTTGATAACCCCACCTCTGGGCAGAGGTGGACCAGTATGTGACCTCTTGTCCTCTCTGTCATCAAGCCAAGGACATCCCAGGCAAGCCAGCAGGGCAGTTGCTTCCTTTACCAACTTCAAGGCGGCACAGGTAAACAGTATCACTTGACTTCATTACAGACTTGTCCCATCACAGGGAGCAACAACCAAGCTGATAGTTGTTGACACCTTGACTAAAATGGCTTACTTCATACCTTGTGCAGGCTTGCCCACAGCCCAAGAAACAGCAGGTCTCTTTCTGAAGGACATATTCTGCCTTCATGGCCTGCCAGACCATATGATATCAGATCATGGGCCACAATTCACTGTCTGGTTCTGGCGGGAACTCCTGAAGGGTCTTGGGGGGCAAATCCACCTGTCCTCATCCCCTCATCCCCAATGTGATGGAAAGATAGAATGAGTGAATAGCATCCTGGAACTGTATCTCAGATGCTTTATCAATTTCCACCAGGATAACGATGACGCTTCTGGCTGCAGCAGAATTTGCTTATAACAATGCTCAGCACAGCTCGATACAGATGACACCACTCATGGCAAACTATGGGTCCCACCCCCAATTCTTTCCCTTGACTTCTCCTTTTTCATCTATTCCAGCTGCAGACCACTGTGGTTGTATGGGATGTTTTGGGAAGCCCTGCATGTCTGCAGAGGTTATGTCCATGAAGTTGCCATAGCTCCAGAGTCTATCATGGCCCATGTCTGCAGGGGTGGTCTTCTAGGTGGTGTCAGTATAATGGCAACCACCAAGTGCTTTTTAAGGAGTGGGACATGTTGTTCAAGTATGGGCAGCACAGACCTGTCCCTTGTTTAGTGTCCCTCCTAAACCAAGTGGCCTCCATTTCCCAGATGGGAGGGGATTCCCTTCTTGGCAAGGCATGTGGCTGCTAGATGGCCTTGGCCACCACAGTAGAGACACAGGCCCTCTCTGTGGCTTTGTGCCTTTTCTGCCTCAGTCAGTTGGGGGCGTGCATCCTGAACCTACATAGGTTCAGCCGCCGTGGGAGTTCTGGAACAGCTAGGGATAAGGCATGCTGTGGAAGAACCCCAGGCCTGTGGTCCTGGTCTCTTGCTTTACACTGTTGTAACCGCCCATCAATACAGAGACACAGCACAATCAAGGCCTACAAGGTCCCTGGGAACTCAGTGAGATCCAGTTCATCCAGCATTCCATCTGCCAGCCCCTCTTGAAATTGATCTACAAGCATTGGTTCATTCCAGTCCAGATCTGGCACCAACAGCTGGAAGTCACTGGCATATTCTGCCATGGATTGGGTCCCTTGTTTGGAGCTGCTGGCTGGGCTTGTTGTTGGGTTTGCAGAGCTTGCAGCTGAGCTGTGAGAGCAGCCACTGCCTGAATCAGCTCAGCATTTGCAGCAGCAAGGTTAGCCATTCTGACACACAGCCAAAGGCCACTTCCCCTCTGAGGCCAACAAGTGTTAATTAAGGCTGGAAGCAAACTGTCCTGGTTCACTAAACACCCACACCAGCTGGCTGGGAGGGAACTACCAACTGATAATACAGGCAGAGGCAGCAAGTTACAAACAGCTTGAAAGTGTCTTTGCCTGTGAGAATCCATCAAGAGAAGGGTGTTAGTCAAGCAGTTTGAGTCAAGGTCAGCACAGTCCAAAGGTTGAAGAAGCCACGAAGTCTGGAGGAATGCAAGAGTCTAAAAACAGGGACAGGAATGCTGGCCAGGAAACAGATGAGTTGCTTCCAACAATTCCTTAGCCAAACTCCGTTCTTAAATAGCCTGATACCAGCTGGTTCTAATCAGAGCTTGCTTGCTTTCTTGCCTGTAGCTGGCTGAGTGTCTTAGCTCTATCTTTTGTTGGATCCTTTTGGTCCTCCTCCTTGATTGAGGACTTAAGAGTGGGGCCAGACACCAGTTGGGACAGCCCCATGGTTGTCTTGGAAGCCATGAAGTCCTGACCCACTCCTGACAGGGTAACCTCAGCATGGATTTTGAAGTACCCCAGCAATATAAGCCATGGAGACTCCAACACCACTCCTGACACCACCCCAGCTAGTTCAAGAAGGGAGATTGTTGTCCCAGCTGCCCACATTTAAATAAATACACTCAAACCCTGCAGACTGAGGGATAGGATGCTGGGTCAGGGGGATATTATCCCAATATACCACTGCAACTCTGCCTCCCCACCCCCAGGTCTTGCCTGCTGCTACACAGAGAATCCCAATGGGCAAAACTGAGAGAGATTAATGCCCCAGCCTCATCCAAACAGGTCTCAGTAATGCAAGCCAGGTCAGTTTGTTCATTCATTATCAGGTCCTGGATGGCAGCTGTCTTACAATTCACTGACCTGGTATTAAGCAAAAGCATTTCCAACTCAAGGGCATTGCTGCCATGGCTATCCAGATTATTTGGGATGGGAGACAGTTTAGGGTAACTAATAAAATAGGAATATAAATCCCACTGGTTTCAGTAGGATTTACACTGAAGAAAATCTGTTCCTCATCCAGAAAAGTTGAAATCAATAGTTTGGCCCAAGTTTCTTGATTTGTTTTAGCTATGATTCTAACTTGTATATGTTTTAATGCTAATTTTAATACTGTTTTAACTAGATATTTTTAATTGTTTTTAATTTATAGTAGTAATAATAATAATAATAATAATAAGAAATATCTTATGAGCTGCCTTGGTCCCTTTCTGGGATAAAAGTGGCATAAAATTAAAATAAGAATAAGAATAAGAATAATTTGTTCCAGCTGCTTTCTGAATCTTGTTTGAGACTTCAGCTGGTAGCCATTTTATGACCTATATGTATTCTTATTATATCACTTTAGCCTCAACTTAATTTTCAAACTGTTGAGAGGTGGTTTTTATTCATGTATTCTGATTTACGGATTTAGTGAAAGCTGAGGCTCTACTTTGCATAGTTATTTCATTTGCTATTTCTAGAAGCGACAGTGGAATCATAAGAAGCAATAATAGCATAATTTTAATCTTTGCTTCAGAAAGACATTAGTAAAACAGTAGATGCTGGGCCTTGATCCATCAAGATCTGACTTAGTGTTAAATTTTACCTTTCAGAATAACCTGCCACAATCTTGGGAATGTTGTATGGAATACTAATAGATACTTTTGAAGAAGTAATATCTGCATAATGGGAAGTTCTGTGTCACATTAATAAACATAAAGAAGGATCAAGAAAAGGAAATGGTAGGCTGTTTAATGAGTGAATATTCATCAGTGATTTGTATATTTATTTATGTTAATATTTATTTCATACATTTATCTACTACCTTTCCTGTAATGAGCTTCCCACTTCATTCTCTCAGCAACCATATGAGTCAACTCAGACTGACAGTGATTGACTAACCAAAGGTCACACATTTTGTCTAGTTACTCACCCTGTGGGCTCAATGGGGACTTGAACCTGAATCTCCCACATCCCAATCCATTATTAGTGATTGGGGAATTCTGCTCCTCCTCCTCCTCTTGCCCTGCTCCTCCCCCCTTTAATTTGTATTATCTATATACAAATTCTCTATAGCAGGGGTAGGCAACCTTTCCCCTTTAAGGGCCGAGGGACTTCAGCTCCCAGAAGCCTCAGCCATGTTGGTCAATAGTCCCATGTTGGCCAATAGCTCCTGGGATTCTGGGAGTTGAAGTCCCTCGGCCCTTAAAGGGGAAAGGTTGCCTATCCCTGCTCTATAGCCATTAGGGATATAGAACTGTCACTGTCACTTTCACTTTTTCTTGCCATTTGATTGTCTTTAAAAAGACCAAGTTATGGTATAAAAAAAATCACCAAATTTTGTGAGTGCTTGCCAAAAAAATTTCCACTCATAGATAATGTCCACATTCAATAGATACAGCTATTACCAGAATGGAGAAGGCTAAGGGACTGTAGAGACCGGCTAAAAGGACCAGCTTGGGGGCAGAGTGGGGGTGTGGCGACTGCACACTGGCCACCCTAACTCTGCCCTGATGCCGCTGTCATGCTACCCACCCAACCAGATGGTGGGCAGCATCAGAGCACTCCCTTGGCACAGAGTTCACACATGGGACACCAAGGGAGCACCAACAAGCCACCACCACAACAGCAAGGGCGGCTTTTTGCCACTTTAAAAAGGAACGGCATTTGTTAGCTCTTTTTAGAGCAGCAAAGCACCAAATTGGGGCTGTGGTGCATGGTTGCCATGACCCCGATTTGACAGGGAAAGGGGCAGCAGGATGCTACCCCCTATTTAGGGGCCATCAGCCCCTAAATAGATTGCCGCAGTACACTCATATAATGCTGCTATTCCACATTTACTGCTCTGGTTGCCTCCTGTTGCATTCTGGGGTTTGTAATTCAGTGAGGCCTAAAAGCTCTCTGGCTGAGAATTCTAAATGCACCCTCCCTAAACTGAAAATCACATAACACAACAGGACACAGCCAGAGCAGTAAAAGTGGAATAGCAGCACTATAAGTGTAATGCAGTAATCTCCTAAATTGTACCTGTCTGCCATGCTCCAACTTAGGAATCCTTTTGTAAACAATGAATTGACACGCTTATTTCAATGCCACAAGTGTAACTCAATATACAAGATTTTAAAGTCAGACTTTTGTGAACAAAACTTTCAAATGTTCTCTGGCTGGGTAGGCAGGTCTATCTGATTATTATTTATTCACTTCATTTATTTGTTTCATTTGTATTTGACCTTTCTCCCCTAAAGGGATCCAAGGTAGCTTACAACAAGGTTAAAACAAGAGACAATTAAAAACTAATGTGGATCTTCTTCCAAACTTTTTTTTAAAAATCTCTCCTTTCCATAAAATTTATTAAGAAATTTGCACACCGACACACCCACACACACCCCCAAATGGTCCCTAAATAACAGATTCTTCATACCAACAAATGAACATTTTGCTAGTATTCAGATAAATGCGAGCCGACAATATGATCTCTCAGAAATACTGTGTGTCTTGAAAATAATCATATGTAGCACAAATCTCAGCAGTGCAACTGTTGTTAGCTCCATTGGATATTTACCCTTAAGTAAATGGGTAATGAATGTAACACATTGCTATTTTTGTTCTACTTTTGTTGGACAAGAATAAGAAAGCAAATTCCAATTAGACTGTCTAATTAAACAAAGGCCCTGGAGTACTATACTCTACTTCGCAAATTGTACATTTGTAAGTTACACATCTGCAATAAGGAATTTATGCTGACATTTTGATCTGTATCTTAGAGAAAGCATGACATTACATCAGCTGCATATCTTATAGGCATGTCTTATATGCCACCAATTAACACAGGCCTTCTGTAAACCTACAAGCATCCCCATACTTTCCCAAATATGACTTTAGTTCCCAGATTTTATTCATCTGTCACAATAGGTTGATAGAAATACAAAGGGCCAAATATATATATGTATATATGTGACCAGTGGGGTGTCACAGGGCTCTGTCCTGGGCCCAGTGCTATTC
>CM034706.1:150757489-150775080 GCA_020142125.1 Phrynosoma platyrhinos
ACTTGCTTTCCAGGGTCCCACTGCTGAGGGTTGTGCACCCAACCTAATATTTTATCCATAGCTCTCATGTTTTGCCCTAATTTCTCTGCTACTCATCTGTGGGTTTGCTGGATGCTCTGTAGGAGAGTTTTCATCCATTCGTGGTTTAAAATTACTGGCTCCAGATCTGCGGGGAGAGTGGTGTTTATCCATAATGCTTCCAGCATGACCATTTTTCTTCCTGTCATAATCTGGTGTGGTTTGAAGCCGTGCAACGCTACAATCCCTCTAAAGGCCATGATGATTATGGGGAGCTCTGCATCCCAATCCTTTCCCGATGCCTTAACTATTTTCCTCATTGCTTCCTTTAGGGTTCTATTAGTCCTTTCTATGTGACCTGAACTTTGGGGATGGGCGGCTATGTGGAATCTTTGCTTAATCCCTAGGGCGGAGCATAAGACTTTCATAACCTCTCCTGTGAAATGGCTGCCTGAGTCATGGTCAATGGTAAAGGGGCAGTCCCCAGTGGCTAAAGACTAGCTCAAATAGGATCCAAGCTGTGATTTCTGCAGTGTTATCTCTAGTGGGAAAAGCCTTGATCTCTTTGCTAAATGGGTCAATTATAGTCAAACAATATTCGTGGTGTCGGGATGTGGTTGGCAGGGGGCCAATGTAATCCATTTGCAGTCGGGATCAGGGGCCTTCTATGCATTTGTGGTGGATGGGGGCTTTAGGGCCGCTAGAATCTGCGTTGACCATGGCACACACGAGGCAGTTCTCTACCCACTGCTCTATGTCCTCCTGCATGTGGGGACACCATTCTGTTTCCTTAACTCTGTCTATGGTTATTTGCTTTCCTCGGTGTCCTATATTATGTACAAACTGAATGAGATCCCCTTGAACCTTGGTGAGGATTATCCAATGGTGAATCCCTTCTCCGTCTACTGCCCACCATATATCCTCCTCCTGAACTATGCTGTACCTTCTCGTGGGGTCCTTTCTTGCTGCGGCTAGCACTTTAATCTCACTATCTCCCTTCTGTAACTGTGCCAAATCTAGTGTCTCGGGTAGGGTATAAGCCTTGGGTTTTACATTAATGGGGGTCATGGGGGCAGTGGCTGCTGTCTTAGTTAGGGTGTCGGCCTTGTTGTTCCATTGGGCTTCCTCCTCTGTAGTTTTCTGGTGGCCTTTCACATGTGGGACCCACGTGGGGGCAGTCTTGCTTAAGATCAACTGGGAGGCTTCTTGCCATTTATTTGCATGTGCTATGGGTTTGTTGTCACTAGTTTTCCAGTCTCGGGTTATCCAAATGGGGAGCCAATCTATGGCTGCATTTACAGTCCACTGGGAGTCCAAATAAATAGCTACGGGGGTGTCTGGGTCTTCAAATTCCAAGACAGCGTGGAGGGCTTCTACCTCGGCAGCCTGACTAGAGTGGGGGTGAACGGCTCCTTGTACGGTGCAATGGTCATTAACTCTGATGGCTCCGAATCCCGTTAAGCGGGTCCCATCAGGGCAGGCAGAAGATCCATCACAGAACTAACAGGTGAATCCTTCCTTCATGGCTTCTGTTAGGGGCTTGCTGCTTTTACTGGCCAATTACTTGGGGTGTTTAGAGGGAGGGGGCACTTGTGGGCTGCTCCAGCAACTACCAGCCCATAGGGGGCGACTGGCTCGTTGTCTTGCCTATTGTAGTCAATGCTGTGCTTGATTAATTTTAGGGCCCATTTGGCTATGCGGGAGGCTATGAACTCTGTGCTTGATTAATTTTAGGGTCCATTTGGCTATGCAGGAGGCTATGAACTTGGCCATCCTGGATTTTGCCTGATAGAATATACTTGAGGGGTGTATGCAGGGTCTGAACTATGATTTTGGCTCCACCTATGATAAATTCCCAGTGGGTCAGGGCCCAGGTCAAAGCTAAACAGTTCTTCTCACACGGGCTGAACTTTACTTCCGTGGGAGAGAGGTTTTTCAAGGCGTAGGCTACTACCCTATGTACATTGTTCCTATGCTGAGTGAGGACCATTCCTACATGACTATCTGCTATTGCAAGCTGAATATAAAATGGCTGGGTCACATCGGTATGAACTAGAGCTGGCGCCTTAGCTAGGTCCATCTTTGAGGTGGCAAATGCTTCCTGTTGCTCGGGCCCCCATCTCCATACTGCACCTTTCTTAAATAAGGCATATAGGGGGTTTGCTTGGGGGCACTGCGGAGGATAACTTCGGAGATTGGGTTCCTCAGGGCCTTAATAGCTCCAGTCCTGGGGGGAGGATGTGGGGGACTATGAGGGTTTCAGGCAGGAGGGTCTTCAGCCCAAGGGATCTGAAGGTCTACCCTGGCTCTCTGTGAGCTGCTGGATGCCGGGTGTCCCTAACCTGATTGGCTGGGGTTCTGTGTTGGGTTCTGGGGTGTAGGGGCATTAGGGTTGGTGTTGGGTCCATTGGGGCCTTGCCCACCTAGGGCTTGGAGCAGTAGCTCGGTGAGCTCATGCGTGGGTCGACCATGAAGGTCTGCTATGGGGTATCCCAATTCCCTTACTTGCCTCCAAATGGGGCTCCAGATTTCCTGCAGGGGGTCTCTTCCATAGTCAGGGTTATCGAGTCCTTTGGGGTAGCTTCTAAAGCTTCTCCTAAAAGAATTGTTGTTGGGGAGCCTTCCTGGTTCACTGGATATGGGCTGAGAATGGGGTCCGGTGTACCGGTATGTAACCGCGTTGACCGGTTCACTATCTCTATCAGTCTTCCTTCCTAGGTGGCGGGGAGGTTTTGCTGAGTTTGGTGCCACTAAGCTCTTAGCCATATCTTTCTGTGCTTCTCTGGTCCAAAATATCTGGGAAGCTGCCTGAATATGCTGTAAAAATCCTAGCCAATCTATGGTGCTAAGTTGGTGGTAGGAGGGATCTATGTATGTTTTAGCTGCCTCATTTAAACCTTGATATATCTCTTTTATAAATCAGTACAGTTCAAAAGTGGCACCCCGTCATGATTAAGGATAACTTCTCCTGCTAGGATCGCTTACATTTTCTTCCTAGCTACATAAGTGTCTGGGGCTTCGTCTGGCTGTTGTACCTCATTGTGATATTTCACCCTTATGGTAGTGCTTGGCCAAAGGATTTGCACCATTATGCTTATCCATTCTTTTAATTCTAAATTTGCCAAATCATACTAGCTTATCACACGGGGTCCCAAGCAGAAGGTATCCAAAGGCAATCCAAAGCTAAAACGTTTTTCCTTTCCTTGTGTCCACACATTATCCAAAGGCAATCCAAAGCTAAAACGTTTTTCCTTTCCTTGTGTCCACACATATCCAAAGGCAATCCAAAGCTAAAACGTTTTTCCTTTCCTTGTGTCCACACATAATCCAAAGTCAATCCAAAGCTAAAACATTTTTCCTTTCCGTGTGTCCACACATAATCCAAAGGCAATCCAAAGCTAAAACGTTTTTTTTTCCCCTGTGAACCGAAGTCAAAGGGGATCTTTTGACATTCGGTTTTTTTGGGAAGTGCAAGCGAGGCGCGGGAGGGAGCTGCAGCCAACCAGAATTTCAAGTAGTTCCTTATCCCTCTCCAGCTAGCATGACGGCCAGAGTTTTTAGAGAAAGTGGATCCCAACATGCTGGCCACCTCTCTTTTAACTTTTTCTGTGCCTATAAAATGAGGCCAGAGTGGGTGATATATGGAGGGAGGGCGAGGTGCGGGAGGGAGCCGCCGCCGCCGCCTCCTCCGCGGCCAGAGCCGCCTCCGCCGGTGCCTTTGGGCTGGCTGGAGGGCTGGCAAGTGCGGAGGGAGGGCAAGGCGCAGAAGGGAGCCGCCGCCGCCACCTCCTCCGCGGCCAGAGCCGCCTCCGCCAGTGCCTTTGGGCTAGCTGGAGGGCTGGCGAGTGCGGAGGGAGGGCGAGGTGCGGGAGGGAGCCGCCGCCGGTGACTCCTCCGAGGCCGGAAACATTGCGCAATGGCCGCGCAGCCGCCTTCTTGAGCATTGCGCTATGGCCGTGCAGGCGAAACAGATTCCTTTCAGAATCTGTCTACTTCACTTATACTTCGCTTGCTGGCCAGCGTTTGATAAGGTCCATAGTTGGAAACTGCGGCCTCAAAGGGGCCTAAGTAAGTGGGATCTATGCTCAACCTTGCTATCTGTGTGAGGTCCTATCCTTTAGCTGTTGGGTAGTAAAGGATGAGGTCAGACACCCACTGGACTCCTGTTTGGGGATTTAGCCTTCCCTGGTGGTCTGCTAGGGCATTAATTTCTGTTAGTGACCACGAGACCATCTCTTCCACTGTCTTAGTGACTGTGCCATCTTCTGAGGTGGCTTTTGTTTCTACCATACTCCAGGTTTTAACTGGGTCCATGGGTATACCTGGAGTGCACCCCTCTGTGGGTTCATTCCCTTTTGGAGGATTCCATTGAGGATGTAGAGTGGGGGAATCCATGCTTCTACCGGTGATGGGCTCCCCTGAAAGATGTTGGCTTGTGTGGCCGATTCTAAAATATTAGGTTGCACCGTGGCCACGAGGGTGCTTTTCAAATTGACTTTGCCTTCTAATTCTCTAATTCAGGCCTTGCACATAGTGTGGTTGGCTTGGGCTGCCGCTTCTGTCTTTTGGGTCAATATAAAGTTCGCGGCTTGTTTTGCGTGGCCTAATTTAAACTCTAATTCTGCCAATTTCTGTTTAAGGGCAATGTTTTCCTGCTCTCCCCTATCTACTCTCTGCCTTGCTTCATGGGCTCTCCTAGTGAGATCCATGTTCTCTGTTATTTTGTCCCTTGCTTGGGTCACCAATTCTCCTATTTGTTTTTGGGACACCTCTACCTCCAATTTATATTCTTTGTACATTCCTACGGTGTCATGGGCTAGGGTCCAGATTCCCCATGATGCCAACCTATCTTTTTCGGATTGCAGGATGCTCTTAAGCCCCTTCTTAGCGGTCTTGATATCGCAGACCTCTAGCAGGGTCAGAAATGGATCATCTGTCAGGAATGCCCCTGATATCCAGGGATTGGGCCCCTTATTAGTGATCCACCTCTGTAGCCTGTTCTGCACTTTCTCCTCCCTGTAGATTTGCTCCATCTCCATTTCCAAATTCTTGTGACTTCTCCTAAACTGCGCTGGCAACACTAGAGCTTCTTCACCCTTACCAGCTTAAACCTTCTTCTTCTACTGGATTGGCTGCACTAGAGCTCTCCTGCCCTTTACCAATCCTTTCCTGTGTGCGCTAGGGCTTTCCTCGCTCCTCACCAGCTTTCTCTAGACCCAACAGCTGCTCTAGGGTTTTCCTAGCTCCTAACCAGCTTTCTCTAAACCCACCGGCTGCTCTAGGGCTTTTCCTCACCCCTCACCAGCTTTCTCTAGACCCACTGGCAGACTTCTAGACTCACTGGCTGCACTGGAGCTCTCCCGCCACTCACCAGCTTTCTCTAGACCCTTTACTCAATTCCACTGGCTGCACTGGGACTCTCCTGCCTCTCACCAGGGTTTGTTTAGCTGCTCTAGGCTTCCTCACCCTCGCTAACCTTTGCCAGCCTTGTGCTCGGGTAGCTTCCGATGAGGACGTCTCCTCACTTCGTTTACCTTAGCTCATCCAATGTGGTTTTGGGGACTGTCTACAGTTGGATTGTGGGGGGGAAACCTGAATGGGGGAACCTGGCTCTTCTCTACCAACCCACGATAGAAAAGGCAAGAAAAGGGATGGATAACCCAAGATTTCCAGTCACACATGCAAACACAATCACTCCTTCTTAACACTTGCATCAGTGTTTCCTTTGCCTGAATCCTTATTCCTCCTACATGCTGAGATTTAAACAGCCCAAGTGATCAGTTTGGGGTGTCTAAATTCCGGGGATTGCATGCATTCTCCACCAGTCTGTTGGGAAACAAGCCTAATTTTGGGGAATTTATAATTAGTTAAAATGTGAGAGGGAAGAGCCCAACTTTGCTTCTGAGACTTTATCCAATTGTATACCGCAGATGGCAAGGAATGACACTGAAACAGACCAAACTCCAATTAAAGTCTAAAATATTTATTTGACAAAAATAAGCAAACATCCAAATGTGGCACACACACACACACACACACACACACACACTAGTAGAATAAGTGAGGAAGAGCAAGAGCAAGGGAGGCAAAGAGGGAAACCAGGATAGAGGGAGATATACTCACACCCGAGAGACTCCTTAGGACTGCTGGCAATGAATGAGGATGAGTTCCGTGGAAGGGGCATGATTGGCAAGAGAGGGGGCACGGGAACGATCTCAGAGTGCAGACTGACAGAGATTCAGCATGCACTTCCAAAGTAGCACAAGGTCTGCTAAAATCCAGGGGTTCTTATAGTCTGGGCATAGTCTAAACAATGCATTTGGTTTCAAAACTATCAAGGAAAGGAAGCAAGAGAAAGGGGTGCAATCAAATCTGATCACTGTCCCATTAAGTGTGAAACTAAGACAAACAAACACCATTGTGTATCTTTTCCAGTATAATGGCACTTTTGATATGTAAGGTGGCACTTTGAGGTAAGGGCTTCTAAAGTGAGATTAGGGAGTGTAAATGACCAGATTTCTACATCTGCTGGTTTGCAGGAGATGTCAGACCAAGATGTTTACTTCAATCGGAACCACCCTCTTGATTTATGACCAGACCCTTTCTCACCTCCTCAGGGTAAACATCCTCTTGGTGGCTCTTAAGCTGGCTATGTGAACCTGGCAAATTTTCCATTAATTCTGATATCAAATAGGGAGGGATAAGCGAGGGCTGGTCACCCTGTAACAACTCCCCCCTTGCGGAAACCCAGAAAGTCAAATTTAATGAGACTTGAAAGGGGTTCCAAAATCTCTTTACCATGTCTTGTCTTTAGAAGCCAATTGATGAGGAGCTGTGTCTAAGCTGTAAAGATATATCTCTGTGAGTAAAACCTGCTAAGTCCTAAACAACATTGCTGGAACCCATTCATTTACAATCACACCATAAGATGATAGTTATTTAAATCAGTCATGTACAATACATAAAAACCTACACACAAAGCAATGACATTTTTAGAAATGTTTGTGAGAGGGCAATATAAAGTTGCCCTAGGCTGTATGCAAAAAGTCCAGTATCAAGTGATCAAGTGAGTTCATGAATAACTAAGAGGAAATAGGTGTGCAAAAGACCTGTACCAAAGCCAATTACCATCACAGCTGATTGGAAATGCATAACATAAAGACAGTCAACATTCAAAGCAATACAGACCATGAAAGATGTAACAAATCAGCATGAACATGCAATATGAGGGTATTATTAGAACTCTACAATCATGCTAATGTTTACAGCTAGGCTATAAAAGGAAACATCAAAACTTGTGGCAATGCAACATGAATGTAAACATAAGAATGCAAAAATAAGCAAGGAAGAATGTTGGCATGAGACATGGAACACCACAATGAATGAGTCTATATGCAGTTAATGTCCATGAGTGAATGCAGGCATCATGCTGATTTTTAAATGCACTGAGTTCATGAAGATGGGCTGCAGCAGAACAGGCTGGAACTTGCGAATAACAGTTTCTAGAATTTCCATGTTGTATATAATGTGGGCATGAAAGCATAAATAATTCACTAATAAACAGACATTGCAGGGAACAATTCTTTGGAGAGCAGTGTCCATAAGTCCATTAGACAGAACAATGAGTCTATGTGGGTGGATGAGCTGTACTGAGCAGCAACATTTGGGTAGTGCAAGCAGTCTCCATGAGAATGCAGTATGGAGCAGAACAATACTGCAGCAGGGATGTAGTCCAGTATCAGATTGTTCCATATGCAGGAACAACTTGTCAACACATTGCTTTGTGAATTCAGGCAATGAGTTATATCATGGAGATTGAACATCATGGCATCTGTGGACCAGCAGCGACTTTTGACATCATCTAGGATGGCAGGAACATGGAGGGTGCCTTTCAAGGACATCTGGCATGGCATTGAAATGTGGAGGATATCTGGATCTGGATGAACAGGAACCTGGAGCACGTCTAGAGGACACTGGAAAGCATCACCTTCCCTTGATACAGGAACCACTGACATCACTGGATTAGGTTTGCAGGAGACGAAAGCAAGAATGTGGAGGACACTCTCCTTGGTACTAGAAAGTATCTGCAGACTGGAACTGAAATGGAATCCTTTCCAAGCCAACTTGGAAAAGAGGAAAGTCTAACAAGGAAAAAAGAAAGAAAGAAAGAAAGAAAGAAAGAAAGAAAGAAAGAAAGAAAGAAAGAAAGAGAAAAAGGGGGGAGGGAGGGGGAAGAAAAACTCCTATCTGGCTGTTTCAATTTAGTAAAAAAAAAAAAAACTGCCAAACAAAAATCCTAAGCTAACTAGTAAAAAGAAAAAAAAATCAAAAGGGAGTAGAATCAAAAGGAAAAAAGACTCCCTTTTTCTTAACATAGAAGCTAGCAGTGAAACTTGGCCGGGCCTTGGAGTTTCCTGACCATATTTTCTATGAGAAGAGAAGCAATTTTTTCCTCCAACACATGGGTGTTGGACTGAACTAAAAAGCAGCAGCAGCAGTGGTGGTGGCGCTGGCCTGTTGTGTACTCAGCTGCCTTTGCTGCTGTAAAAAGAGAACTATGGAAATTATTGTACACAATTGCTATCTAATCTAGTACAATTCTTCTAAAACTTGCTATATTCAACACAGTCACATGATAGTGCTAAGGCTAGAGTATCATACAAATCATTCTAAAAATGCAGTCAGGAAACATCAGACAATGCCACTAACCACTAGGTTTGCGGATCAGAAAAAAAGGAAACCATAAAAAATGGCAGTCAGAAGTTTGAGTGTCAACTAAGCCCTCTTAAAATAAAACAACATGAAAAATAAAACAAAACAAAATCAGTGCTGAAGCTAGGACACTAATTGAAAGAGTAAAAATAGGAAAACAACAACAATAATATTAACACTTCTTTTTTCCTCCTGCATTGAAAGCACAGATGAAGAAGCTGAGAAGAAGAAAAAGAATCCTGCCTATAGCCTAGTCCATTATTGCAAAAGATGGAGGGTAATTTTCAACACTGAAAGTAAAGCAAAAATACCAAAAAATAAACTAAAAATAAATAAAATTCCAAATCACTGCCCTCAAGAGGGAATTCCAAAACTCCCTCCCTTGTTAACAGAAATGTAGGACAGTGAACAAAACTTTCCTCACAATGTCAAAGCACATGTAAAATTGCAAAAAAGGTTTTCAAGAACCAAGCCAAAGAAAGAATGAAAGATTCTTGAACACAGACAAAGCTCTGAAAAAAAATCACCACTTAGACAGGAGAGGGAAAGCTTGAGAGAGAGAATTTTTTTCCCCCAACTGCATGCCATTAGAAAAATTATTTGTATCTGAAAAGGGAAGCTTTGTATTGTCTCTAAAGCATGGACCATAAAGGGGAAAAAAGCAAGGTCTAGTTTGGGATGAGAGAGTGATACTTAGGATCACACTCTCTCAGAGAGATAAAGAAAAGAAGATAAAAAAACAAACCAACTACAGACTGACCATGTGCTTTCCCAAACAACTAGGCAGACACAAAACTAATAAGAATAATAACACAAACAGTGTTATGAGCACACAAAGTGAAAATCTCGACACACAGCACCATCCTACAACACTTATAAGAAAAAGAGAAGGGAATTAATTTCCTAACTATAGGAATGCAAAACCTGTTTTACACTGAGGACTGGAGAGCTTGTAGTATTCATAGAAAAGACAAGGGGCATTTTAAGGCAAAATGGATCTAGCCTTCGAACATATACAGAGTTTTTCTGCACATTCTAAAAGCAAAGAAGAACAAAGGAAGTGTGAGACAGGAATCCCCAATAACACAGCCAGGGAGAAGAGAACGAAGGAACCAAAAAACAAATACCTAGTACAAAAGCTTTCAGGAACACAGCCAACCAATTTTTCCTCAATTTAAACCCAAATTGTTAGCATTTACTCCAAAGCTAGGAAGAGAGAAGAAGGAAGAGAAACCTTCTTGTTATTGCCAAATTTTAAAATTTTCGACTTTATAAGTTGTCTTAACCTCTGAGCCCTTCTGGTCTCATCTCATTCCCTTCCTCTAGCTCCCCGTTTCTTTGCCTCGGAGAGTCCAAGGGACAAAGAAGCAGTCTTGGGAGCCAAGGTATATCAAATCCTCCCCTTCCCTGTGAGACCAGAAGGGTGCTGCCATCCAGAGGGACAAAGAAGCAGGCTTAGGAGCCAAGGTACATCAAAGCCTCCCAATCCCCCCCCCCCGTGAGACCAGAAGGGTGACAGACAAAAAGGAAGGCTACAATGTTGCAGCCTAGGAATATCAGGGCCCTTCCCAACAAGAAGACCAGAAGACCATTGATGCCACCTATGGAGACAAAGTGGAAGGAGAGGAAGAGGAGGGGGAGGTGGGAAAAACATCTAGGAGTGTAAAAAGGAAAGAGAAAAGAGAATTGAGGGAGGGAAGAAGGGAATAACAGCCATAAAATATAGGAACAGCTACTGGGCTGCAGCGGTAGTGGTGGGTGACACTGAAGTCAACTCTCACAGAGAGAACAGTAGTGTCACCACAGCTGACACTTGTCATAGCTGTGTGAAAGGAAGCAAAAGGTGTCCCTCCTTGAGAGACTATTTCACCAAGAAAACCCTTTAGGTGAGACAGCTCAATACCAACAACTAGAGAGGGGGGAGGCCAGACAGAAAACATGTCAAATAAAACAACCATAGTTACAAGCAACACTATACATGTAATTGGAACAAGGAACGTGAAAAGCATGAGTCAGGGAAAACTAGACATAGTGAAGAAGGAAATGGAATGCATGAATATAGCAATACTAGAAGCGAGTGAGTTGAAATGGACAGTAATAAGTCACTTTGACTCAGACAACAATACAGTAATCTATTCAGGAAATGAAAAAAAATACAAGAAGAAATGGGGTGGCTTTCATACTAAGGAAAGATATAGCTAGAGCACTCAAAGGAAACAATTCAAAATCAGACTGTATATTATCAATAAAGTTTCAGGATAAACCTATAAGCATCACAATAATCCAGGTATATGTACCAACCACAGATGCAGATGAAGAGGAAATTGAGAGATTTTATGATGTAGTCCAGGAATAAATTGACAACATACAATCACAAGATTTCAAACTAATCATTGGAGACTTGATTGCTAAAGTTGGCAAAAACAACGAAAAATCAAAAACAGTAGGAAGATTCCACTTCTGGTTAGGATGGCGTCGGCTTGAGTGGAGTTTTAGGAAGATTCCTGAAGCCCCACCGCAAATCGCGGCAGGGGTGCTCCTTTTCCTCAGGAAAAAGAGCACAGAAGTGTCCCTTAAGTATAGGGGACCTGGATGAGTTCTACTGAGGCCCGGATCCTGCTGAGGACAACAAGGAAAGTCATCAAAAAGTAGTCCGGTAAGAAGTGGAGGGGGCCGAAGAACAAGACACGGCCGCTTTTGTGCCACTATTTTGATGGATCACAGACACCACTAACTAATTAAAAGTGCAAGTAACTTTGAGACAATATTAAAAACCTTTACTTGATTACAGTTTAAGACTTTCATACTTAAATTCATCTGACATAAGATAAGAATAGAGGATTGTACATCGACGTTTGGTTGAATGTTGATCAGCGGAACTATGCAAAGATAAAGGGTAATAAGCTGGGTTAAAAATATCCCCAAAACGCATATGGAGAGAAAGGAGGATTGGGAGGGGTGAGTGGAATTTTCCACTGGTTGGAGGTCGGTGGCATTTAGAGAAAGTAAAAGGCTGTTCTTTTTTGGTACCTGTATATTTTGATCATTTTGTGCTGGAGTTGGAGTTTTTTAAATTGCATGAGTAAGGAAGACAGCGCGACATGGAGGCAGGAGAGCAGTAGTGGGGAGGAGGAGGAGGAGGAGGAGGATTAGCGCAGGGATAAAAGAGTTCAATCGGACTGTCGAAAGCACTTGTGAGCTCCCTCTGCTATCTTTTTAAAGCTATAAATAAGACTGCAGGACGGAGAAGGGAGAATAGTGGTGTTGGGGGTTTGTGCACAGTGCAGGAAACAGATTGAGTAAGGAAGTTTGGTGCTGAGGAAAGAGTGGTGTGATTGGGGCAAGATGGAGGTCTGAACGGCTGACCGGTGGAGAAGGGAGTGAGAAGCCAGAATTTCAGGGATCAGAATCGGAGTATACAGACGGGATTCCTCGCTGGGGGATGAGTTGAAGAAGCTGAAAAGATGAGAATAGAGCGCAAGGTGGAAGGATTCGGTGACCGGTCTGGAATACACATATATTGGCAGTTTGCATGATATTATTTTTATTGGGAAATTCTCTTTTTATTTTTTATTTTTTCATGAGTACCCCGATGGGAGATGTGGACCAGGGTGAAATTTAAATAGTTAATTATGGAATCGTATAGTAAGATAAAATGTTTGTCTTGGGGCAAAAAAATACTGGAAACTTGTAACAGACAGAATAAATGAGATGTTCAAAATAACGATTAATCAAGACCCAAAATTATTATTATTAAATATAACATCGAATGTTGATGCTAAATTAAATAATATTCAAATTAAAAAATTATTATATATGGCTACAATGGCGAGAATTACATATGCTCAATATTGGAAACAAAAAAATACACCAAAAGAAGAAGAATGGTTCTATAAATTATTCGAGGCAGTCGCACTGGATAGATTAACTGAAAGTCTAAAAAATAATGAAATAGAAGAAGTATGGGAAGAATTAGAAATCTTAAGAAAGAAAAAAGGTTGGAAAATAATATGATTAAAACTATAATATAAGATATATATGGAATAACTATAGAAATATGTAAGTGATTGTTAGAACACAAGAAGGAAGTCAGATAGTTGAAAATTTAAATAACAATAATATATTAAAATATAAGGAAAATTCATTATGAACAATATAGTTTTGTATTATGTCATGTTGATGTTGAATTTGTTGTTGATGTAGGATGAATGTTGTATAAGTTTTTAAAATAGGAGTTTCTGTTTAAATATATAGGGATAAACAGTACATGGATGTTGTATATACATATATATTTGTATATGACTTATATATGTTATATTTCTGTAAGTTTGAATGGTTGAAGGTGTTTTTTAATTTGTATGATTTGTCTTTATGTTTAATAAAAAGTATAAAATTTAAAAAAAAATGTTTGTCTTGGAACATAAAAGGCCTCAACAGTCCACAAAAGCGGAAATTAACATTTCATTACTTGGGGAAATTAAAATTTGACATTTTGTGTCTTCAGGAAACCCATATAAAGAAATCAGAAAAAAATCTAAAAAATACGAAATTAGGACAAGAATTCATATGTGCAGGAAAGAATAGAAAAAACTGGTTGTAATATATGTTAATGGAAAAATAGATGCTAAAGAATTGTTTAATGACACAAAAGGCCAATACATTGGGGTAGAAGTAGACTGGAAATTTGAGAAGGCACTGATTGTAGGTGTTTATGCACCAACAGAAAAGAAAGATGGATTTTTCAAAAAAAAAAACAACAAAAACTGATGGAAACTATATCAGAATATGACTATGAAAATATCATTCTGTTCGGCGATTTGAGTGGAGTTCTGGATCCTTTATTGGATAGAAATCCGAAAAAATAAAAAACCCCAAGGGAAACTGCCAAAAGCCTTTTTTGAAATGATAGAGACATTATCGTTGCTGGACATTTGGAGAGTTAAATATGAAAACATCAAAGACTACACGTTTTACTCAGACGGACATAAATCTTGGTCCTGGATTGACATGTTCTTTGTATCAACTTCACTTGTTCCAAAAATTCATAAAATGGATATCTTGTCTAAAATAATCTCGGATCATAACCCCATAACTATGGAAATTAAAACAAGGAAAAAATAATTTAGGTGGAGATTAAATGAATCACTTTTAAGAGATGAAGAGATTGTAAAAGAAGCTGCAAAAAGTTTGAATTATTTTTTTCTAGAAAATTTAAATAAGCAGGTGAAAACACAAATGGTATGGGATACTTCAAAAGCAGTCATGAGATGTTTTTTCATTCAAAAAGGCACCCAAAAGAAGAAAAAGAAAGGTCTTAAAATGGAGCAAATATTGAATGAAATTAGAGATAAAAAACGACAACTAAAGTTGAATACGGAAGATAATGACTTGAGATTTGAAATTCAAATTTTACAAAAACAAATCTCTATAATGATGGTGGATGAGATGGAAAAGAAAATCAAATTTACTAGACAAAGATTTTTTGAACATGCAAACAAACCTGGAAAATGGTTGGCTTGGAAGTTGAGAAAAAACCGGCAAAGAAATATGATTTGGAAAATTAAAGAAGGGTCTGAGATAATATCAGATCAAACTAAATTGAAGAAATCATTTCATAGGTATTTTAAAGAACTATTCACAAAAAGAGATGAATATTGTGCAAAAAAAGAATTATATGGAAACCCTTTCAATTAAAAAAATAACAAACGAACAAAGATCAGAATTGAATAAAAAAAATTACAATGATGGAGGTTGTAAATGGTATAAAAAAATTGAAAATTGGTAAAGCACCTGGCCCAGACGGATATACGGCATTATATTACAAGACGTTTGTAAATCAGCTTGCTAATCCACTACAGATGACAATGAACGAAATACTCACGGGAGAGATACCAGAATCATGGTGATTATCTTATATTTCTCTGATTCCAAAGGAGGAAAAGGAAATTTTGGAAATGAGGAACTATAGACCAATTACATTACTTAATGTGGACTATAAAATATTTGCTATGATATTAGCTGACAGACTAAAACAAATTTTGAAGACTTGGATAGACAAAGATCAAACGGGTTTTCTCCCAAACAGACAAATGAAAGAAAATATAAGAAACATTATAGATATTATAGAATTACATAATAAAAGACCTGATAAAAAAGCAGCCTTGATATTTTTAGATGCCGAAAAGGCCTTTGATAATGTAAATTGGGACTTTATGATAGAAATTTTGGGAAAAAAAGATGTTGGAACAAATATGTTCAGATTGATTGAGGAAATATATAAAAAACAAGAGACTAAAATATTGTTAAATGGGGAATTGACAGCTAAATGTCAAACTGAAAAGGGTAATCGCCACGGATGTTCGCTATCACCCCTCCTTTTTATAATGACTCTAGAATCTTTACTAGAAAATATCCGAACAAATGAACTTATAAAAGGAATTAAAACAAGCAAATATGAATTTAAAGTGAGGGCCTATGCGGATGACCTGGCAATAACATTATCTAACCCAGTTGAAAGTATCCAGCCATTAATGGAGACAATAGAGGAATATGGAAAATATGCTGGTTTTAAAATTAACGCCAACAAAACCAATATGCTGTTATTTAATCTGAACAAGACTGAATCGGAACTGCTCCAACGAATGTCAAAGTTTGAAGTACAGAAAAAAAAGAAATATCTGGGAATATATATAACTACAAAAAAATCATAATTATTCAAAAATAATTATGAAAAGACCTGAAAGGAAATCTGAGACAATTTACAAAGGTGGTCAAAGATGAAACTGACTTGGTCTGGAAGGATCTCCACGATTAAGATGAATGTCACCTCAAAAATGATGTTTCTTTTTCAAATGCTCCACATTATAACCAATGAGAAACCATTTAAAGATTGGGAGAAAGATTTAACTAAATTTATTTGGAACAACAAAAAATCAAGAATAAAGCTGAAGACTCTCCAAGATGATAAAAGCAGGGGAGGGATGAATATTCCAAATTTAAAACTATATCATTTAGCCGCATGTCTGGAATGTATAAAAGAATGGATTAACATTAAAGATGAGAAAACATTGCAGCTAGACGGTCCTGATTTACCATTCGGTTGGCATGCATATTTGATCTATGATAAAGAAAAGGTGAACAGAGACTTTAACAATCACATAATCTGTAAACCTCTATCGAAAGCATGGCAAAAATGCAAACATATGTTCTTGAGAAAAATCCCTTGCTGGACCTCTGTTAATGAGGCATTTTATAGAAGGGAGAAAATGAAAGATGAGAGATGGATCACCTATGAGGATTTATTAATCTGGGAGGAAGAAAGACCTAGAATGAAAAAGATGGAAGAATTAACTAATGAAGGTTATAAATGTAATTGGTATCTTTATAGACAAAATAATGAAAGATTTAAAATGGACTACAAAAATCTACAAATATATAAAGAAGAATCCGACTTTGAGAAACTCCTAACAAAAGAAACTCGGCATATTATTTCTAAGCTTTATAAGTTACTACTGAAGGCTGAGATGGAGCCTGAAACAGTCAAGCAATATATGATAAGCTGGGCACAAGATGTTAAAAGAACAATTATGTTGGAATAATGGGAGAAAAATTGGAATAAGAGACTAAAACATACCCTAAGTTATGAGGTGAAAGAAAATTATTTGAAATCCCAATATAGATGGTATTTAACGCCAGAGAACATTTCTAGGATTTATCAGAAAAAAGATGGTCTTTGCTGGATATGTACAAAAGTTACAGGTACCTATTTACATATGTGGTGGGAATGTGAAAGGGCACAAAACTTTTGGTCTTTAATACATGGAGAAATGGAGAAAATTTTAAATATTATGATAAACAAACAGCCGACAACCTTTCTATTAGGAATAATTGATGATAATTTGGAATGAAGATTTGGAAAGATTATGTTTTATATGTTTTATGCTGCAAGAAATCTGCTGGCAAAAAAAATGGAAAAATAAAGACCACCCCACTTTGAGGGAATGGCAACACAAATTATATGATATAATGGAAGTAGACAAATTAACATGTTTTTTTGAAAGGACAATCCAGAAATAAATTTGAGAGAGATTGGGCACCAATCACAAATTATTTGAGTACAATATGGGGCGAAAATGGTGTGATTGCCCTGAGAAATTGATGATCAATGATAAATAATGGTGGCCTGTTTAAAGTATAATATATTTTAATACATGAATATTAGTTCTGGTCAGCTATAAAGATATACAATAATATATGTATCAAGATGAATACTGAACTGTAAAAGGTAAATATTTAGCATGTTATGTAACAAATTATATTACTATAGTTTTTTTGTGGGTTTTTTCGGGCTGTGTGGCCATGTTATAGAAAAGTTTCTTTCTGACGTTTCACCAGCATCTGTGGCTAGCATCTTCAGAGAAAACTGAAATGGAAAAGCATGGGTGTATATATATTGGGTAGGGTATTTCCATTTCAGTTTACTCTGAAGATGCTAGCCACAGATGCTGGCGAAACATCAGAAAGAAACTCTTCTAGAACATGGCCACACAGCCCAAAAAAAAAAAAAAACCCACAAAAAACCTATGGATGCCGGCCATGAAAGCCTACGACTTCACAAATTATATTACAATTGATCTGTTAATAGCAGAAAAAGGGAATATCTGAAAGTTGATTTTATAATAGTTAGAATATTTCAAGTAAAGGAGGGAAGCTATTTTATGTGAGTTAGTTAGATGTGTGTTGTTTATGTAATTGTTATGTTGTTTATTTGTGTTAGGTTTGTTGTAATGTATATGTGTTATGCTGTTTTATAAAAATAAAATCATAATAAAAGAAAAACACCAAAAACAGTAGGGAGATTT
>CM034706.1:150787571-150805984 GCA_020142125.1 Phrynosoma platyrhinos
TGTCCCTCAAGGCGCCATTCTGTCCCCAATGCTATTCAATATATATATGAAGCTGCTGGGAAAGATCATCCTGAGACATGGGGCACAGTGTTATCAGTATGCTAATGACACCCAGATATACTTCTCCATGTCTCGGTCCTTAGCTTTAACTTCAGATGATGTCTCTCCTCTCAGTGACTATCTTAAGGCAATAATGGACTGGATGAGGAAGAACAGACTGAAGCTGAATCCAAACAAAATGGAGGTACTTACAGTTGCAGCCCCGAAGCCAGATCTGGGAATACAACTTCCAGTCCTGGATGGGGTCACACTCTTTTCAAAGGACTGTGTTCGCAGTCTGGTGGTGCTCCTAGACAAGTCACTCCAGATGTCAAATCTGGTAAATGCGATAGTTAGGAGCACCAGCTGCACCCTTTTCTGGAAATTAGGGATTGTGAAATTGTGGTACATATGCTTGTAACATCACGTCTTGACTTCTGTAATGTGTTGTACATGTGCCTACCCTTGTTCCTAACCTGGAAACTTCAATTGGTGCAGAATATGGCAGCCAAGGTGGTCTTGGGAACATCCAGAAGAGACCACATTACACCTGTGTTGAAATCACTTCACTGACTGCCGATTAGTTTCCAGGCACAGTACAAGGTGTTGGTTATGACCTTTAAAGCCCTAAATGGCTTGGGTCCAACCTATCTCCGGGACCGCCTCCTTCCATACAATCCTCCCCACACACTCAGATCCTCTGAGAGGAATCTGCTTCAGCCCATTAAAACAAGGCTGTCTGCAACCTCCCAGAGGGCCTTCTCTGCTATCGCTCCAGTAATGTGGAATGGCCTGCCAAATGAGGTCTGTCTTATTACCACCTTGAACAACTTAAAAAGGCTGTTAAGATGGATCTTTTCCAACAGGCCTTTCCTGAATAGTTTTCCTGGCCCCTTGACCTAGATTAATCCTTCTTCCCCCTTTTTTTGCTGCTGTTATTATGATTGTTATGTTATTTGTGATTTATGTTATTAAGTTTGTTTTATATCATTCTTTGTTTAATATCTTTTTAGGGGGTGGGAGGGTTTGGGGGGTTTTGTATGTATTTTATCTTGGTTTTAATACTGTAAGCCATCGCAGAGGGGCGGGATAAAATTATTATTATTATTATTATTATTATTATTATTATTATTATTATTATTATTATTGTTATTATTATTATCATGGACTGACAGTACTGTTCTCACTTAAATTCATTAAAATTATCTTTGTGGAAAACAAAGCATCTCCATCAAATTTTTGAATACAAATTATCTATATATTTGTGTATGAAAATTCCATCTCTCTCTCTCTCTCTCATATTATTATTAAACGTCTCAAGAATCATGTAAAAAGATGCATAAGTAATTGGAGTGTTGTTTTTTTTAAAATGAGAATCTCTGGACATTTTGTATAATTTGGGGTCAGCTGAGCACAGCTTTTTAGGCTTTCTAGCTTTTTAGGTTTTTTAACAGATGGCAAGCTTAATGCCATTCTGGTCTAAGATGCTTTCAGTTCACAGCAGGTGTGTCATTAATTTGTTTTTCCCTGAATGTAATTACTTAAAGTTCTCTCTGGGACAGCAGCCAGCAGTAGTAGTGAAACCATCATGTTCTGTCATATTAGATTTGGGGAACCAGATTCTCTTCTTCAATTTACCTGGCTGATTCACTTGATGGTGGCACGAGGACTATGATCAGTACTACTATGTACATTTCTCGCAATACTCTTTTCTGATGAGACACTGGAAGCACTGTATGGAAAATTTATATGGTGGTCACTGAACATAAGTTTAAAAGACATCAGTGGTAGGATTTGCCAGAATACTTTGTTTGCCAGCATTGAAGGAGTGAGTAACTGTAAGTGTATATGTTTGCAGACTACTATGAGCACAGTGGGAATGATGGTTCACTTCTTACATTGGCCCTTAAATAACTTGCTTTCAAAAGTGACTCGTTTGCCTACAGTAATAGCTAAGTGGTCATGGAGAAGAGTTTTACTATGTGAAGCTGCTAAATAAAAAAGCTATCTCATATAAGGGGGAAGAAAGTTGATGTCAATGGAAGTGTCACTTTCATTTCATGGATGTCTCTGACTGAGTAGAATGAAAATATTTGAGCAATATTTGATTCACACTGAAGGTGAAAGTGAAGTGCCTGAAGCCTGTTGAATCTTTTAGTAAAGTGAAAAGTGTAGGAAGCAAGTGAAAAAATAATAACAATAAGTTTTAATAATAAGTTTTATTTTTATCCCACCCCTCTGCCCAGCAATCGGGACGGCGTACAAACAAATTAAAACAGTACAACAGATTAAAACATAAATCCAATACCCCTTAAAAATAGATTAAACTAGTACAACTGCTGCTGTACTAGTGTGATTCCAGATTACGAAGACATTAGGAACCTCCACACAGATTAGCATAGTAACAATAGGCAACTAACACTGTCCTACTCTGGACAGAAACTAAATATGCCACATATTAAAATATTGCTTTTTTGCACTTTCAGGTAGTTTCTGATGGATGGATGGAAAATAAGACTTTTAAAAAAGAAATTAATGGCCAGGTTGTTGGGCTAGTCTCAGAAGAACTGGTTTTAGTGGATTGGAATTGAGTTATTTTTCCAGAAATGGATAGACCCTCCAAGAAACATATATAGAGTTCACAATGCAAATTGCCAACATTTATTTATTTATTTAATGGATAATTTGGAGTTAGTTGATACTTGGAGAATGATGCATAGGGATGCTATTTTTTAAAAAAAGACATAGATCTTTTTAAATAATTCATATAATTTTTTTATTTCTAAGACTTTGATGAGTTGGAATATAAAAATGGAGACTCTGCCTAAGACTGTTTCAGATCATAATCCAGTAATTTTAACCCTAAGGGGCAGAGGGGGCTTCAGTAGTCAGAGCTTGAATGAATTTTTTTCTCCAGGATGAGAAAGTAAGGAAAAAGAAATTGAAAGATTTTTTCAGGATAATCTGGAGAAAAAAGCAGATGTTAATATAGTGTAGGATGTGAGTAAGACTTTTGTGAGAGTATATTTTATTCAACAGAATATGTACCTAGAGAAAAGAGATAAGAAATATGCAGCAGACTTTGGAGGAGATAAGAAGAAAGGAAGAAGATTTAAAAATAAAGGTGATCAATCAAATTAATATTTTACAGAGAGAGTTATCAATGTTGTTGTGAGTGAGATTGAGAAAAAGATGCATTGTGAAAAACAAAAGAATTTTGAATGTGCAAACAAGCCTGAGAGACGATTACCATATAAACTGAGAAAAGAGAAAGAAATTAATGCTAAAAATGTGAGATGGAAGTGAGACATAGACAGATAATGTAAATGTCTTAAAGTTTTTCTTAGATACTATTCCTAATTTTTTTGTAAATAAACTAATTTTCCATAGAGAAGATAATGGAGTGTTTGGGCAAATTTGCACAGATATTGGAGTAACAGAGGCAGATGCTGAATGCTTTAGTAACTTTAAGAGAGATTTCTGATGTGATCTAAAAGACCAAGATAGGCAAAATTCCTGGGCCAAATGACCTATTAGCAGTTTATTATAAAAGTTTTGAAGAAGAGCAATAAATAAAAGTAAAACTGTAAAAACCCCAGGATCAGATGGTTTGACAGCGGAATTTTATAAAACCTTCAAAGACCAACTAATAAACCCTCTACAAGAGGTATTTAATGCAATTCTAAAAGACTGACTTCCAAAATCATGGAAAAAAGCAAATGTGATATTAATTCCTAAAGAAAATAAAGACTTCCAAGACCCAAAAAATTATAGACCAATTTCCTTATAAATTATTTGCAAGTATCATGGCAGAGCGATTAATATATATATATATATATATATATATATATATATATATATATATTGATTAATTGGATATATGAAGACCAAACAGGATTTCACCCAAATCGATATATGAAAGAGAACATAAGAAATATACTAAATTTAATTAAATACCACTAAAAATATAGATAAAAAATTGGAACTGTTATTTATAGATGCTGAGAAAAGTGTTTGATCACGTCAACTGGAAATTTATGTTCAAAGTTTTAGAAAAAAATGGATATAGGAGAAAATTTCTTAAAATGGATCAAATATATATATAAAGACCAAGAGGCAGCCTTAGTGGTCAATGGAGAGATGACAAAAATTACAAAATATATAGAGGGGTTAGACAAGGATGCCCCCTGTCACCCCTTTTATTTATAGACACCCTAGAAATACAAAATAATGCAGTTAGAAAAAATCAAAAAATAGAAGGTGTCAAAATTAAGAATAATGAATTCAAGCTACGTGCGTTTGCTGATGACCTCATGATTTCTCTAGCAATTCCACTACAAGAATATGGTGCAGTTTCCGGACTAACAATTACCGGTAATAAGGAAAAAAACAAATGTTAAATATGATGGAAAAAGAGAAACAATTACTGAAAACAAAAGTAAATGTTCAATGTGTTAAAAAAGTAAGATATTTAGGAATCTATATAACAACAGAAAATACAGATTATTCAAGAACAACTATGAAGTAAAATGGAAAGAAATTTTAAAAAGAGTTAGAAAGATGGACAAAAATAGATTTATCATGGATGGGGAAAATAGTGGCCATTGAGATGAATACATTACCAAAAATGATTTTTTTTATTTCAAAATTTACTAAAGCAAAAAGCAAATCATGCTATGGGATGTCTAAGCGGTTTACAACTGTGAGCTGATTGCCCCCCAACAGTTGGGTACTCATTTTAATGACCTCAGAAGGATGCAGGCCTGAGTCGAGCCCCAGCCCTGGCTGGTATTGAACTCGCAACCTTGTGGTCTATGAGTGAGTGGCTGCAGTACAGGCATTTAACCACTGCGCCACCAGGGCTGTCTATTATTATGAATGATAAACCTTTCCAAAAATGGCATAAAGATATATCCAACTTCCTTTGGTTAGGGAAAAAACCGAGGGTAAAATTCAAAATATTACAAGATGAGATCAAAAGAGGGGGATTAGCATTACCAAATTTAAAAAATTATTATTATGCTAGCACAATAGAATGGGCATTAGATTGGCTGAAATTAGAAAATAAAAGGCAATTAAAATTAGAAGGAATAGACCTAAGATTTGGGTGGCATGGGTATTTATTTTACAATAAATTAAAAGTAAATAAGGATTTCAATGATCATTATTTCAGAAGATCGATATTACGGGTCTGGTTAAAACTCAAATTAAGATTGTGTCCAGGAGTGCTAAAGTGGGCTTCAATAAATGAAGCTTTTTATAGAATGACCCTTTTAAGAGAACAAAAGTGGGTCACATATGAAGATTTAATTATTAAAAATGAAATGAAATTAAAATCACTGGAGCAATTAAAAGAAGAAGGCATGCAGTGTACGTGGTACACACACTTTCAAATAAGAGGAAAAAACGATGTTAGACTTAAAAACAAATAATATTAAAGAGGCTGACCCAAGATTCAAAAATATAATAAAAGTGGGGAAAGATCACAGAATTAAGAAATTATATAAGCTATTATTCGAAATAGAAATAGAGGAAGAACAGGTAAAATCTTATATGATTAAATGGGCACAGAATCTTGGACAACTGATAAGTCTAACACAATGGTAAAAAACATGGATGAAAAGGATGAAATACACAGTAAATTATAATTTAAAAGAAAATCTCTATAAAATGCTATTTAGATTGCACCTCACTCCATTTAAATTGTCAAAAATATACTAAACAGAGAAGAGTAAATGTTGGAAATGTGAAAAGGAATTGGGAGTATACTATTACATGTGATGGGAATGTAAGCAAGCAAAAAAACTTTGGAATAAAATACATGAAGAAGTGAAAATGATACTAGAACAAACTATAGTAAAAGATCCTAAGAGGTATCTATTAAGCATAAATGAAGAAGACCATTTAGAAAAAGACCATGGCAGACTTATATTTTATATGACCGCGGCAGCCAGATTAGTATACTCAGCAAACTGGAAACAAGAATCAATACTGGAAATAGATGACTGGATTTGGACAAAAATGGGGTGAATTATGGGTAATGGGTTTAGGTAAAGACACATAGAAATATATAGTATTTATAACATATAATATGATAAGACTAGGACCAGAAACATATAGTATGTAAGGAACACTAATGGAATATTATATTATAAACCATACAGAAGCCTATGGGGACAAAGCAAAAAGAAGAAGATAATTGTAAATAAGTAAATATGAAATTTTGGATTTTATGAATTTTTGAATAAATATGTAAAAAAAGCTGGGAAAAATATAAGATACAATAGGTATCAATTCACAAATTAAGAGAAATAATAACCCGACATATGTAAACAAATCAGTAAGAAGTTAAAGGAAGTTAATTGTAAAGATGTCGTTTGTTTTTTAAATATGATATATGTTAGATTGAATGAGATATACATGAGAATTTGTGTAATTGTTTAATGTTTTGTTTATGTCTTGTTATGTTTTTAATAATTTAATAAAGTATATATATATATATATATATAAATATATATATATATATATATATATAAGCTTTTGATACCTTACAGCAAACTCTGAATTAATTTATTCAGAAGGGAACAATTCCTGAGAGGAAAGCAACAGAAATAACATTAATTCAGAAAGAGGGATAGCATTTGACTTTGACAAAGAATTGTAAGTACATTTTATTGTTGAATAATGTTTATAAGATTTTCAGAATGATTTTGGAAGAAATATTGTAAAAGATCTATAGGAGTTAATTCATAAAGACCAAAGTGGTGGGTTTTTTTGTACAAAAAAGACAAATCATGTATTAATATCAGATGTATTTTGGATCTCTTGGAATATATGGAAAGATAAAATGAGAAGCAAGTGGTGTTGATATTATAAGATTGTGAAAAAACTTTTGATCACTTGAACTGGACTTTTTCATTTTGAATTTTAGAAATTGTGAATTTTGGTAATAATTTTATTACTTGTATTATAACAATTTATGATACACAGAAAGTGCAAATGGGTCAACTGAGAACTTACAAAATCATGCAAAATACAGAAATGCATAAAACAAGGTTGCAAACTCTACCTTCTCTTGTTTATTTTGTCCAAGATATTGAATAGGATGACAAGACAAGAAGAATGAACAAAAAGCATAAAGATTAAAAAAGAAAGTTATACATTAAGAACATTTGCTGATGATTTTGTGGTTGTACTAAACAACCTTCTAGAAAATATAATTTATTGTTAGAACATTAAAAGAATGTGGAGAGCTAGCAATACTGAAGATTAATAAACAAAAGACAATGATGAGAAAATAAGATCAAGTACAACTGATGGTGAAGATGAGTTTTAAAATTGAGGAAAAGGTGAAATGCTTAGTTATCACTATGACAAATATGAATTTCATGCTCTTTCAAAATAACTATATTAAGTTATGCTATGAAATTTGAAAATAATCTACAAAGTTGAGAAAAACTGAATTTTTCATTGTTCAGGGGAACTGCAGTCATTAAGATGAATGCTTTACCACAAATGTTTTTGTTCCAGCCTATACTGATTTTGACTAATGTGGTGCTATTTAGACAGTGGCTAAAGGTTTCTTTGGCAAGGAAAAAAGAATAAAACTAATATTTAAGATCTTAAAAGATGTTTTTTTTAAAAAATGGATTGTAGTTACCTTATTTGAAAACATATATTTCTGCATGTTATTTGGATTTGAAAACATATGTTTCTGCATGTTGTTTGGTTTAGTTGAAGGACTGGATCACATTGAATAACAAGAGACTATTAGACCAAGGTTGCTGTAACACTGTGGATTTAATGCAGTTTGGCAATGCCCTAACTGTCATGGGTCCATCCTATGGAATCCTGGGATTTGTAGTTTGTTGTGGCATCAAAGCTCTCTGACAGAAAAGGCTAAATATCTTGCAGAGATAAAAATCCTAGAATTCCATAGCATTGAGCTGTGGCAATTAAGTTGTGTCAAATTGCTTTAATTCTTCAAGATAGGTTCAGCCCTAGAGGTTTGGTTGTCATGGATAACTGATATGATAAAAGTTAAAGTTAATATAGGTCCAAAACACACTGGAGCAATAATCCAGTTTGAGACCACGTTAACTGCCCTAGTTTAATGCTAGGGACCTCTGGGAACTGTAGTCTTCTGAGATATTTAGCATTCTATGTTAGAGAACTCTGGTGCCACAATAAAGTAGTTCCCAGAATTTCCTAGCACTGAGCCAGGATAGTTAAAGTGCTCTCAAATTGGATTATTTCTGCAGTGTGTTTTGGACTATAGATTTATAATGATTTTTGAGATGTGCCTTGTTAAAAACCTAGGATAAATAGCTATGGAACTTAACAGATGGGTTAGAAAAGCATGGGCTGAGCCCATGCTATTCTAGCCTAGGTGCTCACCCAGATCAGTCCCCCTTGAGTGTTTACACACCCATCCCACACCAGCTGAAGGACCCACTATCAGCATGCACTCTTGTACCTTTCTGCACTGTCGCTCTTACTGAAACCCCCCCCCCATCACAGCATCTGATGCAGGACCAGGGCATCTGGATGCACCCATGCAGCCAGGTTCCATTTCCACATCAGGCACTGTGACAGGGGGCTTCCCAGTAGGAGTGATGGCACAGAAAGATAAGGAACATGAGAGGACCATTTAAACAGCTGGGGTTTGCCATGGAGTTTCCAGGGATCAAATTTACTCACATTGAGGGTTGTTTATTCTGGGATTTGGCTGGACATCTGATTCATGTCCAGTATACCAGGATCTGGCCCAAACCTGGCCCCATGTTTTTGCCTGCATTGTCCAAACAGGATGACATGAGGCCAGGGGTAACATGGACTTTTTGATCCATGCAGGCAGCCCCTGAGTTCAAAGATACCTTTGTGGATTTCAACATAAGATACTTGTTATAGAAATGAAATAATAGTAAAAGAAAAGGAGTTCATTGTCCCATTGTCTTATAACTGTGGTTGTGCTACTCATCCCATAATGCCTCATTTTAATGAGGGTTAATTTTAGACTGATTTTAGTAAATTTACTCTATTTTATGATATTTTCTGTTTTAATTGGGGGTTAGGGAATTATGTTTAATCAATGTCATTGTGATATTTTATGATTGTTATCTGCCTTGATCCTTTGAGGAGAGGTGGGCTATAAATAATAATAATAATAATAATAATAATAATAATAATAATAATAATAATAATAATAATAATAATTATTATTATTATTATTATTATTATTTACCAAGACCTTTTAAAATGTTATCAAGATCAATATAGAGGGTTATATTTTACAATGATATTCTTATGAACATATCAATGTTTTTGAAGATTTAAATTGAACAAAAATATGGCTTTGAGTATAACAAATCTGAATTTGAATTTCAGTAATGTATAGATGACAAGCAGATGATTGGTAAAATTATAAGATTTTGTTAAAATGGGAGATGAAAGAAGAACAGGTTAAAGTCTACATGGTAAAAAGGGTACAAAATTTTGGATATAATATATAGTTGGAGCAGTGAGGGAAATGTGATCATATATTTTGAAATTTACATTATCTTATGATCTTAAGAAGGTTATTAAGGAGGTTTAAGGAGATCTTAAAGATTTTTATGAAATGATGTATCATTGGTATTGACTCCAGAAAGAATTGTCAAAATTTATAAGGTGACATCTAGTATAAGTTGAAAATGTAAACAATATATTGGGACACTTTGACACATACATGGCATAATATAAAAGATTCTAAAGATTAATAGTTAAGCTCTGAATTATTTTTATTTGGACCAATGGAAGACCAGATAGAGATGTAACATGGAAGACTACTGTGATACATGACAATTGCAGCAAGGTTGTTGTATGTGAAGAAATGGAAAAATACTGAAATTCCAGTGAAAGAAGACTGGTTGTTTAAAATCTCTCATCTAGTCAAGATGTATACAAGCAGATAGCTTCAAGTCTTTGGTTGATTTTTTGTGAGAAAATGGAAATAATATGTTGATTGGGGTATGATATTTAATAGCTTTGGTTAATCTGGAATTGCCCATTTTAATTTTAATTTTTTTATTTTGGTAATTGGAAAAGTGAGACTTTTGTACTAAGAATTAAAGCCATTGTAATAAAAACTGAAAGTTATTATAAATATTTGTCTCTTTATTTATTCTTTTTCTTTTCTTCTTTTTTTGTTTGTTCTTTTTGTTTTTTCTTTTTTGTTCTGTTTCTTGGCATTAATGGTTTTGTTGTTTTTTAAATGTAGTTAAGCTTCTTTGATAAAAAAGTATTATTTTAAATCTAGTTTCTGATGGATGGCAACCCTAAGATGAGCCTATCACATGATTTTCTTTGCAAACTTTGTTTAGAGTAGGGCTTGCCATTGTCATCCTCTGATGCTGTGAAAGTATAAGTTGTTTAAGGGCATACAATGGGTTCCTATGGCTGCAGGAGCATTTGAACCATGGTTTCACAGATTCCTAGTCCAACACTACACACACTCACTCACATAATGGAGATTTCAATACAAATTAATCTGGAATCACCCATTTTACTAAATATTGATGTGTGGCTCTCTCTAACTTTGTGCATGGGAAAGAGATGGCTGAACCCCAGGAATCAGCCTATAGCAACATCTCCAGTGCTTCTCTTAAAGAGATTTTTAAAATAACTGGCATCTGACTATGGAATGCAGGTTTCCTTTAACATTTTTAAAGAGGAAGTAGCACATAAAGATGATCTTCACCTCAATCCTCATCTTCCCACTCAATCAGAAGTTATTGCATTTTTTTCTTTGTTTCTTTGCTTATTCTTTTTCTTTTCTTCTTTCCTCATATTTAGGATTGTTGGGATCGCCTAAGTTTTGCTTTAAATACTAGGAGATTTTAAGGATCTAGTAAAAAAAACTTTATTTTCTTAGGAAAGATAATATGGAATAAAAAAAAGTCTTCCACTCTAATTACACCACATCTTTGAACACATCTGATAAAGAACATTCCATTAATTTTAGTATTGGTAATTTAAGTCCTGACTCTGAAGCTAGCCAGAGCTAGTCCTCTGCATTTTCCTCTTCCTTATCAGATTGATCTACAATATGATCTATTTCCAAATGCAAGGTTTGTATTTCTTGTCTTCTCAAATTCTGAAATTCTTCCATTTCTTCTATTGAAAATACTCCCCAAAGTATCATGGAAGTGGCTGGTGGATTTTGGGAGTTGTCATCCAGAAAAGTAACCTTGACAAGTTCTGGTGTTTGTCTTTCTTGTGATCCAGCTATACTGTGAAGAAATGTAGCCAAATTGGTATTCATAGATAAGGCCAACACTTTTTTAAAATATAAGACTGAAAAGTGAACATATTCTAGCATGCACAGCTGCATTGTAAAATAATAAAATGTATCCTCCAAAACATGCATCTCTTATGCAAGTGTTTCAACTAGAAGCCAAATTGGCTACACTCAATACACAAATGTATTTGGCAGAGGCCATGAAGGAGGTGTCATCTTCCTTGGAGTTCATGTTTTTAAGGTATACATGTTGGCACAGTGGTTAAATGCCTGTACTGCAGCCACTCACTCATAGACCACAAGGTTGCGAGTTCAATACCAGCCAGGGCTGAGGCTCGAATCAGGCCTGCATCCTTCCGAGGTCACTAAAATGAATACCCAGCTTGTTGGGGGGCAATCAGCTCACAGTTGTAAACTGCTTAGACATCCCATAGTGTGATATGAAGCAGTATATAAATGAAGCTGCTTTGCTTTGCTCTCCAGTTAATGTGAAATCTCTGGAATTTATTCCTCATGTCAATGATAGCAAAGACTGTAAATGGAACACATGCCTCAGTACTTTAATGAGAAGAAAGGGATATAGGCATCAAATTAAATGAATTGAGATCAGGGTTACTAGCTAAAGCAATATTTGTCATTGACCTGTATGACCCGGCAGCATGCTGCTATATCCATGTGGGTGTTGACTCTAATGCTTGTTTTTATTTTAACTATGCAAGCTATGAAAAACATTTACTGCAAAGTTAGAATGAGAGAATTATGATATTTATTTATTCAGTCATTGGTTTCCTTTTCTCTATCATGCAAACTTTCATATATACTTGTGTCAAGATGGATACATGATGGTGGTGCAAGAAGCCCTGGTGGTGCAGTGGTTAAATGCCAGTACTGCAGCCACTCACATCCACAAGGTTGTAAGTTTGATCCCAGGCAGGGCTCCAAGGTCCACTCAGCTTTCCATCCTTTTGTAGGTCAGTAAAATGAGTACCCAGCTTGTTGGAGGAAATTGGCTTACACATTACACACTGTAAACTGCTGAGGGAGGGTTAGCTCACTGATAAGCGGTATAGAAATCTACTTGCTATTGCTATTGCTAAGGAGCCATTTAAATAAATAAATAAATAAATAAATAAAGGATGATGATGATGATGATGATGATGATGATGATGATATGTATTTATATGCTTCCTTTCCCCCCAGTTCAACACTCAAGGCAACTTACAACAGTTATGACAGGCATAGCTAAAAATTCACAGCATACAAATTGAAACAAATAAAACATTTTTAAACATAATTGGTTAAGAAAATAACAACAGATAGAAAATCTGGTGCATTCCTCAAAGTCCAAACAAATAAACATGCCTTCACATTCCTGTGGAAAGAAAAGAGAGTACCAGACTAACCTCTTTCAGAGCCTGGGAACAGAGACTGATAGAAATCTCTTTCCTGTGCCCCCACTAAGTGTAACTGTGGTGGGGGATAGAAGATCCTCCCAAGAATATCTCAGAATCACTTATGCATTCCAGTCTTTTATCCCAAGTCTCTACCTTCAAGGGCCAAACACACACTGCAGAAATAATCCAGTTTGACATGGTTTTAACTGACCTGGCTAAGTGCTAGGGAATTCTGGTTTGTTATAGGACCAGAGCTCTCTGGCTAGGCTAAATGTCTCACAAAACTACAGTTCCCAGAATTCCATAGCATTGAGCCAGGACAGGTAAAGCAGTGTCAAACTGGATTATTTCTGCAATGTGTTTTGGTTCTCTGGATAAAGTCCTTGCACAATACTTTCAAGTGTCAAGCTGAATGTCAAATCTGGAAACCAACTTTAACAGAAAAAAGGAGATGGTGGTGGTTGAGTGCATGTGTGTGTGGTCAGGTGGAGTTTCAATAACTAGAAAATTTAAAAAAAATATGCAAAAAAGCAAAAAAAATCACAGGCAAGTTCGACAAAGCTTTATTTAAACAAAGCTGTACTGTTACCTATTTTTTCCACAAGATTGACCCCCAACCTGTTGAGGTGAGGTCTCAGAATGATTCCACCTTCACTAAACACTAAATTGGTATTGAACTGGCTAGAACCACAAACACACTCAGAGCAGCCTTACAAAAAGCCTAAGCAGATGGTGTTTTGCATGGTCTTCGAGGCAAGGAAAGGGAGGGGCAGCCTCATGCTGGGCACTCCAAACCCTTCCTGAACACGTCATCGAAGCGCCTGTCGCTCCGCATGACCAGCGCTCTGATGACATATTTCCGCCTCAGCATCCACACACGCTGCAGCAAAAGAGATGCTGAAGGTATGCCCAAGGCCTCTTACAGCACACCTTCAGCATCTTGCAGAAGGAGCACTATTTTAGCACTCCTTCCAGGGCCTGAGAACCTGCAGATTGGGGCCGAGGAGTGCGGCTACCTCAGCCCCAATCCGCAGCTTTCCGGGGCGGCCCACGGCCGCTCGTCTGCTTAGGCCCTTAGTAATGGTAGCTCTTGCCAATGCTTTCCTCAAAATCAAAACATATTACTCAGATCATACTCAGTACTTTTGAGTTACAAAGTTACTATAAAAATGCATTTCAGCATCAAAATTAACTTGGCTACAGTTAGAGTTAGGGGGGATGCAGACCAGGGCGTCGGAGACGCCCTGGTCCGGAGCACCGCCGGAGTTCAGCCTCCGGACCGCGGCACTCCTGTGGCGCATCTAAAAGGAGCACCAAATTGGCGCTCCTTTTAGATTTAAGGGAAAGTGCGCCCTAAAAGCGGCGGGCGCACTTTCCCTGACTCAAACGGCACAGCACATGTGGGCGCTGTGCCGTGAGGTCATCCCCGGTGCGCCGGCCGTGCGGACAGCCGGCGCTTCTGGGGGCGACCTCGGGGAGAGGAAGGGGCGCCGCTTGTGCGGCTGCCCCTCCTCTTCCCTGCCCGGAAGACGGCTCAATTAGCCGTCTGCCGAGGCAGCTAGTTTCATTATTTGGTTTAGAACAAACAGGAAGAGAAGAAACACAGGCTTTCTTGCTGGGAGGTACTTAATGGTTAGTTCCTTATTGGTTGAAGACTGAGACCTTGGTTGATTCCAATTAAGCATGGTACAGAACTGATGAACTTCAGATGCAACCCTTTGTTTAAGTGCACTGATTTCATCTTCATTGTTCCTCTCAATTGTTCCAATCTTCCCCTCAATCTCCTGTCCTTCCAACTTTGCCAGCCCATCACTCTTTTCCCCTTTTGCACCACAATGCTTCAGCCAGATTTTAAACATCTTCCCAGCCATTCAAACTTAACTCTTAAATACTTTTCCTTCAAATCCTTCTCTCAATCTCCTGTCATTCCAATCATGTCAACCCTTTCCGAGGGACTTGCTCCCAATTAGAGTAAGGGGGGTTGCAGACTGCCAGAAATAGTGCAAATTGAATCCACTTTTAGGGTTAGGGTTTGTTGAAAAATGTGTTGATGATAAATATACAGCTTACAGTCTTTGAAGTCAAGTCATCAAGACATCCAGATCTTCATGCAAGCTTTTCTTTTATTGCAAAAATCAGCATGAGCAAAAACAAATAATAATAATAACAATAATAGCATTTTCACTTTAGCCAGAATGGCTAAGCAGGAACAAAAAAACTTTAACTGCTACATGTTTATAGTTAGTCAAGCTTCAGCATCAGGAAAATATTTTAATTAGTCCATTTCAGCTTAAAGGTTAAAGAACAAGTGAGAAACTTTTCAGAATCACAACTTTCAGCTCACATCTCTCCACCTCTTTGGGTGTGGCCTTCACAGACTGATTGGTTGATGATGCATGACGTGTGTTAGCCCAACCTCTAATTTCCATATTACATCATGTGACTGCAGTTCCCAAAACATACCATGTTTATGAAAACCCCCTTTGTAAACAAAACTCTTTCTCACAGAATTTCAGCTAGATAACTGGCTTTGTTTAGACTAACACTCATCTGTGGAGCTGATAATTGTGACTCAGGCTTCAGAAAACAGATTTTCTCAGCCAGAAAAAATACAGACACACATCTTTACATTTCAACATTTTAACATTGACTATATATTCCATCAAAATCTAACAGGGTTAGGGTTAGGGAATCATGGGGACTGTAGTTTATTTTGGCACCAGAGCTCTCTGACAGAGAAGGCTCAATGTCCCAGAAAAAAAAAACAATTCCCATGATTCCCTAGCACTAACCCTAACCCTAAAAGTGGACTCAATTTGCACTATTTCTGGCAGTCTGCAACCCGCCTATGTCAATTGAAATAATGCAAACTTGGTAAGTCAATTTAGATCTACTCTGGCTGGGAGTAAGAAACAGATTTATGGCCTTATTTGATAAGATTAAGAACCTGAAGATCAAGAGTGGGAAGCATGAGACTCCCTATATGTTGGTTAATGGCACCTCTCAGCACTCCTCAGAATTGGCTAGGATAACTATCGGCCTAAGCAGACTGCCAGAAATAGTGCACATTAAATTGAGGCACCGCCCTGGCTCAGTGCTAGGGAATCATGGGAACTGTAATTTATTGTGGCACCAGAGCTCTCTGACAGAGAAGGTTCAATGCCTCAGAAAAAAATATAATTCCCATGATTCCCTAGCACTGAGCCAGGGCAGTGCCTCAATTTAATGTGCACTATTTCTGGCAGTCTGCTTAGGCCCTATGGACCTTATCACACGCTGGCCACGAAGCGAAAAGTAACCGAAATAAAAACTATTCCAGTACTATTCCGAAACGAAACGAAAGGGCCCCATCGATACGTTATAGGCTATACCACGCAATCGCCGTTATTGCGCTATTAATACAGTTTGCGAAATGCGTATTCTGGGAATGTATCGTGTGTTCAGTCAGAATGCAGGGAAATTCATAATTTCTAAAGCGATGATGCTCTTGCGCATGCGCAGAAACAGAATTGCTCGCTACGGCTGTCGGGTGCCATTGTCGTCACTTCCTAGTCGCCTTTGCGTCATCGCTTCACCATCGTTATTTCCGTTTGTTCGCCATTGCTGTAGTCTCGCCAGAATAGCCTGATTATCATGTCTGATCAATCTGCTGCCATGGCTTCTTTGCTCCTGCAGATCTGTGAGCTGGTGGCAGAGATAGAGAGGGTGGTGCGGGAAGAGGAGGCAAGACTTAGGGCTGTGGTTTCCGCCGTCCATTGGTGGATGAGGCGCTGTGGCATCACGGGCCTCAGGGCACGTGCGGTGGTCAGGAGAATTCTTCGTCTCCGCCACCACGGTAGCTGTGACTTCCATGGCTGCAGTGTCCTGCAGCCACGGTGGTGGTGGGTTCGCCCGTAGGTCATTCGCAACTGGTGGGCTGATGAAGTGATCCAACTGTGGGATGAGGACATGTGGATAAGGAACTTCTGCAAGTCCAGATCCACCCTTTTTGAGATCGCCGAGGCTCTGCGCCCTCGACTGCAGACGAATGACACAATCATGAGGAGGGCCATCTCGGTGGAGGAGAGAGTGGCTATAGCAATCTGGTGGTTTTCGGCACCCTTGAATTACCGTCGAGTGGCCCGACACTTCCAGATTGGGGTGTCCACAGCAGCCATCATTTGCATCCAGGTTATCACTGCGATAGAAGAGGAACTACTGCAAAAAACCGTCTGCCTTGGTGACTATCGCAAGGTAAGCCCCCTGCTTTATTCTTGTGTGTGTTGCCTGTGCCTCTGCCTATGCTTCCTTCTTCAAGTTCAAGCATGCTTTGAAAACATTTTGAACTGCCGAGAGAAAAGGGGGCCCATTGTTTCAGCTTTACTAATAATAGTTTCTACCTTTCCTGTTTGTTAATTATAGTTCCTGCACCTTTTCCTTTCCGTGTGTCTTAACAGCAAGTATGCATATCCAACAAAGCTGCTTAGGCAAGGGGGACTTTTTGGGGAGAAGCTGAGCTATAAGGTTGCCATCCTCAGTTGTATATGTATATAGCTAAATAGAGACACATGCATCTTTTCAGGGAACTGTACTGACACCTAGGCAAGTTGACATGTACCTGCAAATGTTTCATGTTCCCCCCAAATTCCATGGCCATTTTCCTAGCTTTTCCACTGGGAGAACATAGCATATGGGGTGCATCCACATATGGCTCATGTAGTACTTTCATTGCATTTTTCTTACTTCTCCCTGTTTTTTTGGTCTCTCAATTCAGGTCATGGATGGCTTCGATCGGCTGGGCTTCCCCCACTGTGTGGGCGCCCTCGACGGAACACACATTCCAGTTAAGCTGCCAAGGGCCAGGGCCGAGGACTACTTTAACTACAAGTATGGACACTCGATAGTCCTTCAGGGGTTGACCTCGGCCAGTGGACTCTTCTTGAACATTGAGGCTGGATTCTCTGGCAGGAATCATGATGCCTTCATCTTTAGGCATTCCTCCCTCTGCCAGGCCATGGATGACGGAGCTTTTGTGCCTGGGAACCTGACAATCATGGTCCGTGGGGTGCAGGTCCCGGCGCTGGTCATTGCTGACGGAGCATACCCCTTGTGGCATTGGCTCATGAAGCCTTACAGTGGAGCCCTGCGGGACAATCAGCTGCATTTCAACCATGCGCTAAGCAGGGCTTGCTGTGTGGTGGAGTGGGCTTTTGGAAGCCTGAAGGGAAGGTGGGGCTGCCTAGGCTCGAGGCTGACTGTGGGCGAAAACCACTTTGCAACAGTTGTGTCTGCATGCGTGGTGCTGCACAACATATGTGAGAGCAGGGGCCACGCACTGCACATTGAACAGGCCGCTGGAGACCTGCAGCTGCCACCTTTACCAGAGGACTACCGCCCGGGGAGAGATCGGCGACGGCATGCTGAGGGAGAGCAGGTCCGTGGTGCTATAGCGGCCATGCTAGCAGAAGGGGGGTTCTGAACAATGGTCCAAGGTTAAAAGTTGCTTCTATGTTTTCTTCCTTAGGAATGCTTGCGGTTCAAAAATAAATCATTTCATTTACTATTAAAATGGCTCATGCTCAGGTCTTTTTCTGTGTTGCAGATTGTTTGTGCATTGCATTGTGCATTGCACAAACTATTGCAAGGTGCATTGCATGTCTATGCAATCAGAAAACTGCTCTTACATGTACATGGGTAGATATGCATACTTCCCTGGAAAGTTT
>CM034706.1:150818885-150829685 GCA_020142125.1 Phrynosoma platyrhinos
GCTTCAGAAGGGGTTTGTCATTGCCATCCCCTGAGGCTGAGAGAGTGTAACCCGCCCAAGGTCATCCAGTGGGTTTCATGGCTGAGCAGGGATTCTGTTACTTCCCCCAAAAAATAGGGACAAAGAGCAGCGTACAAATTAAAACAACCCCCACCCATTCCTATCCATGGTGGGTTATTGGCATGGGAAACCTTTTCCCTTCCTCAGCCTCCCCCTCATTTTTCGACTCTGCAGTCACTCTTTAGCTTGAGGGAAATGTGCCTGTTTGCTCAACTACCAGACAGGAAATTTTAGAAAGAGAAAAGCAGAGAAGCTCATGTCTGCCTGGCATGTTGTCACCCAAGCAAACCAGGAAGTAAAAGAAGCCCCACAGAACCATGGGAAAACCAGGAAAAAACTTTAAAGGAGATTTGTTTGTGTGAATTTGAATTTCACACTACAGTAAATGCGCAATTACTTTAAAAGCACAAATGCATTTCCTCTAAACTGAAAATAAAAAGATCTCGGATAACACCACTTTGTGACCACTTTAATGTCAGTTTCTGTGCGACGTCGTGTGAAATCATTAGGCGTAAGTGTGCTTTTTTGGGGGGATTTGTGTGGGATAACTATAGATTTCCCCCGTGTGATAACGTCCTAAGTTTAGGCAAAGGAAATAAGGAAAACATCACAGTGTGGATAAATGGAATGAGGCAAGTGGTAGACAGAATTTGTATACACATAAATAAAGCTCCTAGCATGTACACAAATTGAACACAAACTCTGCTGGTTAATATATATTAAAAAAATTACAATATACTTAAGCAAATGTTGAAGTCCTTTCAGAGAAAATGTTGGTTTCTGTTAAGGACTCTGACACACAGCTCTTGTTATATTATAGACATGCTGATAGGAATAACATCTTAGGTATACTGTCAATATGCTTGATTCTTAGGACATTACTTCTTACTGACTTTTCCCAAGTGAAGCTATATATATCAATGCCACAGCAAGAATGCTGACTGGGAGAAGTTATAGGGAGTGTAGCCAAAAGTCTGTGAAGGGGAACTTTATTTATTCATGGATTTTATTCAAACAACAACGAAAATTTATTTATGGCACACAGCCAGCTCAAAAAACAAACAAAAAACAAACAAAACAAAAACAAAAACAGAGGTCAAAACTTTCTGCAGTATATACACATGTACAAACTATATAAGTGACATAAAATTACAGCATCAATCTTGCAAATATACAAGATGTAAGTTATGTATATTTTCAGCAAGGAAAGCCAATACTGGTCTGGAATGTAAAGGTAACATGGACATTTGACTATAAATGAACGATGACTATTAAGAATATTTCAAAGACCTGACTTCCGGTTGGCGATGGCACTCCGTTGAGATGGTCCCCAACAAGTCTCAGTGGACTATCTCACATTGAGGAGTAATTAGTCCCCTAAAAGTAATGATAGAGGTCTAAATGCCCCCTTGGAATAGGGGGATCAGATGGGGCCCGGCGGAGGTACAATAGCTGAATTTTAACCCAGGGTGGCAGGGACTGTACTCCAGATCATTCGGGCTATCACAGAGGGACCGTAGGGCAAGCCACGACCCTATGGTGCAGTGAGTTGGATCGCACAGGAGCATCACCAATTTTTACTTCAATGCATTTTTGTGAGAATAAGGGTGAGCTGTGAGCTGTGACAGAGGGATTGGATAACTTAAAGTAATAACATTGAGCAAGTAGCCATATTGGAGCTGGTTTCACGATTGCTTAAGGGATCTTTAATGGACGGCTATATGTAATTAGAAAAGCGCTTAATATCTGCCTGACTTTAAGATAAAGTGTGCTGGGTTGGGAACAGCATAAATAAATACAGTACGAATTGTAGAATTGAAGACCTGATTATTGGTTGCCGTTTATCGAGAACTTACTTAAGTAGTGAATTTTTTTTGAGACACAAGCCATTGGACATCCTGAAGTACTTATTATAACTAACTTATAACATCACTTGTTTGTCTCCATTTCCTTGGATTTAGCAAAGATTAAGCAGCTGAGATGATTTTAAAATATCTAGCCAATGACCCCAACACTGATTTTATATTTTGAAAGGGTTAAGTTGGGCTAGGGACAGAGACTGAATGGGAGGAGATACCAGTTTATTTACCTTTTGTTATGTTTCAAATCCACACCTTGGTCTGATTGAGACCTTGAGTAGATGCAGAGGAGAGGCTTTGTCTGTTGGGTGGTCCATGGTGTCTCTCTGAGGAAGCATGGTGGGGGCAAGCTGATCTGAATATGGAATGAGAAGTCACAACCATAGATGCGTCCCTGTCAAAGAAGCTGATCGGCACCAGATGTCCTTTAGCCCATCATAAAGCTTGGAGGGATAGAACGTCAGCGGAATTATAGACTTTGGTGGACGGAGGGATAGTGCGGAAACTGAGTTATAGAGATCCCAGAATCTGAATTGAATTGAGATATTACTTCCAGAAAACTTTGCAGATTTACAAACAAACATTATCACTGTGGACAGCCAAGGTGGATTATAAAAGAACAGACAGTAACATCTGATGAATTGAAGGAGTCTGAAGGAGACTGTGTGAATTTAAGTTTGTGGAATAGATGACTGAATGACTCAATAATTAGATACAATTTGATACAATTTGATATATAGGCATTTGTTTATAATCCTTCTTTATTTCACTTTGTAGGGTGGATGTAGGAAACAGATGGTAAGCTGTATCAGGGAGTGAGCTATAGAATAATTGTGGAATTGAATTGCATTGAATTGAATTAATATTATAGATTAAGATTACTGATTACTCAAAAGGAGGAAAAATTGTTACAAGAAATTCCAATGACACAGACAAATGTATTAACTGAATTTAACCAAAAAATACTACAAGAAATTGAGAAGTTGAGATCAGATATAAGAGCTGAAATAAGAGCAGAAATAAGGTAAGAAATTAGAGAATGGAAAGAGGAAATTAAAGTAGAAATTCAGAAAGAACTATTGGAGTTTAAGGATAATTTACATGATATGACAATAGAAATGAAAGGGATGCAAAATAAAATTAATGAGCTCAAAGTGAAAACAGAGTCAATAGAAAAAAATACAGGTACTATAAGGAAAACTTCTCAGCAAGATGAAAATGTTAAAATCTCAATAGAAATGAAATTTGAAGGAAAAGCATTGAAACTAAGAGGTCATGATGTATATAATGAAGATCTAGAACAGGGGCAGGCAAGCTTTCCCCTTTAAGGGCCGAGGGACTTCAGCTCCCAGAATCCCAGCAGCTATTGGCCAACATGGGACTATTGGCCAACATGGTTGAGGCTTCTGGGAGCTGAAGTCCCTCAGACCTTAAAGGGGAAAGGTTGCCTACCCCTGATCTAGAAGCTAGAGTAATTCCAGCATTAGCGCAATACCTTGATAGGCCTACTGAGCAGCTTGATGGTGAAATTGATAAGATCTATCGAATTAACTCCTGGGCTGCAACAAACAAGAAACTCCCGAGAGATATAATCATATATTTTGTTAGAGAAAGAACTTGAGATTTAATACTAGAAACAAATTATTATAAGAAATGCTATATTGAAGATCATGAGATAAACATTTTTAAAGATATGCCAATACATATTCTAAGAAAGAGAAGAGAATATTCAATAATTGTGCAATATCTTAAACAGAATATGATAAAATACAAATGGGGAAAAATTAGAAGGAGTAATCTTCTCAATTGGAAAAGAAAAAATTATGATAGACTTGCAAGGGAAAGCCGAGGAGTTTCTACAAATTATTGAAGCAAAAAAGCAATTATCTGAACAAGATCCAAATCCAAATCAAACAGAAAGAAATACACAGAAAGAGGAAACAAGAACCAGTAGGAACCAATGAAGGAAGAAAACATCAATACAAAAAGAATAGAGAAAGAAAACTTAGAAGATCTAGGAAATTTAACAACTGATCCAGAAATATCTGATCAAGGGAAAGAATCTGACGAAGAGGAAGAGAAAAGCCAGTCAGAAGGAGAAGCAGAAGGACAAAGGAAAAGTGAAAGTAGTGAATATATAAAATCAACAATTAAAAGTGGAAATAAAGGCAAAAAAAGCAAAGCAAAAGGGAAAAAGATGTGCATGCAAACCTATATAAAAACAAGACAAGGAAAAAGGGATAGCTCAGCACATTAAAGAGAATCCAAGTATTTACAAAATGAGTGTCAAAATAATATCCTGGAATATTAATGGTTTAAATAACAAAATTAAATGTAATAAAATATTTCATTGTTTGCACAAACAAATTTGTGATATAGTGTGCTTGCAAGAAATGCATGTAAAAAGTAAAGATATTCGGATTCTAGAAAACAAGAGATTGGGGCAATTATGTTTTGCATCAAATAAAAAAATAAGAAAAAGGGGGTAGCAATTTATATCAGAAAGAATGTAAAAGTAAAGGAGATCTTTAAGGATAAACAAGGATATTACATAGCAGTCAAAACTGAAATGCAAGGAAGGAAAATGTTATTGGTTAACATATATATACCCCAAGAAAATAAAGCGAGATTTTTTAAAGAATTATTAAAAAATACAAGAAGTACAATATGAAAAGCTAATAATTATAGGACACTGGAATACTGTGGTAGATCCAGAGATAGATAGATCAGCAGGAGGATTAAAAGGTTCCTACCAAGGAAAATTTCCATCTACAGCAATAGAACTTATTGAAGAAAATAAATTAGTAGATACTTGGAAAATTAAACACGGAAAAGAAAAGAATTATACTTTCTTTTGAGCTAGACATAACACCTGGTCTAGAACAGACATGGCATTTGTACCTAAAATAATGAATATAGAGATAATAAAAGCAGAAATATTGTCAATGTCACTATCTGACCATAGTCCAATATTAATAGAAATAAATGGGGAAAAGAATGAATTCTCATGGCATCTAAAAGAATCATTATTATTAGACAAGGATATAGTTGACAAGATAAGAAAAGATTTGATACTTTATTTTGAAGAAAATATAAATAAACACCAATGCACATAATATGGGATGCTAGTAAGACAGTTATAAGAGGTTCATTGATACAGCAAGAAATCTTGGAAAAAAAGGAAGAGAAAAGAAAAGGAAAAGGAATTGATGAAGGAACTTATAAAACATGAACAAGAACATTAAAAAAATCCAAAAGATAAAAAGCTTGCTCCAAAAATACAGATAATTAAGTCTCAATTAAATCAAATCTGGATGCAGGAGATAGGTAATAAAATCAAATATATAAAGCGTTATCATTTTGAAAAAGCTAATAAAGTCGGAAAATGGCTCTCATCAAAATTAAAAAAGGAGAAAGGTAAAAAATACAATATTAAAACTTACTAAAGATAATAAAGTATCTACTACACAAAAAGAAATCAAACAAATAGTTCAAGAATATTATACTAAATTATTTGCATTCCCAAATACAACACAAGGAAAAAGAATTAAGATAAGACAATATACAAGAGAAGTAGGAATAGAAAAACTTACAAAACAATCTATAGATGAATTAAATGTGGCAATCTCAATTGCAGAAATAGATACAGCAATCATGAGTTTAAAAGATTATAAAGCATCTGGCCCAGAGGTTTACCAGCAAAATTTTATAAAATCTTTAAACAGGAATTAACACCCATACATTATAAGACAATCCAAGAAATAGATTTTGATAGATACCCAGATTCATGAAAACAATCTATAACAATATTAATTCATAAGGAAAATAGAGATCCAGAGGAAAAAGAAAATATAATACTATATATGTTAACTGCTGCACGGGTGATTTATGCTCGTTATTGGAAACTTGAAGAAATTCCTACAATAAGAGTATGGCAGATAAAACTTTCAGATTTAACTAGTATGGATAGATTGTCAATGTATGCAATAGGTAAAATGATGCAACAACATGAAAGAAAGTGGAAAGAGATTTTGGAATTTTGTAAACAGGAAATAGTGTGAGATAACGTAGAGAATATAGGGATAAGAAACCTGAAGAATCTCTTCATTTTATTAATTATTAGTTTTTAAGTTCTCCTCTCCTCTGTAGTTTGTGCACAACTCCACCTTGGGAAAATATAGTTTACTTTAATAGTGATAGTTGAAGATACTGGAAGATATGATAATAATTGAATATGTATAACTACGGCTGTGTTTATCGCTTTTTTTTCTTTTTAAATGTAAAGTCAATGTTAAAATAATAAAAATAATAATTAAAAAACATTACTGATTACTGATTTGATTGCAGTGACAGGCTGAATTGATAGGTTGGTTTGATAAACTTAAATTTAACTTTAATACTAGAATTGATAACAGTTAATAACTGATATCTCCGAACTGATAACTGTGATTAGTAGAATAGTGAATATATTAATATTGTATTGAATTGTTGAATTTTGGATAAAGAAAATAAGTGGTTCCCCAAAGTAAAATTAGGTAAAATTCTTAATTTTAAATTAGATACATAAATTTGGAAAATGCAGTCTGAAAAAGGGGATAAAATGATTTTGAGAGGACAGGCTTAAAAACTAATTCCTCTATCACAATCTAAAAGATGTCTGTCTACAGAAAAACTTAAAAACCCAGATGTTAGCCAGTTAATCTTAGAAAAAATTAAATTGCTATCGGTGAATTTCACTCAGCAGTTGAGTGATTTTAAAAGAGAGATGAAACAAGAGATCTGGGCAGATCTAAAAAATAAATCAAAAAGTTGACAGATTGTTGACTGATGTGCAGTCTACAAAAAAGTCAATGTTCTAGAGTTCAGAAGTGACAGAACAGAAATGCATTTGACAAAAAAATTAAAATAAAAGAGAGGAAGATTTGGATGAGGTGGCAATTTTGGAACAAAAAAAAGAGAAAGCTGTGAAAATAAGAGGCTTAATAGAGGAGAAAAATGAGAATTTGATGGAGAAGCTAGTACCCAAAATTGCTTCTTTTTTGAACAAAAATCTAGAAGCATTCGAGACCAAAATTGATAAGTTATACCCTGTTAATTCCTCAGTTGCTAGGCAGAGAGGCCTTCCAAGGGATATCGCAGTGTATTTTGTCAGGAGGCAAGCATGTGATCTTTTCTTGACCAAACACAATGAATCACCTTTCAATGATGATGGACAGGACCTTACAATTCTGAAATATGTTCCGGTTCACTTATTGAGGAAAGGACGGGATTATGATAACCTAACAGTATTGTTAAGAAGAGAAAAGATACAATATAGTTGGGAGATTCTGGAAGGCTTAACTTTCTGGTGGGGGAAAAGGAGAGTTAGAATTTCCTCACCAGACCAAGCTAAAAATTTCATTAGGCAGTGTTTTGGTAGGAAAAAACCTCAGACCAAGAACAAAGATGAACCAGATAGTGATACAAAGGGAGATGAGAATGTGGATGAGGAGGTAAGTAATAGTGCATGTGCACTTGTTCAATGTACTGGAGAGATAGGGGATAGTGAGGAAGAAGAGGATGAATTAGATACAGAAGGTGAAGGAAAGGATGAAGAGGAGGAAGAAAGAGAAATAGTAAGACAACTAATAAAAGGAGACAAGATAAAAGGGAAAGAAATATTGAAAATCTGGCCTTGCCTATTAGATTAGGAGTTGAGGAGTATTTTGATGACTGATTTTGTAAACTGATTGAATTTCACTGCAAATTAAATTGAGACACAATAATTGATTAAATAGAAATGGGTCACAGAAAACAAATAAAGGTTGCAACATGGAATGTACAGGGAATGAATACTTCTCAGAAGAGGATTTTTTTCATTATTTGGAAAATTAAAACTTGACATATGCTGTGTTCAAGAAACCAGAATAAGAAAAAAGGATGTTAAACATTTACAGTGCCCTAAATTAGGAATTGAATTCATATCAGCATCTCAATTTAAGAAGAGAGGAGTGGTGTTCTATGTTAATGTTAATTATGAAGCAAAAAAAATATATTGGATGATCCAGATGGACATTTTTTTGTTATAGAAATACAAATTGATGGGTGAAATTTTTTGTTAATTGGTATACACGGCGCTTTAGAAAATAAAAATAAATTATATCAAAAATTGAGAGAACAGATTTTAGATTCAGATTATGAAAATGTAATTATGCTTGGAGACATGAATGGGGTTGTAGAACTCAAAGTGGGCTGAACTTCCAGTAAACTTATCAAAGAAAAGCAGGGTAAAATCCCAAAAGAATTTTTGGGTTAACTGAGGTTTTAACCCTTCATGATGCGCAGAGGTTCAAAAATGAAAATGTGAAGGACTTCACATTCTATTCGAATAGGCACCACTCCTTCTCCAGGATTGATAGGATACGGGTAACAGAACATTTATCATCCAAAATTGATAGCGTGCTTAAAATATGGTCCAACCACAACCTAGTGCTGATGGAATTAAGATTGGGATATGCATAGTTTAATTGGCGATTAAATTTAAATGTATTGAAAGATCAGAAAGTAAGTGAGCACATGACAAAACAAATAGAAAATTATTTTGAAGAAAATATGGGTTGCGGAACTCCTAACCACATAGTATGGGATGCCTCTAAAGTGGTAATTTGAGGATATATAATAAAAAAGACAATAGAGTGGAGAAGGAATAGAAAGAAAAAGGAAACAAAATTGTATGCAGAGTTAAATTAGAAAAAAAAATATAAGAACATCCTGGCAGTGTGGATATTGTAAACAAGATTAAATATATTCAAAAATAAATATCCATGTTAACTATGGAACAAATTGAAAATAGAGTTAAATACTTAAAGCAGAAATATTTCAAGGGTGCTAAAAAGCCTGGGAGAGTACTGGCCCATATTTTAAGATGAGAAAGAGCCAAACTAGTTATTTCCAAAATTAGGAGTGAAGCAAAAATACTTACAGACCAAAAGCAAATTCAAAAAGTGCTGGTCAGACATTTCCGTGATATATATAAGGAAATCCCTAGACAAGCTTCAGAAATCCAGAGTTATCTAGACATATGTGATGTCGGTAAAATGACACAGGACCAGAGGACAATCCTAAATGAACCTATTCTATATAAGGAATTAGAAGAAGCTATAAAAAATTCGAAAACACTTAAATCCCTGGGCCCAGATGGATTTGTTAATGAATATTATAAAATTTTTGCCCCTCAACTAATACCGTCGTTATGGGAAACCATGAATAGTATCCTTAAAGGTGAGATTCCCCAAACACGGAATTCAGTGAACATTGTGTTAATTTTAAAACAAGATAAAAATAGTTTAGAGCAGGGGTAGGCAACCTGTCCCCTTTAAGGGCTGAGGGACTTCAGCTTCCAGAAGCCTCAGTCATGTTGGCCAATAGTCCCATGTTGGCCAATAGCTCCTGGGATTCTTGGAGTTGAAGTCCCTTGGCCCTTAAAGGGGAAAGGTTGCCTACCCCTGGTTTAGACCCTAATAATTATCAACCAATTTCATTATTGAATTAGGATTATAAACTGTTTGCGGCAATTTTAGCCAAATGACTTAAAATAATATTAGATAATTGGATTCATGATGATCAGAACGGCTTTTTCCCAAATAGAAAAACAAAGGAAAATTTTAAGAATTTGCTAAATTTGATAGAAATTCATAAAAAAATTACACAAAAAATTGGCATTGGTTTTTTCTAAATGCGGAGAATTCTTTTGAAAATATTAGATGGAATTTCATGTTTGGGGTTTTAGAAAAAATGGATGTAGGTGATACATTTGTGAATTGGATTAAGAAAATATATTCGAAACAAGAGGCTTATATTGTACTAAATGGAGAAAAGACACAGAAGTTTAATATTGATAAAGTTGTTAGGCAGGGATGCCCATTGGCCCCCCTCTTGTTTATCCTCACCATGGAAATTCTGTTTAACAAAACAAGGAATGGTAATCTAATAAAAGGTGTTGGAATTAAAAAGCAAGAATACAAATTGAGGGCCTATGCCGATGATATTGTTTTAACAATATATAATCCAGTGGAGTGCATGGAAACTGTAATGACCACCCTCAAACAGTAGAGTCGTTTCAGGGTATCGAGTCAATGAAGCTAAAATGGTGATGTTGCTATTAAGTATCCCAAGAAAAGAGGCAGAAAGGATTACAGCAGTATCAGGATTCAAGAGAGAAAATAAGGTTAAGTACTTGGGGATATGGCTAACAACAAAGAAGTCTGATCTTTTTAATAACTATGTAAAAATTTGGAAGGAAATTAAAGGTGATTTTAAAAGGTGGAACAATTTAAATCTATCATGGTTGGGTAGGATTGTTGTTGTAAAAATTAGTGTTCTTTCGAAAATTATGTTTTATTTTCAGAATATCCCAATTATTTGTAAAGATGAACCCTTTAGGCAGTGGAACAAGGATATCTCAAAATTTATTTGGCAAAAGAAAAATCCAAGAGTGAAACTAATAAACCTACAAGATTCTATTGAAAGAGGTGGGTTAGCCCTACTGAATTTATCTTGGTATTTTGAAGCATGTACGTTAGATTGGATGCAAGATTGGCTTAAGTTAAATAATAATAGACTATTGGAATTGGAAGGGATGGATCTTCAATTTGGCTTTCACGCTTAATTATTTTACGACAAAGTTAAAGTAGACACAAATTTTAAAAATAATTTTATATGTAATACATGTTTGAGGGTTTGGACAAAACACAAAAAGAAATGGTGCATTAAAGTACCCTTATGGGCATCACTGGCTGAGACTATATTAATTAAAAGTTTATACAATGAAGGGACCTGGATGAAATATAAACAGTTGAGTCCACTTTTAGGCTTAGGGTTAGGGTTAGGGAATCATGGGAAC
>CM034706.1:150842455-150869936 GCA_020142125.1 Phrynosoma platyrhinos
TCACATTTGAAGATGAAGAAGACTAATTTCTAATTTTTGAACCACAAATTGAACCACATGCAATACTACAGGTGAACAAATTTAATTTTTTAAAAGCTTTTAACTCAGTGCATAAAATGCAAATCTGAATTGAGCAATTAGATTAAATTTATTCATAAAAAATGAGTAATGACTTATGACTCATCAATCAAGGACATAAGCCATTATTTGTCGCACTCACTTAAATTCCATCCTGCACCCCCTGGGGGGTGAATACTCCTGGTTGAGAACCCTTCTTCTAGATGAAGTCTTGGATGTCTGAAATCCTGAAAGCCCATTTTAGAAAGTGATATGTATATTTCATATAACATATGAAATATTTGGTGGCAGATTTCATCATAATCATATTTTAATATTTAGATTAGAAGAAACTACATATTTACAACATGTATACAAGCCCACAATTACTATGAAATTTATATTATTATTATTATTATTATTATTATTATTATGAGGACTGTATTATTGATTCCATATTAAGTATGCAGGGCTGCAACTTTAAGATTGCAGGAGATATAGGACTCCAAAATAGAATTATACAGCTCCACATTTCTCTGCTTTAGGCTATTGGACAAGTCAATGACTGGTAGTTTCCTAATACATTATTAAAGATTTAATTATGATTGAAAAAATAAGTAACACAGTGTTGGTGCCTTTCTCCGTACATTGCTAAATTTTTTATGGCAGAACTATTAAACCCTGTAGGATTTCTATTCAACAAAGTACTTACATTTTATTATTTTCAAACTTAGTTATTCATTTAATATCCTGGAAGCCAAGCTTTTTTTTTATGTTGAAATACAAGAAGTGTTATGAATGTGAAGTAAGATGTGTAGCAAGATGTTGAAACTCTAGCACAGGTAAATCCAGACTATTGGAACATGATAATAAAGAATCAGGTTGTAAAAACAAACAAACAATTAAGCTTCTGATAAATTTTTAATTGTAGTGATGCCCTTGAGCCTGTTTTTGTGTGCACATGTCAATAGATTTCTGTGTAGGCATTGCAACAGACTGAAAGGCCACTCTGAGAATCATGGACACACCCGATCCTGCTGGATCATTGGCAATTGTAGAACAAAGACTATCATGGGGGTTTCTTGGCAATATTTGTTCAGAAAGAGTAGTCTCAAAGGTGCTACAAGATGTCTCAACATATTGATTCTACAGACTAACACGGCTATATCTTTGAATTGTTCAGAAAGGGTTTGCTTTTACCTTTCTCTGCGTCTGAGAGAATATGACTTGCCCAAGGTTACTCAATAGGGGATTTGAATCCTAGGGGGGGTTGCAGACTGTCAGAAATAGTGCAAATTGAGTCCACTTTTAGGGTTAGGGTTAGGGAATCATGGGAACTGTATTTTATTGTGGCACCATAGCTCTCTGACAGAGAAGGCTCAATGTCTCAGAACAAAAACAGTTCCCATGATTCCCTAGCACTAACCCCAACCCTAAAAGTGGACTCAATTTGCACTATTTTTGGCAGTCTGCAACCTCCCTTCTCCCAGAGTCATAGTCCAGTGCTCAAACCAACACACCACACTGGTTGTTCTTTGGTACTAAGTCTTATTTGCATGAATCTCAAAGCTCTTTACAATTACACCATAAAATAATCCAATAAAAACACAAAATACTAAAACAGAAAAAGAACAACAGAAAAACACCACTATCAGCAGCCTTAGGTAGGAGACCAGCCCTTTCTCTCAGGCCTGGCTTTCTCAAAAACATTCTAGCCTTGTTTTCCAATACACTTGGAAAACATGTATGGGCTACATCATTATAAAATTTGAAAACATTTTAATAGAAATATCACCATCCTAGGAAATCCTGGGGTTTGTAGTTTGGTGGAAAGTTTCAGTTTCCCTGCAGGATAGTGCTAATACAATAGGTCTTGGTGATGGGGGGAGTGGACAGGAAAATTCTAAGTACCTCTCAAAATTAGAAATCCCATTATTCCATTTGATGGAACCATGGCAGTAAAAAGAAAAAATGCTATCAGATTGCTATTTGCTGACTAACCATTGAATAAAGAGACCAGACACAGTAAATGGGTTTCAAAAGAGGTACTTTATTAAGTTACTTATTTAATATTTCTTGGAAGAACTGCAATTATAAAGGCGGACTAGCCTAGTGTGGGAGCAGCTATAGCAGGTGGTCCTTTCCATAGACCTCCTCTGCAGCTTCCCTCGGGCAATGACACCAGAGCTCCAAGGATAACCCAATCATTGGGTTAATCCTTGGCTGGCCAACATCAGGAAAGCCAATCTGAAAGTCCCTCCCCCAAGCCCCGAGACTTAAAGAGAGGGTTTATCCTTCAGGCCAGCCTCAAAAGAATCCCCTTTCACTGCCTCCCCACTCCCTAGACCAAAAGAAGCAATTCAAGAGACATCCCTTCCACCCAAATGGTGACCTAGGTGCTCGCCATACTCCAAATCTCCCCATTATCTGCCATGGATAAAGGGCAAGCATCTGCTTAGCCCTTATACCGCACTATGCCAAAACGAACTTCTCCAATACCTCTTTGCAGATCTCCCAAGAAAAGGTCATTTCCAAGGTCAGAAAGATGGATGCCATCTGCTCAGTAGAACTCAGGCTGTCCAACAGCAATGTTGGGATGAGATAAGTAGTGGCCCAAACCCTTCAGGAAAGCATTGCAAATCTCTCTATTGGCTCTCCTCCTAGTTCTGTCATGCAAGCAGGGGTCTCCTTCGCCCCTCCAAACTTGCCTGGGAAGCATTGCTGATCAGACAATTTCAACCAAAGACCAATGGGCCTTAATAACCTTTGAGTCATGAATAGCTTGAATAATCAATACCTTGCCCTTGAGCAGGCCTAAATCATTCCCACCTAACTGTAGAACAAGAACCTGTGGAGGAGGCTCACTGCACTCCTCAAACAAAAATGGCAACAAGCCATACCAATTGAGGCCTCTCCTTCCACGCCACTTGAAAATAGCACCTTCTTCCAATCCAAAGTGTGTTCTGAAGTGGCCCATGTATGCCTAATGGGCCACCCAATAAACCATGCTGTGGCCGCAGATCATCACACAATGCCTCGCCTGCTACAACCTGGGATCTGAAAAAAAAAAAAGTAACAAGTCAATGAATCAACTGTTGATAACAGTGGTAAGCAGAGGACCTCCAAGGTCTGATACATTTGATAGCAGTCACATCAAAACCACCAGCAGCAGAGGATGCAGCACCTATACAGAAGGAATTAGTAACTAATTTAAAGCTTCCCAGGCCCAGGGAAGAGAGAGCCTTTACAGTGACAGCCCAAAATTGATGTTTAGTAAGTGGAGAAAAATCAGAATAAAAAAAAGGGGGGGACCAGGTTGCACACTTGTAAATAATTATAAAGAGCCATGACTGGGCAGAGTTCAATCTCACTAGAAGGATTTAGCACCAGGTGTATTCCTTTATAATGTTGGTCTGTCTTGGATGATCTAATAGTGGGAGAAACTGCCCCTTCATGAAAGAACAAGTCACACAAATGCAATGTCTTACCCAACTTATCATTCCTAGAAGCAGCCGCCAACTCACCAATTCATAGAGCTCCCCAAAAGGCAGCCAAGGCAGCTGCAAGGAACAACAAAGCCTTGAATGATGTCTTGCAAATAGCCACCCAGGCCTTGGCTAAACCTCTCAAAATGGCCAGTGATAATGGCCAAGGAGAATTAGCAGTAGAGCCCCTCTCCCTGGACCAGCCTTCAATCACTTTACTAATCCTAAAATCATGTGGTGTCAAGAGCACCCTGTGCTTTCATCCAGAAGGCCAGTGCAGACAACCTATACTTGATAGACTGCAGAGACAAACCTGTGCTATGAAGAAAAATACAATGCCATAATAATAATGGGGCAGAGATAGGAGAGAGGTAGGAAGCTTATTGTGTGGACATAGAGCCCTAAAATCTTTAATTGTCTTAATATGTCCTCATCATGTACTTGGAACTATAGAATTACTAAGGGCTGCCAAGATTCCATAGGCCTACTGGTATCGGTTCTGGCGCTGGAGCTGCGTCTGGTGCCAATTTCCTGAAGTGCTCCATCTGAATACAAGAGAGGGCATCAGCAGCCAAATTTTCTAGACCCGCAACACGGAAAGCAGTAAACAATATATTAAATTTGAAATATTGGAGAGTAAAGGCATGAATCAGTCTCATAACCCGGGGAGACTTACAGGGGTTGCAGACTGCCAGAAATAGTGCAAATTGAGTCCACTTTAAGGGTTAGGGTTAGTGCTAGGGAATCATGGGAATTGCTTTTTTTTCTGAGACATTGAGCCTTCTCTGTCAGAGAGCTCTGGTGCCACAATAAACTACAGTTCCCATAATTCCCTAACCCTAACCCTAAAAGTGGACTCAATTTGCACTATTTCTGGCAGTCTGCAACCCCCCTTAGATGTCAGGGAATTAATGACATGCACTGTGGACATATTGTCACACAAAAAATGAACAGAGGAACTGGAAAGTTCCTCTGCCCATACAGTGACTGCTACCAAAATAGGGGAAAAAATAAAAATGTCGTCTGATGTTATTCCCAATTTACTCCACTCTGGAGGCCAATACTGAGCACACCAACACCCCCTAAAAAGACCCCAAATCCTATGGAACTTGAAGCATCAGAAGAGACTTGCAAGGTGTCCTTGAGCTTAAGCTCCTCTCACCAGAACAAAATGCCATTACAACTTTCCAAAAGCTGCAACCAAACACGTAAATCTTCCCTAATTCCAGAAGTGAGATGAATTCTATGATGTGGCTGGGACACACCTGACAGTACATCACAAAGGCACTTCAAAAAGGCATGCCCAGGAAGGACCATCTTGCAAACAAAATTTAAATGCCCAATCAAAACCTGAAACTCATGTAAAGTGCTTTTCTAAGCCCTAAAAAAGCCTAGAGACGTTCCCATAGGTCATGAAGCTTATCTGAGGGCAATTGACAAGATTGGTTAACAGTGTCTATGGCAATGCCCAAATATGTCAAGTAAGGGCCTCGGCAGACGACTAATAGGGTCGTCTTGGAGGCTTGGAAGAGGAGGGGCAGCTGCACGTTCGGCGCCCCTTCCTCTCCCTGAGGTCGCCCTCGGAGTCGCCGGCCCTCCGCACGGCCGGCGCTCCGGGGAAGACCTCACGCCACGGCAGCCGAACGCGCCGCGGCGGAAAAGACAGCGAAAGTGCGCCCGCCGCTGTTAGTGCGCACTTTCGCTGTCTTGAGGAAGGAGCGCTGATTTAGCGCTCCTTCCAGGGTCGCCGCCGGTGCGCCGAGGTGCGGAGGCTGCGGCCCCGCGGCGCGCCGGCCCAGGGCGTCTGGGAAGCTCTCGTCTGCTTCCCCCCTAAGTAGATGGCCCCTCGGTCTTCTCCGAAGCTAGGGGAATTCCAAGTTGACCATCCAGTCTCTCAAATTCATGCAGCAGAAACCCACATCAACCAGAAACTGAATCACCAATAAACAAAAAAATCATCAAGATAGTGAACTTCACCTGTGAGCCCTGTCCTGTCTCTTATAGCCCATTCAAAAAATGTGCTAATGGCCACAAATGCTGCACAAGATCCCAAACAGCCCATAGAAAGGGCCCTGTCCATGTAAAATGTACCTTCAAAATGAAAACCCAACAATTCAAAGTCCAAGGGATGAACTGGCAATAAATGGAAAGCTGCCTTTATATCTCACTTGGCCAGCAAAACTCCAAGCTCATGTTTACAAATTTCTTTAACTGCACTATCAAATGATGTAGAATGAATGAAGCAAAGCTCTGGAAGGATAGCATCATTCACTGATTGATCCTTAGGATAGGGCAAATGGTGAATGATGTGAAACTCACCTGCTGCTTACTTAGGGACCACCCCAAAGAGGGAAACTTTAAAGTTTAGGACTGGTGGCCTATCAAATTGTCCTAGGATTCTGCCTTCCCGCACTCATTTGGCAATTTTGTCCCTAACCACCTACTCCATCCCCTGCACTGATGTCAAGTTGTTGCCCAAAAGGGACATCTGATATCTTGAAATGGAATCTGAAAACCATAAAGAAAACCATCACATAAGTATACAGCAGACTGGAGGTCAGGATAATGCTCCAAAAATTGAACCAAAGTTGAAAACTGTTGGACTGGGCTCCTTTTGGAGATACGACCTAATCAATAAGCTATTCTCATCAGAACTAAAAGTAGAGATGAAAAAATGCTCACTTTTTTCTCATCCTTGACTAGATGTGGACTTTGTCAAGGGGAGGGGGGAAAAAAGAACATTTGTCATTTTTTTTTAAAAAAAAGTACCATTTGGGGACTTTATTGTAATAATAGTAATAATAATAATAATAATAATAATAATAATAATAATAATAATAATAATAATAATAATAAATACTCATGCCACCCCTCTGCAGACGCAACTGGGGCTTCTTACAACATTAAAAATACATAAAATACAGTATAAATTCCAACACCCATCCACCCCTTAAAATAATATTAAAGAATAAAGAAATTAAAACGTACTTAAAATGACTCGCAATGACAAGAAAGCAAATAATGAGACTGTGGCAGAGAATAGGAGAAAAGATGGGCTAACTCTTGAGGCTGCAATCTTTATTCAGGAAAGGCCTGCCGGAAGTGTACAGAGGTTTTGTTTTTGTTTTTTAAGTATCTTCTGAAATACTAAAAATGGTTATTTGCCAATAGGGAGAAAACTTCTGAAAGTCTTTGCAGGCCTGAGTCAGATAAGCTTGTGATTTTGTCAATCTGCTCCATCCAATTCTTCAGTATCACTGAAGACCTGTTGCCAACAGAACTAACAAGAAAGCAGGGGATCTGGCATGTGACCTCCATTTCAAATTAGGCCCAGCTCAAATGGGTATATTTGAGTAGAAGAAATTGGCATTTCTTCCTTTTAAAATCCTATTTCACCTCTATTAGAGATTCTCTATGTTCCAGGGGTAGGCAACCTTTCCCCTTTAAGGGCCGAGGGACTTCAGCTCCCAGAAGCCTCAGCCATGTTGGCCAATAGTCCCATGTTGGCCAATAGCTCCTGGGATTCTGGGAGCTGAAGTCCCTCGGCCCTTAAAGGGGAAAGGTTGCCTACCCCTGTGTCCATATGGTAGCAAGGTAACTCTGTGAATGGTTGTTCTCTGAAGAAGAAAGTAGGGCTTGAGCTCTCCTTGGAGAGGAAATGGATATTATGTTCCCCCCATTGTGTCAAATAGATATGCACAGTCCCAATTATTTCCTTGTTGTCCCACTCTTTCACTTTTTTTTTTAAAAAAAATCCTAGTTTGTCTCTTCTCCTCCTACCTTCCCACTTTGACCTCAGTATACTTCAATTGCTGTAAACTGAGTTCAAAATGTCGAATGAGTTTGGATTCAATTAATTCCTGGGAGGAAGGAAAGAAAATAATGGAAGATTATCCTTCCCTGTAGTCTCATGCAAAAGCAAACTTCTGCAGCCTCTCCTAGCTTGTGCACTCTTCCTTATGAATAACTTTTGCCATCTTTACCAAAGTCTGATGTTGCTTGGTTGCATTTGTTCTGGTTTTACTCTGTGAAATGTTGGAAGGTATGATGGTAAACCAGTTTTATGTCTCTACTTTTTATGTCTATGCCTTCAGCTCTTCCTGCTTACCTACCCTCAACAGTAGGGACAGTTTTGTTTCTGAAGTTTAAGGTCCAAAACACACTGCAGAACTAATCCAGTTTGAGATCAATTTAATGTCCTGGCTTAATTCTAGGGAATTCTGGGAACTGTAATTTTGGGAGACATTTAGCCTTCTCTGTTAGAGAGCACTAATGCCACAATAAACTACAGTTCACAAGATTCCCTAGCACTGAGCCAGGGCAGTTAAAGCAGTCTCAAACTGGATTATTTCTGCAGTGTGTTTTGGACCTCAAGGGGCTTTTTGTATTTTGCTTCAACAGCCAAATACTAGTGCATGTGAAAATGAGTACAAAATACTGAAAAGCCCATTTCACTTCTGGGCCTTCTATCTCTTGATATCTTTTGTTGGTTTCAAGTGTTACCTAAGATAGATTAGTAACAGTTTCTTGAGTTACAAAATATGTAACACACACATACACACATTAGACCTCTATTATAAAATTTCCCTCTTTGTAGCTAATGTCCACTGCAATCTTAAGTCCTCTTATTTTTGGTCTTTTATTTGATCCAGACATAGCAATATGTACATTTTTTTAAGAGAAAGAAATCCTCCAGCCTTTCTTTTATCACCCAGACAAACTACAACCTTCTTTTCAGGATAGAAAGCTGTTTTCTGAAAAATACATGGGGGGGGGGGAAATACCCAACTCTAAACCCTGGAAGGTGATATATAACAGAGGGTCAACACACTATCTCCCATAACGGATACATCTGTATGAGTGAGTGCTCTGTCCACTTATTTTGGAACCCTAGAAGTTTCTGTTTGTAGCTTCAGGTCAATGAATAGATGAATACAAAGAAAATCTCACAAAAGTTCTAATGAAATGGATTAGGGAGATTCAGAACTCAAGAGGAGCAAAAAGGTTTTCATGTAGTTGTGTAGTAAGTTGAGATATTTTCAAAGGCACAAAAATCTAGGGAAAAAATAAAATGGATAAAAAAAAGTCAAATTTATTAAGAACAAAATAGAGAAAAAAGTAATAAATAAAAAATAAGTTAAAAATGTTGCCAAACTGTATAGGCAAATAAAAATCCTAGGTTCTATATGCAAAAGCCGAATAAAAATTAAAATAACATTCAAATGCACAACTCAAAATAGGAGGAATAACAATACAAGCCCAATGCAGGACCAAAAGTATTGCCAATCTATTTAGGCAGATAAAAAACAAAAATTCACAAACTGTAAATTAGATAAATGCTCAAAATACAGGTAAGAAGGATAACAATATCAAATTGTGAGGAGATGTTTAACATACAAAGTATATATAAAGTATGTTAAACATCTCCTCACAATTTGTTTATTGGGTGGGAGTTACAGTTTTTCAGCCTAGTACTTATCAGCCATATGCATAAGGCTTGGTCCAGAATTGGGTTTATATTGTTATCCTTCTTATCTGTATTTTGAGCATTTATCTAATTTACAGTTTGTGAATTTTTGTTTTTTATCTACCTAAATAGATTGGCAATACTTTTGGTCCTGCATTGGGCTTGTATTGTTATTCCTCCTATTTTGAGTTGCGCATTTGAATGTTATTTTAATTTTTATTTGCCTTTTGCATATAGAACCTAGAATTTTTATTTGCCTATACAGTTTGGCAACATTTTTAACTTATTTTTTTATCACGTTTTCCTCTATTTTGTTCTTAATAAATTTGACTTTTTTTTTATCCATTTTAATTTTTCCCTAGATTTTTGTGCCTTTGAAAATTTTCCTTGTGGTCTAGGGTCACACCTCAAAGTTTTTTGTAAGTTGAGATATGACACACAGACACAAAAAGCAGTTTGCCATAAGGCTCAAGCCTTCTTTTCCACCAAGAATCCACTAGTTATTGAAATTCCTAGATGAACATTTATTTTATAATATCATATTTTAAAAACTGAATGCACAGAACAAGAATTGAATTCTCACTTGGGAATATCAGATTCATACATTAGAAGCTCATTTTTCAAAAAAGCTAGAGAGAGGGTAAATATATTGCTAATTTCTAAAGAAGAAAGGTAAAAAATGCTAAACATGTCTTAGATTAGAAGATTATCTTCTTTTATACCTCTGATCAGATGATTTACACTTTGACCCAAGAGAAATAGGTGGGTTCAATCCTAGTCATTCACCTGTAGAGAATTCATTGATTAGGAGATGTATAATCCACTTTTAATCTTAAGAGTTTTGAAAGTGATGGATGGTAATTTTAAGTGACCCCTTTTCAAGTAGAACACACTAATATCAAACAGCTGTGGTTCTTAAAAGAACATAAAATAGTAAAACAGGAGCATAACTCAACCATAAACAAAAGATCCAACTTCACTGTTTTTGAAAAGATTTTTTAAAATTAAAATTAAAATTAAAAAAATCACTGCAGTATGAGCAGTGGGGTGATGTATATTTGTGTACATTTCCAATGGGGGTGGCAATTCTGCCTCCTTCAATGCCTGGAAGTTGTGCTTCAGTGCTGAAATATTCTCATAGATGAGATCATAAGTGGTTTAAATTTGATATGCTTTATTGTTAGTCCTTTCTCTTGAGATAAGAAATGAAGGATTGCTTGACAGAAAATTTATGTAAGACTGCAACCATGTACAACTATACAGTCTTGTCATGGGGAAACCTTTATCTTTACCTTGCAACCATATACAGAAATTATGGGTGAAGGGAGATAAAACATTCCCAATATTTCAGATATTCATATGGCAGGGCTTTTGCTTGGGCAGACAAAATGGCACCATCTGTACACAAGATGGAGTTACCAGTGGGCTTGGGGAAAATACATAAAACATCCTATTATGGGGTGAGGATATGCAGTGGGCATGGAATGCTTACTGGGTGTGAAGTGGAAGAGAAAAGGGATGTGAAGAGGAAGGGTGTAAAGGGGAAGAGGAAAGCTTCATGAAGGCTGGAAAAGAATTATGTAACAGAAAGAAGAGCATGACTGACTTTCCACATAATCCTTTAAATATCTATGTACAAGTCCAATTGAGCTCATTTTGGTTTAATCTCAGGGAAGTGGGTATAAAATGGTTGGTTGAAACCCTGGGAAAAAGCTGCACACTGTACAGTTTTGTTAGATTATTAAATAACCAAGTTCATCTTGCAATGTAGGTGCAATATTTACAGTAAATATCAAAACATTTTAATATAGCAGGCCTGTAGAATGAGTAAATATTTGTGTATTTTGGTTACAGAAATCTTATTGTGTGAAATGTAATAAAGAAAAAGTGTAATAATCAAAAGTGGTACACAAGAGGCCATAAATACTTTCAAGGCACTTTCAAGGTTATGTCTTATGTTGTCTGATTAATATGTATTAATATACAGCCTTAGATAAATCAATAATAGCAATTGATCCTTTTATTAAAAATGAGGGAAGTGGCAATTAATTTAGACAGATAAATGGAGATTCTGAGATGGCGGTGATGGGTAATGTTGGAACACATTAAAAAATAGTGAGCTGAGGAGTAAAAGAATTACTGAAATAAGCAGATGTTTCAACCGTGCAGAAGATAGGCACACACACACACACACACATACATGTATAGGACCCAATCATGAATTTCCATTGAATATTTCTCCTACTAAAAGGTGCCTGTGCCTCCAGAATATACAGTGAAGTGTCCTGTCTTAGATCAAAAGTGACCAGATAATGGAGGAGGAGAAAGTATATATAAGATGCACAACAAGTATATCCAAAAGAAAATAATAATGTCTGATTGAGATTTTAGTATGGGTGGTGATGCAACCAGCCTCTGTGTTATTTTTTTCCTATATCATACTATTATGTTTTAGATAATTTGTTGTCTTCCAGATTACACACTAATGTCATGGCCCCAAGACTGATAGCACTGGAATGAGGAGTTATGTATACTCCCCCCAGAACAGGTGGGAGGACTGATGTGTTCCCACCAATTGTTAGCATTATTTCCAATGATGGGGAAATTAGCTTTTGCCAAGGGCCTGGGGAACCTTTGGACTGTTTGCACCTGTTTATACCTGTACTAACTCCAAATTTTGGTTGAATTAAAGTTTTATTTATTAAAATGCAGGGTGCAATCACACACTCAAGATAGCTATTCACACAGACACAGCATACAGAGCTAACCAAAATGGAAATACGGATGCAGGATAGCAGGGTTTTAGGGGTTGCAGGGGGTTATAATTACCTGTCAGACCATGGAAATCTAGAGCATAGTGGCTCACACTGGGAGATCTGAGGACAATGTAGAACATATGCAGTGTAGCATGCTAGTTGTGTGTGCAGCGACTAGGTTTTGAAACTATATACATGAAAACTATCCCCAAGTGATGGGCTATCTAGGCAGTAAGAAAGGCTGGATTCTTTTTCCAGGAATTGGCAATGGGATTCCAGACTGGTTCATGGCTTTAATTTTACTGTGACAAAAAGTGATTGGATCAGAACTTCCTTGAGATGGATGGACAGTGAAGTTTCACTGAGGACAAAAAAGGGAGGCAGAGAAGCTGTCTGACAGCTTGGGTGTGAGGATATCCTTTGCCTCAAGTTGTGAGAGGAAATGCAGATTACTTGAGGGAGGGAAGAAGCACTTAATTCATGCATTGAGATTTGATGGTCTTGTTTACCTGGATGTACACATGCCTTGGGCCATGGTCCTTTTTTCCTGGGAACCTGACCTAGTGTTCCTGAAAAGTCATCAGTTTATTAAAAACATGCTATCTCTAGATATGAGATATAAAATATGAGGACCTCAAAATACAATGCAGCATATGCAGGAATGCTAACAGTGTTCTACATATTTGGGGCTTGCCACATTACTTTAGCACTGCAATGTGGAGTCATGAGAAATTGAATCAACAGGCAGCATCAGCCCAATACTTTGTCTGAGGTAAAAAAAAAAAAAAAAAGAACTGGGGGGCGGGGGGGGGGGGACTGCTACATCTCAGCATTTGCTATCCAAGGCAATTGCTTGCTTTCATTTAATTTTGTTCCAGAACTTCAGCTGGTATCTTTGCATAATGGTCCAGTGAGCACCTATATGAGAAGTGAAGCGACTGATGACCAATCCTGAGACATACTACTTGTATGCTTTCTAGTTTTTCCTCTTTAAACAAGCAACCATTTCTGTTTGTTTAAGAACAGAGCTGTGTATGCCGCATGTCCTGTTCTCAGCTTCCCAGCCCCAACTAGCCTCCTGCTCAAGTAAAATGGAAAATATTATCATATCAGAAGCACTGAAGTAGAATTCTTGTGATATTCTTCTTCCTTGACAACTACTCTTTGAAAGTCTATTGGTTCTTTTCAGCAGCTATTTCTTTCTCTTTGCATAATTTGCCAAAACGGAAAAGAGGCAGATGTTGAGTGCCCAATGATAGATTGATGACTGGGGTAAAGGTCTTACATACTATTTTATCTGAGTAGTCTGCCCCTAAGTATAATGATGAAATAAGCAGGACTTCTTAAATGTAAATGTTAAAGATAAATTTAAATATTTGTTTGCTCTGCCAAATGCTCAGATATGCAGTTTTAAAGAGATTTAAACAGATCTAGTTCAGAATTACACAATTGGCCTTCATTCAGTGTTTACATTAATTCAATATCCTGAGTTGATCATAGTGAAAATAAAATGTTCATTTTCATGTTAATTTTAGCTCAAATTTGTAATTTTCAATAATTTTTGATTCTCTTGCCACTGTGTCAGCCTTAGCCAAGACAGAACAATAATTTCTTTCACACAACTGGGAATAATTCCGTTGAAAATCTGGATGAAGGAAAAGAGAGACGGTGGTATTTATAAGCTGAGAGTTCTTAAAGGTGGGTAGCAGTATGAGAATACAGATTGGGGTGAAGACATAGTGAGATGTTTTCAAGCCAGAGGTCTTGAAGAAGTGGTTCTGGTTTCAATTTAAAACCCATTTAAACAAAACTTTCTAAACCACACATTATGCCATGCTTCCTTTACTCTGTAAACCTTACTACCCAATAGATTAATTTGTACAGTCTATAAAATGGACTTTCTCAAGGCCTGTAGTTGTGCCTAGCAAATTAGTGGTCACAAAGGGTACCTCAATTAGCACAGAAGAGATCGATAACATAAATAGATCACTGTCTTGCCTGTTATTTCAGTCCCTGTTAGCTGGAAAAAGATAAACAGAAATAATGAACAACTGTCAATGAAAGCTTTGGGAAAGAAGAAGTGAGGTGACAAAGAGAACAAGGAGAGACAGAATGAATCAGATGGTGGGTGATGTATCAGCTTGGGAGAGTTGTGCACTTCTGGGTGAACTTCGCTGCAAGGAGAAGAGTAATAGAGAGGGCAGAAAGGAAAGAATATTAGCAGAAATAGATTCACTCCACTTAGAAAAGCATGGCCTTGCTATATTTCTTGGACACTGTTATGAGAAATCAGTAAACTCTCCTAAGGTTAATATGGATGGACAATCCCTTTCACTTTTTCACATAGGTTCTTTGAAACAAGGCAAAGTAAACTATTTGTGTTTGTTTGTATCTTTTTGTTCACTTACCAGTCCAGGTTGTTTAAAGAAAGGATAAGATAAGCAGACAATAATATCTTTAATCTTAAATGAACTTTTAAAATAATGTTAGAGATTTCTCCTTAATGGATTTTTTTAAAAGTCAGCTCATATTGCTGATCTTCTTGATAGAGTGAACTACACTATGTTTATTTGCTCATTTTATAAAACATCTTCCACATAGTTCATTTGAAGCACTATGTGTGCACACACATACACCCATGCTCATGCAATATGAGTGAAACATTGGAGTAGTTAAAAAAATCAGATCGTGCATGTAAAATGACAGATTCAACTGATGCCAAAGTACAAAACTGCCATTCCCTTAATATTCAGCTGTATCAAGGAAATGAATACCCTGAAGAGCATAACAGGGTTGATCTAATGAGTAACCCTCATTGGGAAAGGAATTATAGGCAGGCCCTGAAGTTTTTAATATAAGCTGATACACCATATAAGAAATTCTTTTTTTTTTAAGTGCCGATGGGGGGGGGTCAACAAAATGCTAGAACAAAATGGTGTTGGGATCAAATTGAATAGGAGACCAAAGTACATAGGAAGAAGGTTCATTTCTGCTGAGCAATCAGTGGGCATACAATCATATCAGAATATAGGAGGAAGCTGCAAGATGCAGCCTGGCTTTCACAAAGACACAGAGATATAGGTATTAGAGGAAGAGTATGTGTATTCATGCATGTATGCACATGTGCATGCACATACCCATTCACTAAATGCATGATGTCCTATGAAGACCACACTTCTCTCTTTTTTCTTGTTATCTCTAAAGATGGTTTAAAAGTTCTAATTTCAAACACAATAATAGCAAAAGGACCTAAACCAAAAAGAAACTAAAACACAGCTTTCCCAAATCATAAAGGTTAGGAAATTATACTTCAGGTCCTGTCTACATGGGTGAAAAATTGTGCTTCCCCATCCTCTTGGCAGGAAGACTGGATGATGGTTCTGCTCTGGTTCTGCTGTGAACTGTGGTCTGGCCCATTCAGCACAATAATACCTTATTATACTCCCAGAAGAGCTGGAAACCTCTGTTGCAATGCTAGGCAGCTGGTTAAGATGTGTTCCTCTATGCTGCCTGGCATAACTGTTGCCAGTCGCTCACTTTGAGATCAGAATGAAGCACTCAGCCATGTGATAGAGCAGGGGTAGGCAACCTTTCCCCTTTAAGGGCTGAGGGACTTCAGCTCCCAGAAGCCTCAGCCATGCTGGCCAATAGTCCCATGTTGGCCAATAGCTCCTGGGATTCTGGGAGCTGAAGTCCCTCGGCCCTTAAAGGGGAAAGGTTGCCTACCCCTGTGATAGAGGCTGGATACCTTGTTCTGGCCTCAGAGCAAAGCAACTGGCAGCAGGTTCAACTGGATGTGTGTGCTGAGTGGCTCAGCAGGATGTGTATGCAAACAGCTGTCCAATGGTACAACAGAGGGTTTGAAATAATAAAAGGAGTTTGGGGCAGGACCTCAGATAGAAGGCACACAAAGCATATAAATATACATACAGGCAACTCCTTAAGGTGCATTGATCATCATATGTATATTGGAATATATAACAAATAAATTGTAAAGATTCCAGCTTTTAAGTGAGAAATTAATTAATTCTCAAATGAAAAGTCCACATTTCCAAAATTTTGATGACAGCTTTGGAATGTGTTACTGTTTATATATTTCTTCAGAAAACAAAACTGAAATTGATTTGAATAGGATCAAGTTCCTCTTCAGCCATGGTAAACCCACTGTGTGACCTCAGGCAAGTCTCTCAGCCTCAGCCAAAGGCAATGGCAAGCCCCACTCTGAACAAATATTGCCAAGAAAATCATGTGATAGGTTTGCCTCTGGGTCTCCATAAGATGGAAATAATTTGAAGGAACACAGCAACAACATTTAATTTTCCTACTTAAATGGAATTCAGTAGCAAATAGTTGAAACCAGGAGCAGTTATAGTGCTATTATTCCACTTTAACTGTCATGGTTCCATCCTAAGGAATCCTGGGATTGACGATTTAGTGAAGAGATTTAGAATTCCCAGCCAGAGAGCTCCATTGCCTTATCAAAGCACTAACTGTAGGACGCCATAGGATGAAAACATGGCAGGTAAAGTGGAATAATATTACTGTAATTCTTTAGAGTGAATGAGCCCAAATAATTTCTATTTCCAAGTGTTTATTACTTCTAGAGTTATGAGAAAAAAAGAAGGAAGGCAAGGCAAGGCAAGGCAAGGCAAAGCAAAGCAAAGCAAAGCAAAGCAAAGCAAAGCAAAGCAACTGATGTAGTCAATCTACAAAGTGCAACATGGGCAGGTAAAATGGGGGAAACTACTTGTGCCACCTGTACTTCTTTTATAGCCTTCTCTCTCCAGTCAGCTTTTTCCTACTGGGGATTTCTTACATTCTTATTGCCCTTCCAGGTACAAACAGTTCTGAAGTTGAATAATTTTGGTAAGGAATGGTTCATCTTCCTGTCCATCTATGATGCACTTTTAATGTCTCCTGCCCAGCTTCACATTAATTAGATTTCAGCCCAATCCAGCACCAGTTTCCATGAAACCAGGGCCTCATACTATAACATCTAGTTTGGCTCTGAGTAGGAAATGTTAAATCAAGAATGATCATCAGCTGTAGAAGTTAGTTGGCATGGTGTCAGAGTTAAATTTTGATGGAATTTGATGGGATCTGAGTTCAGGAAAATATTCAGCGATCATGCTGTTCTCGTATTTGTAACAAAAAGTAGACATGCTTCATGTGATTTAAGGGATAGTAATAGAGGCAGACATAAAACTGAAACTGAAGATCTCCTGAGTTCTCACATAAATATTTTCCCCAAAATTTATAGAGCTGACAGCTTCTCACTTCCTCATCTAAGTGTTCCTTTCAAGCTGTGCCAAGTAGGAGACATCTTGAATGTTCCAGCAATGCAATGACAGCATATGTTGCTCATATGTTGAGAGATGACATGAATCATCCCTCTTTCTATAGGTGATACATGCCTCTAACCTCTCCTCAGGGGCTCCACAAAGAGGACTCTGCTAATTATTCTTTTCATGTCCTACAGGTTTCCAAGAATGCCCAAAGGTTTTCAAGAATGTCAAGATTTAGTGCAAATGCTCATTTCTGTTGCCATACATATGAAACAGAAGTGTTTTTGTTGTAAGGACTTCCTTATTTTGAACAGAAGATAAGACAAGTAAACAAGATCAACAAGGGGACAGAGTGTGTGAGAAACAAAGGTATCCAGGAGAGAAGTTGAAAATAAATTAGTGGCAATATAATAGCCTAGTAAATTTTATGAAGAATGAATAGTAGCAGCTTGTTAAACATGGAAAGGATATAATTAGAAAGAAAGGACACACAGTATGAGAGACAATTAAGAAAAATACAGTGCACTTCAATTTTATTTCTGAAGATAAAATCAATGAATCATTGCTTAATTATACTCTTAAGGGACTTGTGTTTCCAGTAGTTTCAAGTCAAAAGCATTGATAATTTTTTAGCAGGAAGAAACAGAGAGTGGGAAGGCTAGAAATGAGGAAAGGATGATAAAATTGCGTAAAGAGACCAACTAGAGGAGTATCTTTTGTGTATTATTCTTCCATGTCTACAAGTATTACAAACTAAAGACCTTTCCCTTATGTAAACCTAGTATTATAGTGATTCAGGGGTTCTGTTCTTTGCATTGGTCATTATAGTATTGGTTATTATATGTAGTGGGTCCAATATTTAAATATTCTTGCCATGTGTGACTGCATGGGCAAGAAAAGGAAATTGCCTGTCTTTTCTCCATATGACTGACCTTATTTCTACCAGAAAAGTGCCAACAGCATTGGAAAGGCCTTCCTAACAATCAGCCTTGCCCATGTCGTAACATTGCTCACTGCATGGAAATTATTGTGATACTTGTGAAGGGGGTCTCAGGGGGAATACAGATTTATCAAAAGGGCCAGCCTGGGGGCTGAGTTGGGCATGGCAACCACACTCCGGCTTCCCTGACTCCGCCCCGATGTTGCCATCATGCCATCCATGAAAACAGATGGCAGGCAGCATCAGGGCACTCTCTTGGCACAGCATTCATACATGCTGCATCAAAGGAGCACCGAAAAGCTGCTGTGGGAGTGGCAAGGGTGGCTTTTGCCACTCTAAAAAGAATTGGCATTTACAAGCTCTTTTTAGAGCAGCAAAGTGCCATGCCGGGGCTGCAGTGTGCCCTCAGAATGAAAGTGACTTGAATTCCATGTGTATTATGAGAATATCAAGATTAACAAGAATCTCCAAGATACAGCTAGGCAAAGGACAAACAAACAATTCTATCATTTTTATTTCACTCCCCACTACACAGACTTCTGTCTACTTCTATTTTGGGCCTGGGGAAATCCTTGTGTCTCCCAGAGGATCTAGGGGGGTTGAAAGAAGGCCCTGGTCCTGTCATGCCCCCTTTGTGAATTTGTTGGGAGATGAAGCAGAAATACCAGAGATGGAACTGATGCCTGATGGTCAACCAAGTCTTCCTCCAGTTCAACAAAGTTCACAGCAGAAAGAGGAGCTGAAAGAAAGACCCACAGTCCCTGAGAAAGGTGAACACATCTCATTTAGATGGAGTGAAAGGCTACATGAGCACAGTTGTGAAACATTCTCCTTAAATTCCATATGAAATGTAGGCATTGGCTGAAGCTGACTGCTATTTTAAGCAGGGAACTTTTCCAATCAAACTGTTGGAAGCAATGATGACCTGATTTGGCTATTGTAAATACAGTGGTCCACCATACTGGCAGGCTAGCTATCTGTGGTGTGCAGCATCTGTGACTAGCCCTGCCCCATATAACTCAATGACAACACATGTATGCAGCTGTGTCAACACAGACATGTGCACATCACCATCTATAGACTTATATGCACTTGAGATCCCCCAATATTTCATATTCACAGGAATGGGCTGGAAACCAAACTCCCACTGATTCCGAGGGCCCACTGGGCTAGATTTATGACTCTAGGATTCTGCTATTCTGGCTATTTGGAGTCAGTTCTGACGTATGACTTCTTGACCTTGGACTGTCTAACATCAGATACCTCCTTCTTCTATGCCAAGTTTTGGCATATTGCATTTTTGTTCAGCATTGAAAGTGGAACAAACCCTAGCACAATTGCCTACCCCATTATAAATGATAAAAATATGGGGGGGGTGTCATTATTAGCATAGAAATATTTGGTGAGATCTTGATAGCTCTCACATTGAAATAGTATCATTTTATTCTCTAAGTGAAAGGTTTTCAGGAATGTTAGGAGGCTAATATAGAGTACGGATGGAAAGAATATTTGAAAATATTCAAGAGGTGGTTGCAAAACATGGAGCTTTTTTGGCATTGAGAAACCATGATTAGACTGATTAGACTGGCAAGAATCTTTACATTTCATCATTTATATTGCACAAAATTCACATGTGGTTGTTCTTAGTACAGAATAATGTGTTACAATCTTTCTTTGCAGGAATATTATTTTCTGCACAGAAAATATGTTTTCCAAGCAGAAAATGCTGGAAATACACTTTGTAAACCACTTAGTACACTGATAAGCAGTATTGAAATGTACTTGCTATTGCTAAATAGGCCCATATTCTGTGCAAAATTTTCATGTGGTTGATTTTCTGCACAGGAAATGCTTCTGTGGAAAAAATGATATTTCTACACATAAATTGTTATTTCTGAGTAGATAATGCTATTTTCTGTGCAAATCAACCCATACTAATTTTACACAAAATAAATTCCAAATTGTCCTTCACACTCCATGAAGAATTACATCACTACTATAGAGGCAGATTATACATTGATATATCTATATATACATTATATCTATATATATGACCTACCAAGGCAGAAGATACCAGGAAACTTGAAGTAGTGTGGCAGATCTTCAGGAGATAGTTCTGGACAAGCAGAATATAGTATAGGATTGTGTTAGCAAATTTTCATTACAGATACCTAAGTAAAGAGCTAGTACTATAAAGTGCCTTATCCTTCTTAAACTATTGGTTGTTGTCATGCTTGACTCACACATTCCTTGACTCACAAATTGATTCCTTGGCCTAGTTCACATTATAATTTAAAGTGAATTACTGATTGCGTTATATGACTGTCATTCCCACTTGAAACCTGTTCTGATCCTATTGAGCTCAATTGCAATCGTGATGAAGTGAGGTGAACTTAAAAAAAAAACGCTGTTTCCTGACACTAGTTTTTTGGCTGTTCTTCTGAAAACAATAGATTCTGAAGCGTGTTCAGCAAGTGGATCGACAGATCTGAATCACATCATTCTGGAGGGGAGGAACTAATGGCAGAGGGGTGTTTACCATCCTGACTCAGTTTTTGGGAAATCAGCCATCTTTCCCCCCTCCCAGCACTGTCTTTGTGTTTGTGGTGTGACCTATGTGTGCATTATATATATATATATATATATATATATATATATATATATATATGACAGAATATGCAATCCATTGTATTTGCAACTATTTGCAATTATGGGTGGGCTGCAGCTGAGCGAGGCAAGTAGTTGCAAAACCAATGGATCACATATCCTGTCAATTTTTTTAAAAAAAATAGTTCCCAAACTGGGCTGCTCAAAGGGGAAATGGTGTGCTTTAGCAGCCTGGGTTGCTGAGGGGCAGAGGAAGGCTCAGTTGCTAAAGTTGCCCTACTCAGTGCCTGGAATGGCCCCATCCTCACCATGTTGCAGCTTGCATCACCAATGATGTGCAGATGATTGACATACATTTTGAAGCAGGGTAAACTAGTGGGAATGACAATCATCCCAAAAAAGAAGCAATTACAAGGTAATAATGAAAAAGTCTGCTTTCATATTGGGAGCGACGGACTTTTTGGAATCTGATACAGAGGGGAGGCAAATCATAAACTGGTTTAAATGTAAGTGGGAACGAGCCCCTTGACTCACATATTCCTGGTCCTATTGTTAGAAATGGGTGAATAATGGCTCTTTCAAGTTCATTTTGCTTTGTTTTGAATGGATTTACACAATTTCACATCTTCCAGAGTAGCCATGAAACTGGAAATAATTTGTGGTGATAAATCTGCACATTTCCAGGTTTATGATGCCTTTTTCACATTATGCCATTGCCATGATTTCATTGTATGAAATCCTGGGATTTGCAGGCTGAAGGGGGGTATTTTGAATGCTCAGCCAGAGACCTCCTCCAGTGCCTCATAACTACAAATCCCAGGATCCTACAGGATGCAGCAATAGTGATTTAAGTGTAATCAAAGTGCTATAATTATGTGATGTAAAAGGACCCATGGTCTTTTCATGGAAAACAATACTTTCCAAATGATTCCAGAAAAATTCCCATTTTACTTTGAATTTGCCTTTTTCTTTGGCGTAATCATCATCTTTACCAGCAACATGGTCAATAGATCTTGAAACCAGCTGGTAGCCTTTTGTTTTTATTTGGTTTTGTTTATACTGCTGATGCCTAATATTATAACATTATCACAATTTCCAGCAGAGAGACTTTCCTGTGAAAATATGCCAAGAGGGCATTTTTAATTATAAATGTTCCAAATGTAAATCTGCCTGGCACACTCACATAGACACAGTCATGCCCACATAAAATAACCCCCCCAAAAAAATTTGAAACAATTTCTCGTTCATTTTGTAATCTTTGTTACCTCAAAAAGAGCTACCCTCCCATCAAATCTGTAAAAAAAAAAAGCATCCTATGTTTGTGATTCACTTTGGTAATTTTCTGATTGAAATTAATGGGAAATAAAGATTATTCCATGAAATGCAAACAAAATGAAGCAGCACAAGAGGGACATGATGAAGTGGCAAACTAAAATAATAAAATTATCACTAGCTGTTTAGATTATATACATATTCTGAACAGCCAGTGATTTTTTTTTTTAGCAGACATTATTTGGAGTAAATCAGAAGAGATTGATTTGTGACTACTTCACTGCATAGGTGCCATTTCCAACACTGTTGAAAATCTGCAATTATAGCTAGTCTTCTTCAATAGCAATGATCAGCCTGTGTCCTTCTTAACAATGCTCTTGAATTAGGTAACAATAACACAATAGGAACACAATGGCCAGAATCTTGTGAACAACTGCTGGAATAGCAACCTATTACAAGAATGTGTGTACTTTTTACAAGTTGATAGAATGAGGTATTCTGTATCTCTGTGCAACAGTTTAATCCTAGGTGTACAAAGGTAACCAGTTACCTTCTGAGCACAGTTTTCCACATGACTCGCTGGCCATGGTATATGTTTGAGTGCTGACTGCATGTATGTACATTCTGAAAAAGAAGGAGCAGCAATATGCTGAAGGGTGATGGCAGGGCTTTCTTCCCTAGGTATGCAGTGGCCTGGGCACACTCCATCACTGTCTGGCACTTGATCCTTTTCTTGTACATTCTATAAAACAAATCCAAGATTGGCCTTTCAGTAGTTATTGATAAACCTTAGGCAGTGATAGAGAGCTTGCCCCCTGCCCCCTGCCCCAATTGCTGTCCTAAGGGCTCAATTTCACATGGATTCTTTCTAAAAATTTAAATAAAATTATTGATGAGTCACCTTTAACTACCAAAAGGTCCTATTAGCAGTTGTGTCTTGAGGGTGCAATTTTAGTTTTCCTGGGTGTTAGCCCTTTTAAAGGAAACAAAAACTGCACAAGTATAAAAGTTAAACTTGTTAGAGTCTAGCTTTCATTAACAGAAGAACAGAAGTGTGGGTCAGAATATTATTTTAAATCTGTCTTCCTAAAGAATAAAGACTTACTCAGAAAAACAACAACAAACTTGTAGTTTGTAGTTTAAAAAACAAACAATAATGGCTTTAAGACATATTTACATAAAAGAACTAAACCCTAATCTAACTGGTGATGGTTTGGGTAAAGATAGATAAATCTCACCATCTTTTAGATAGCAGGAAGATGGGACTACTGACTGCTGTTACAAGCAGTTTAGAATTTTGGGAGAGAGCTGTTAAACTGCCTCCAAGATTCAGTGACAAAAGTCAAATGATAGTTAGAATGAAAGAGAGGAAAGGAGTCACTATATATATAATGAGGGAAAAGAGAATGCAATGCATAATTCTTCCAATATGTCTTCCCTCCCTTTTATAATTTGTTCAATTTCAGGTCCCTCTCAGCCTCAACTGCCTTCTGGCAGAGCTATAGATAATGATGTAAAGAATTCTCATCAAAATTTGATAAGCACAAGAAATATCTGTTATTCGAATATTTCATAAGCTTTTTAAAGAGAAGAAGTTATTAGAACTTCTTGATCAATGAGTAAGAATTTTGTTTTTTAATCATTTGCAAGTCAAGTGAAGGGATGGGACCTTTCAGCTGACAATAATTCGATGGTCAGTATTTGCATATTTTGCATAAGTAAAGGTATCATCCATATTGGGTTTTACCAGAGGCTATTTCCTTTGTTAGGATTATGTCTTTCCCAATCTTTGCCCACAGCTTTGCTTAGAAAAAGAAATGAGAACAAAAGGAGAGAGCATTTTGTGTGTAAGTGGTAGTGGATATGTTCTCCCCTTTCTCATCATGCTCTCCATTCAGATTCTCAAAGAAGAGAAGAAGGGGGCAGGAGTGGGGTGAAGTAGCAAATGGCAATGCTCTTTTGCCAAGCAGGAATTCTGTCATGGAGAAACTGTAGCATTGGAAGGGATCTCAGAGGTCATCTAGTCCAACCACCTTCTACCATGGAGGAATACCTAGGATTCTAGAGTTGGACTTGGAGGCTGAAAGCAATGGCAGAAGAGCATTGCCATTTGCCACTTCACTCCACCCCACCCTTTCTTCTCTTCTGTGAGGGTCACACTCTCTCAGCCTCAGGGGCAGCCAATGGCAAAATTCACTGTTATGCCAAGAAAACCCTATGATAGGTTTGCCTTAGGATCACATTCTCAACTGCCATCCTGATGTCGAACAGGGGGGTGAGTCTACATGTCCTCTAGGATCCTATGTGTTCCTATTTATTCCTTCATAGCAGAAGGGAGTTGGACTGGATGGTCCTTGAGGGTCCCCCCAAGTCTACCATTTCTTGTTGGGGTTGCAACCAAAATTTATTTGTTGAGATTGTTTTTTTTTTATGTGCCTTCAAGTTTTTTCAAGCTGATGAATGTTCTTTAAACCTCTGCCAAACTTTTTTTTTGACATGCTAATTGAGTTTGAAATGCAAATTAAATTATAAAGATGTGTGTCAGAAGCAACTAATCTAGAATCAGAATTCTGTACTGTAAAAAATTATAATGTGGAAGCAGGTGCTTTTGTTGCTAGATGTTACTAGAAAAGTATTATATGGCCTTTCCTGAACACTGGCTTATTTAATTCTGATAGATTCTTATGAATTCTACTGGAAGAAAGGATTTCACAGTTAATAATTATGCTGTATTTTTCATTGATTTTCTTCCTTCAAGTGGAGAATTCTCAAGGTAATTTGCTAATTAGTCAAAGAATCTGAAACATAGGACCACTTGCCTGGGTAGTGAGACAGAACCAGCTGCTTGATAGAATATCACACCTGTAGAACTTCATTGGAATCCTCCAGATTTTGAGAGCTATAGTACAAAAATAACATTTCTGTGCTATACACAAAAGACTTTAAAAGTTTCTTTTTCAAATTGATTACCATTACTTATTACAATGTTAGAAAATGGGTTTTCTCTTACTTCACGTTTTTAAACACACACACCCACAAACACCCCATAGGGTGCAAAAGGCATAAATCATTAAGAATTCCTGTCAAATGTCTCTGACTATGCCTTAAGATGGTTCTTTAAAATAACTTTTTGAAAATAACATTTGGAGGCTGTGGATTGGGGCCAAGGCTGCCCCATGCCTCGGCCCCAATCCACTCTTTTTCCAGCCCTGGAAGGAGCACTAAAATAGCACTCCTTCCACAAGGCATGGAAAGGGCGCATCTCTTCTGGCTCAGCGTGTCTAGATGCTGAGCCAGAAGGACGTCATCAGAGTGCCTGTCATGTGCAACAACAGGCACTCTGATGACGTCCTCAGGAAGGGGTTGGGGCGTCTGGTGTCTGGCTGCCCCTACCCTTCCTGGGATTGAAAACGGTGCTTTTCACCATCTGCATCCCCCCAAAGTAACTTCATTCCTACACTCTTTGTTCGTTCTCTAGTTTTCAAATATTCTATTAAAAAATTCCCCTTTTAACTCCCAAAGTAATAGACTGCAAGTAACTGTGGGCATGTCTATATGGGCCAAATGAACCTGTTTTCCCCTGCCCTTAAGATGCTGTGTCTTCAACTGTAGAGTGTCTTTGTGTTGTGGGGTCAGTTCTGCATCAAATCTGGGCCATCCCTCCCTTAAACCAGTTTAAAGTAACTTTGGGCCTCGGCAGATGGCTAATTGAGCCATCTCTGAGGCAGGGAAGAGGAAGGGCAGCTGCATGCTTGGCGCCCCTTCCTCCTCCCGAGGTTGCCCTTGGAGCTGCCGTCCCTCCACACAGCTGGCGCTCCCAGGGCAACCTCCCGCCCCAGCGTCCGCATACGCTGCGGTGGATAAGTCAGCAAAAGTGCGCCTCATGCTTTTGAGGTGCACTTTCACTGACATGTGAAAGGAGCGCTATTTTTGCACTCCTTTCAGGGGTGGTGAAAGTGCGGCGCTGAATCAAGGTGTGGGGATGCCTCGATCCAGTGACGCACCTTCCCAGGGCGGTGCAGAGCCACCAGTCTGCTTCCCCCCTTACTATCAGGAGTGATTCTGAGCAGGTATTTACACATGCATCCTACTGTGCTACCCAATATCACCAGTGCTAGTGCAAGTTGCTCTCTCTGAGGTCACAATGAGACACAAAGCCATGTGATTGACACTTGATTTTTAACCTTAGAGGAAATGACTTGTATCAGCAGCTGAGTTGCTGGATGACACAGCAGGACACATGTGTAGACAGCTCTCTGGCATCACACGAGTGAAAGGAAATTTGAGGCAGCTTTGGAGCCAGAATACTCCTGGATCAGCCTGGAGTATTCTGGCTGGTATAGACCCACTCTCTCTTACCTCCAATTCTTGTGCTTTCCTGATACATACCAAGAAATTATCTTTGATGTCACTGCTGGCTGTTGGATTCCATGTTAGTGAAGATGTGAATCTACTCTGGGATATAGTATGAAATTGAAAGAAGTTAATCAAGGGGCTAAACCTATGCTAAAGTTTGGTTTTGGATAGCATCTTTAAAGTTCAGATTAAAATCTAGAGAAATGTATTGCTCCAATGATAAAAGAAGCCAACAACTGTTCCTGCTTGGTATGTATTTAAGGCATGTGACCTCTGCAACAGTATTTATTTAAAAAGTGGTGATTGACCTCTGCAAAATATTAACAATCACCTCTCTAAATTTTCATCAGTAGCATATATAAAGAGCAAATATCATTGTTCATTTATAGACTTTGACTGAATAAGGAACAATACATTGTTTCCATGGGGCTTTTTTTTCTCCACTAAAACACTGAATGAGGTGGTAAGAGAGCTACAATGCATTTGTTAAGTATTTGTGAACATCAGTTTACCATTTTCTTTTATTTTACAACTCCTATTGTGATTGATCAAAGTAAGCTATCTTTTCCATGAGGAAGCATGAAATTCACCAAAAATAATGACTATTTGTGTAACAATAATTAAAGAAATTCTTTCTTTTTCCAAAACTGGGTACAGAGAACTGGAAAATGACCAGCTAGATGTTTATGTGGTGTCATTTATACTTGACAGTACTGAAGAAAGATTGCCCTTGACAGCAAGACACTGACAAGCCAATTAAATTCATTTCAAGGAATGAGTGATTTGGGGTTCTTGTATAAATAGCATCCTAGTGCATCTTTATTTCTGTTTGGTTGCTTGAGAGAGCACCTGATTCCATAAAACTACATGTTCTTTCCTTTTGAATCATCTTGACAAGAATAAATAAAATTTACAAAACTATAAATTAATATTCATTCCTGAACATAAAGGTCTGGGTTCAGTTAAGTTAATTATACCAATGAAAACAATTTCTTACATTGCTTTCTATGGGGTTTAGGGGACATAAATGGGTTCCAACACATTGCAGTTGCTTGCCACTTCAGCTGCAAATAGAAGAAACTGGATAGAAGGCAACTGAATGCACACTTTAAGTAACATGTTGGGAATTTCCACCCATTTGCAGCAATCCTTGCTTTAAGTGGGCTTTCTCAGTTGCCATGGGTTTTTACTGGGAGAATTTGCCACAGAATTTTGATGATGGTGGGCTTTTCTCATCACAATACCAAGGGGGGGGG
>CM034706.1:150880192-150892717 GCA_020142125.1 Phrynosoma platyrhinos
CTGAACAGACTTAAGCACAGATTTGCCTACAGCGATGTGGGGGTGGTGTTGTTCATCCTGTGGTGCAGGCTCGTAGAGAACTTCCGTTTTCTTCAGGTTGACTTCCAGCCCAAACATTTCTGCAGCTGTTGCGAAGCAGGATGTTAGGCGCTGCAGAGCTGCTTCTGTGTGGGCAACAAGGGCAGCATTGTCAGCGAAGAGCAGCTCACGGACTAGATAGTTTAGAAAGGAAGTAGGATAGAAAGTAAACTAAATTATGGTTTTGGATATGCTTACACAATCACTCTGACAGACAATTTTAGATTTCAGTTCAAAAATTCTCAACTATCCCTACACTGTTTATATCCAAGAATTTCCAGAATAAGTGTAGCTTTTATATAGCACATTATTTCAGTAATCCTGACAAAAATCCTTTCAAGTAGGCTAGTACAATTGTCTCCATATCATGCAGATGAGAAACCTCAGGCAGAAGAAATGATAGCTTTCCAGTATAAGGTATGACTAAGTTGAAGCATGCACTAGGGTTTTTCACAGCTCATATTCTTAGCCACTGTGAGATTTCAGTTTCAGTATTCTAGTGATGTTACATTTTTTCACAGTTAACTGGTTTGCTGTGTTTATTGCTTGAAGAGTCTTGGTACTATGGCTTAACTAAAGAACTAGTCTTCTGAAGAAATATTCATTTACCCCAGAAGTAGAAAAATGCAGAATGGTCCTGACAGCTCAGATTGAAGGCTTATCATTCTAACATCCTACTTAGAATCATAGAATTGGAAGAAGCCATAAGGACCATCCAATCCAGCCCCTTGCCATGCAGAAATACACAAAGTACTCCTGACACATGACCATCCAACATGTTTAAAAACTTCTAAAGAAGGAGACTCCATCACACTCTGAGGCAGTATATTCCACTTTTTAATGTGGAGGTGGAATTTCTTTTCCTGTTGCTTCAACCCATTGCTCCATGTCCTAATCTCTAGAGCAGCAGAAAACAAGCTTGCTCCATCCTCAATATAATATCCCTTCAAATATTTAAACAGGGCTATCATATCACCTCTTAACCTTCTCTTTGCTAGACTGAATATACTTTCCATGCTTCCTATAGTGACTGCCCAGAATGCATCTAGGAAGATTATCAGCAGTAATATTTACCCATCACTCATGTTCCCTAGCAACATATATTAAATAGTTTACTGCATCAGATAGTTTAGGTAGCATGTGGACTTTCTGACAGACAAAAGAGAGAGAGAGAATTTAAAAAAAAATCAATAATAGTCAATGGAAAGTACAGATCTTTGGATTTCTAAATCTCAGTTTCAACTTTTGTTGAACTGGATGGCTGCCAAATTGGCTATTTTGTAGATTTTCAAACCAGGGTCTAATGTAACTTTGATCAGGGCATACTCCTGTTACCTTTGGCTCTTTCTGTCTATATCATTATTTTAAATGTCAACTCTAGTGAAATACAGATGTGATTCAGTTTTTCCCATTGATTTCAGGACAAAATGAACAGGTTGCAAGATGAAATGGGCAAAAATATGGTGGATTGTGCCCCTTCAGAACAGTTCTAATGCTTCCTAAGATAAAGTGAATTCATCTCTGAAGGGACCAGAACAAAAACTTCACATGAAGGCTCATTAGTGTTTTGGGCTTCTGGATGGCAAGCCTAGGGGTGGATTTGGGGTGGAGGAAGAGCACACTGACTGCCCCGACTCCACCCTGATTCTGCTTCAATGCTGCATGCCCAACCTCATGGCATGCAGACACACTGAGCCAAAGGTGTGCAAGCCACTGTGGTAGCTCTAAGGGTACCTTTTTGCCGCTTCAAAAAGGAGCGGCATTTGCCTGCCCTTTTGAGGGCAACAAAAAGAAGGATTGGGGCCATGGCATGTGGTTGCCATTGCACAGAGCTGCCCTTACAGGCCATCTGCATTGGCACTTTGTCTAAAAAGAAAATCATATTTATAAGCTTCCATTTCTGTGAAAACCTTGATGGCAAGGAATGGAGAGGGTAAAGTGGGAGGAAATTGAGGGCCAATGCAGTCTAGCATAAAGGGCAGGTTGGGGGTAGAATAGGGGTGGGACAACCGCATACCGGCTACCCCGATGCCACCCCAACACTACCATCATGCCATGCACCTGACCACATGATTTGCAGCATCAAGGCACTCTGTTGGTGCAGCATGCACACACGCTGTGCCAAAGGGGAGCAAAAGACCCATGGCGGTGACTCTAAGGGCAGCTTTTTACCACCCCAAAAAGGAGCAACATTTGACAGCTCTTTTTAGAGTGGCAAAAAAGAGGATTGGGGCTGTGGCATGTGGTTGGCATGGTCCCAATCCAACGCTCCCAGAGGTGGCACAGACCCACCCCTTAGGGGCCATTTGCATCAGCCCTGAATGACTGAAATCCTCTAATCCTAGAAAATATATCCAATATATTGGATATATAGCAAAGTACAATAACATTAAAAATCCACAAAACAGTGATACATTTATTGGGTCAACCAAAATGCACAATATACATGTTGCAAGCTTTCAAAGCTTCAGTGGCTTCTTCATGAGGCAGAAGTGTTAAAAATTGTACAGGAGGGAGGAAAAATATGAGATTAGTGATAGGCCTGCATTTTGTCAAGATGTGGCTGTTGTTCTCAGTTCAGATGGTACAGAGAAGAATTCATGAAACCCTGTAAGAGGCCAATAGTTATATCTCTTTTTACCACAAGTACTTTTCCTGAATGGAGATAAAGTGATGAAAAGTGATAAAAAGTTGGATTTAATTCCTGGCACACATTTTTAATGAATAAAATATAAGCCACTGCTGTATTCTTTGTGATATTGCCTATAGCACACATAATGTCAAATCTTTAATCAAAATGAAACAGTGGTCACTTATATCCAAGAGGCAGACATTAAAAATTCAGCTTCTGCTATAGGAGAAGTGTGGCAGTACACCATTAATAGATTAAACAAGATGGTTTACCTTTAAAAATATGTAAGAAAGCTCTTATCCTATTAATACAGAAAAGATTTCAGGTATGACTAAACCACCATTTGACCTCAAAACTTGTTTCACAATGCAAACCTAAACAGGTAATAATAAAAAAAGAAAATCATCAAGGAAATATATATGTTTTTAATAAGATGAAATAGAGCCTCCAGGATTTGCTGACAGTGGATATAGGGCAGTGAAAGATAGGTAGAAAAAGCAAAGGCCACATCTGTTTGCATCCTGTGAAATACCTTAAAGAACACTAAATTTGTGTGCCAAACTTGGTTTATAAATTTATTTATTTATCTATAATTAATTTACTATAGTTAATTAAATCAATAAATGTATCAAGGCTCCTAACAGAACCAAATGCAAGTATAAGTATAACACAGTAAGAAAAACTAGGGAAAATGTTTTTAAAAGAGAGATGAGGAAACCAGAAAGAAAATAAAAAGGGTGGGGTTATGTTTAACACATGAGCCATCAGGCAAATGAAATACCTGCTAAAATGGTGATGTCTTCATGAGCTGCTAATGATAACCCATCATAGGCAAAGAGAAGAAAAGAAACAGAGGCATCCTCTCCTATTTAGCCCTGCCTAGAAAGTGTCATCTGAATTTAGAAAGCCATGTATGGCTTTCTAAACCATGGACCTCCCCACCCCCAAATTTAGGATTGTTCAGTCTGTAAATGAGAATTAGCTACTTAATCCAAGTATATATCATCTTGGTTAATGGTGGTACCCTGATGTTGATAGAGCTACCCAAGGCTTCTCTAGGCCATTCACAGAAAATTTGAAATATACTTTATTGATTTCCCAATGGTACTTCATATTTCAGAGATCTGTTCCTGAAGATTCCATGCCAACACTCCTCCACACACCTATTCATTTTTTGAGATTACACTCCTATACACACTTCTCTGAGAAAATCCCAATCAATTCCATGTGAATTTCCTTTGTGTAGACCCAGGCAGGACTGCAACCTCTGCCACTCTGAACAGAACAACCCTTCCAACAAAGAGGGAACATCCATTTTTCAGTATAGGAACCAGCATAAACCATACCTCAGAGGTCTGAATGGTAGGTCTTCCCCTGTTACATTCAGCTGGCTTCTATTTTTTTCAAACCTTCTTTGTTACACATGAAGAGAAAAGTGTGAAATGATGAACAAGAGGAACACTGAGTTTATTCACTTTGGCCATATTTGTATTTTAAGAAGTGGACTCACTAGAACAGGAATGAGCTGAGGCAGAAATATTGAGCTACTGTTTACATTTTGCCTTGGGGAGAGATCATTAGTCTCAAGATGAGAAGAGATGGAGAAAGTCAGGGAGTGCTACATAGACTAATTAGCACAGCGGATTGAAATCCCTACCTTTTTTTTTACATTGTGCAATTAATTTTCTTCATTGTATTGAAGGTGGAGCTATGGGAAACTGGCTTGACTTCATTACACACCAAAGAGTTGAATGTTGAGCTGAACAACAGTGAACTTGAGTGCTTGTCATTTCATAAATAATGAGGATATGGTGCCTGCTGTTTGCTTTACTTTGCAATATGAAGGTCTGTCAAGTATGTTGCTTTGCATTTCCAATGGGAATTCCTGCCATATGATGCAGAATCTGATTAACTAACTTGAAATAGTTCGGTAAACAAAAGGAGAGTTAATAACAATCAAAATATAAAGGGGGTATATACATACATCTCAAGAGGAAGAGAGGTGGGAGAAAGAGAGGAGAGAAAGAAAGAAAGAAAGAAAGAAAGAAAGAAAGAAAGAAAGAAAGAAAGAAAGAAAGAAAGAAAGAAAGAAAGAAAGATTTGCAGTTGTCAAGGCCTTTTCAAATATTACATATCATGCACATGACAAAGTCACATAGCATGATCTCTGCGAAGCTAAATATTTTTGAAATTCTCATTATCCTCAGTGGAGAACAAATATGGTATTGCTTCACTTTGCTATTGAAAACAAGGAGTCTCCTTGTTCTTACGCAATGTCAACCTACAGAGTACTAGCACAAAGGACAGAGTAGGCTCACAAGGGCACCTTTTGGTTAGAGGCCAAAACCTGCTTCCTTGTCAGGTTATAGGGCTCAAGGTGATCAGGGAAAATCCTTTGGGGTTGGATTAGGGTGCATCTCCCTTTTGAGCCTCAATCTATGGCCTGGGTTGGTCTTCCATGTAGGAGGCAGAGATGCAAATATTTGTAAATGTTGTTCTAGGAAATAACAATATAACAGTCTTTCTCCCTGCTGTAAGCAACTATTCAAAATGGCAGTTTTCAAGGACTATTCGCAATTTGGAATTTATTTTGTGAAAAATCCACATGTGAGGTTTTTACACAAAAAATGGCATTATCATCAAATAAATGTTATTTTCTCCATAGACCTCTCACATACATTGGGCCCTTGGTATCCACTGAGTTTGGTTCTAGGATCCCCCATGAATACCCAAATCTGTGGATACTCAAGTCCCACTATATATAATGGTGCAGCAAAATGGTGTCCCTTACATAAAATTGCAAGATCAAGGTTTGCTTTTTGAAATTTATTTAATTTTAAAACATTTTCAAGCTATGGATGCTTCAATCAATGGATGCAGAATCTGTGGCTTCAGAGGGCTTCATTTTTTTTAATGCAAAATAAATCCCAAACTGCAATGATCCTTCTCCATTCAGAGTTTCCAGACACTTGGAAAATCTCATTTTAATTTGAGATTTGAATATTTATGATTATTCATTATATCACTAGTACCAAAATATTATATAGGGCTCGACACTAGGTTACGAAATACCTTGCCTTTGGCATGAGGGAGGGAGAGGTTAATGGGACTTTCACCTCACTTAAATGACCCTTAATTATTGAATGCATAGGGATCTTGTCACATCATTGAGAGTGTGAGAAAGAAGATGCTACCATAAGCTTTCATAAATAATAATAATAATAATAAAATTTATACCCCACCCCTCTGTTAAAACAACCAGGGTGTCTTACAGCAATTAAAAAGACATCAATACAATCTAAAAATCCCAAACCCCCACCCTCCCCCATAAAAACGTATTAAACTAACATCCATTAAAACCAACTAAATCATAAATAAACAATAAAAAGAATCAGACAGCAGCAGAGACACAAAGGGCAAGGGTATAGCTCCCGAGGCTAGGATCAATCAGGAAAGGCCTGCCAAAAGAGATCCATCTTTACCACCTTTTTAAAACTATTCAGGCTCATAATCTGATGGATCTAGTCTGGCAGGCCGTTCCATAATCTGGGGGCAATTACTGAGAAGGCCCTCTGGGAGGTAGTAGACAGCCTAGATTTTTGTGGCTGAAGCAAATTCGTCCTAGAGGACTGAAGTACGTGGGGAGGATTATATGGGAGGAGGCAGTTCCAAAGATGATGATGATGATGATGATTTATATCCCGCCCCTCTGCAGAGCAATAGGGGCAGCTTACAACATTAAAATTTCCATACAGATATATTAATACAATCTAAACAGAACATAAAAATCCCAATCAAAGCATCCCCGACAGATGGCCATCCAGCTTCTGCTTAAAGACCTCCAAGGAAGGACACTCCACTACACTCCAAGGGAGTGTGTTCCTCTGTAAACCAATTTGTAAACCAATTGCCACCAACAATCTGGGTACTAATTTTACTCACCTATGAAAGGATGACCTTGGAGTCATCCAAGGGATCAAACTCACAACCTTGTGGCTGCAGTACTGACATTTAACCACTGCTCCACCAGGGCTCCCTGGTAAGAAAGATATCTTCCTTACAAATATGAGTCCACAAATATTTAGGAATGGGTGTTCACATCCATCACTGAAAGATGTCTGAATGTGCCAATGAACATTATTTTTAAATCTTTTTTTGGCCATGTATTCACATTTATACAGATCCCCCTCCCTCATAAGAGATGAACATTTTTAAAGAAAGGATGAAATGTGTCTACTTTAGTTACTAACATCTGGATCCAGACCTTAAACATCAATAAATAAACAATTTATCATCTTTTCTGTTGAAAAAAAGTCACAACCTACTCAGAATGCTATCCCTTCTGCTGCCAAATTTCAAATCAATCCATTGAACTGTTTTCTGAATGTAAGTCATAGAATCTATTACCCTTGTCCCCTCACATTTCTGGTTATAATTGTTGAATATGATTCAATTGACTCATTCTTAATAACTTAGGGCTGATGTTGACTGGCACAAAGGGCCAGCCTGGGGGTAGAGTTGGGGTGAGCCAGCTGCACACTAGATGCCCTGACTCCACCCTGATGCTGTCCTGACACCACACACCCATCCGCATGGCGTGTGGCATCAGGACCCCCTGTTGGCGCAGCGTGCACACACACTGTTTCAAAAGGGCACAAAACAGCCATGGTGGTGGCTGTAAGGTTGGCCTTTTGTCTCCCCCAAATGGAATGGCATTTAGCCACTCTTTTGGGGGTGGCAAAAAGGAGGATCGGGGCTGCAGCGTGTGGTTGCTGCAGCCCCAATCCCCTGTTCCCAGGGGCAGCTCTGTGCCATCCTTTTTGGGTGGTCTGTATTGGCCCTTAGTGTGGCTATATGGATTGTTTTGCAGTTTCTCCAAACACACATCTACCCTTCTGCAAATTTTCAGCAGAAATAATATGTATTTCACCCCACCAGTATCAAAGGGACTTAAAAGCACATAACTGAACCCAAACTGTTTATTGGCAAAGGTGACTTAGGGGCTAAGCAGACGGGTGGCCATGGGCCGCCCCGGGAAGCTGTGCCACGGGGCCGAGGTATCCCCAAACCTTGGCCCCATGGTGCAGCTTCGCCACCGCTATTTTAGTGCTCCTTACACAAGTCGCTGAAGCTGCACTGCAAAAGGCTGGTGGCGCACCTTCGGTGACTCTTCCACCGCAGTGTGTGTGAACGCTGCGGCGGGAAGTCATTGTCGGAGCCCCGGCCATGCGGAGGGACTGGCCCTCCGACGATGACTTTGGGAAGGGGTTGGGGCACCCACCATGCAGCTGCCCCTCCCCTTCCTTGCCCCCAAGATGGCCCTTTTAGCCATCTGCTTCCCCCCCTTACATATATAGAAACGCATAGGTAATGTGTTTATTTGCTTATGAGTAATGCATCAGTGAACTTTTTGACATCAGGTTCAATGGAAATTTTGCTGCTGAAAGAAAAAAATACTTAGGAGTAGTAGGTTTGCCCCATGACATTACAGTTCACCATTTTCCTATAATTGACTTTATAAATATAAAGAGATAAATGAATATTCCAGATTCCAACACATGATAAAAATATCACCTCTGAAGGTTGTGTACCATACCCTGTGCACCCAACTCTGTGGACAGCATTATAATGGCCCCAAGCTGCAAAATTAGTGGAGTTGTGCTGACCAATAAATAATTCTCATCATTATGAAGAGTGAAAATGTCAGTGTGATTTTTCTTGGGATGATATTGCTTTTTCTGTTGCTTTTGTACATATACTATGAAAGCTGTTGCTTTTGTCAGTATTGTGGCAATGATGATTGGCTTAGTTTATCAAGGAAATAATTGTGAAGGGAGGGTTCTAAAATGCATCTAACTGCAGACAAACTAGATAAAGACTGAAAGCTTCAAGACAGAAGAAGAAGAAGAAGAAGAAGAAGAAGAAGAAGAAGAAGAAGAAGAAGAAGAAGTGGTGCACGTGCACACTAAAAAGTGTTCTAGATTTTACAGAGTCCTGGCTTTCTTACTTAAAAAAAAAAGAATTATTATTTTTAAAAGTTACAAACCAGAAACAGGAATACAAATAAAAAAAGTGATCTTTTTCCAAGAGCCAAAAATACCAAAACCGAGACCACCGTTCAGTCATATTGACCCTTTCAGTTTACCAAGTCTGGCAATCTCAATCCTTGCCAACACAAACAAAAATGCAATAACACAATGTCTTCTTTTCATTAGTAAATACTGAAAGCAATAAAAATTCTAGAGAAGAGACAATTTTTTGTTCAGTGATTTGTGAAAGCCCTGCCACGGCCAGACTCAGCCTGCTGTATAAAAACTCCAGCATTTCTGCCTGTGGGAGGAGTGCAACCCTGCTATGCCCAGACTCAGCTTGCTATATAAAAACTCCAGCATTTCTGACTGTGAGAGGAGTGAAACTCTGCCACACCCAGACTCAGTCTGCTGTATAAAAACTCCAGCATTTCTGTCTATGAGAGGAGTGGAGCTCTGCCATGCCCAGACTCAGCTTGCTGTATAAAAACTCTAGCATTGTGTTCTTCCAATTTGGAGTTGGACATAATAGCTCCATAACAAAGAACTAAAGTATGTGTACAAGAGGAGCTTATAAAGCAGCAGGTATGTTACCTGTATTTGAGAGCATCCCTTTGAATATTAAGGAAAAGCAGCTGAAAATTATTTTTTTTACTCCAAAGGAAGCAGGCAAAGGAAGAAACTAACCCTGAACCTACTGAAAGACCCAAGTGGGACCAGTCTATGGATATGGGCTCAACACAGGTCTATAACAACTCTTTTATAAAAGTTCCCTTTCCCCAATCTTGCTTCAGAGTTAAGACACGCAGAGTTAGAACTGATTCTAGATTTTATACAAGTTACAGATGACCAAAATAGAGTGACCGAGAGGTCTGTTTTTGATCAACATAACTCCACACTATGTCTCTCTAATAGGGAAGTAAATGAGGATAATTTTTCAATGTATGGTTCTGTAAATAAAGGGATAAGTGCCTTAGCTGTTCTGCCAACCTCTCCTACTACCTCTTCCATTGGAATTCTTCCTGAAACAAACTATATAGATTCACTAGAACATACTCGGGGGGACTCTTCAAAAGATGAATCTTTGTGCTTCCAAACTGTTAAACTGGATGTTAATTCAGCTATAACACAATGGGGGCTCCTCATGATTTATGGAGAACTTGTGCTTGTAAAAAAAAAAAAATTGGCTGAATATAATAATTTGTTAACATCATTAGTTGAGAAAAACTTATTCTACGGGGGAGACCTAAGGATTAATGGATCCAAGGAAGACACTACTACTACAACTATAAGTTAGTTAGCTATAAAAGCCCTTGCAAGATGTCATGCTCAGTATAACAGCAAAGTAACTTAAAAAGGGGGGTTGCATAATCCGTATGAAAACTAAAAACATTAAAAACATAAGAAAAAAGGTTAAATATTCACAGCTCTCTCAGAAAAGAGAATGGGAAAGGATGTTCAAATTATTGGACAATAACTTAAATGGTGGAAGACGGGAAAAAAATTATGAGAATGCTAGTAATAAGGTTGGGCAAGATGAGAGGTGTTACTGTAATACCTCGGTTGGTCTACTGAGAATGGAAGATGAATTGAGTTGTAATGGGTTGTCAACTGGAAAACCAAAGAAAGGGGTTATGTCAAAGGAGTAAAAACAACAATGCCCCACCCAACTTCAAAAACAATGGTGTAAGAATTAACTAAACCCTGGAGCAGAAAAGCCTCTATAATTACCAAAAGGGTAAAAGTATCCCACTAAATCACGTGCCAATAATGAAAATGCAATAAAAGGCACAAAAACGTGTCTGGCCTTGGTTTATGAATTTTCATTTTACCTTCTTCTGCATTTGCAAATCCTTTAGTGGGGTAAATGTTACCCTTTTAGTAATTTGGCCTTTTTTTGAACCACAAGTGTGTTTTTTAGGGGCATTGTTATTCTTTTATCAATTTGGCTCTTGATTTTTTGTGCCTTTTATTGCATTTTCATTATTGGCACATGATTTAGTGGGGTACTTTTACCCTTTTAGTAATTATAGAGGCTTTTCTTCTCCAGGGTTTAGTTAATTCTTACACCATTGTTTTTGAAGTTGGGTGGGGCATTGTTGTTTTTACTCCTTTGGCATAACCCCTTTCTTTGGTTTTTTGATATATATCTTGGTTTTTTGCCTTGGGTACTTTTGTTGGTTTCTTGTCAACTGGAAAACCAGTAGTTTCTTACTCAGTAGTAAGTGCTTCTTCAGGAATGCCACATGACCCTTGGGAGGAAGTACTTAGCTCTAATGTAAGATCTATGAAGGATAATATTAAAACTTTGGAAATTATATTCGAGCACCAGGAAGATCAGCACCAGATGATTAATGGCTCAAAAGCTAAGGCCAAAGTATATAAATGGAACCGTATTATGATGTCATATAAGTTCTTTTTCTTACACTATCCTAAGCGAACAGGAGTTCTTACAAAGCAAAAGTGGATAATCCATTTTTTGGATAGCTCAAATGAGATCTTCCCAGGTTTACTGTGTCCATCGGATGTAATTTCAATTGAATATCTGTATTATGATGGACATAATGCTCATGCAGGGGTTACCTTTAGTAATAGTAATATCACTAAAGGTATTTATGATGGAAAATGTCATTTTTAAAATTATAGTATTAGTGTGGTGAGATATTTTGAAAATCAGATCCCTCCAGTACCTTTATTTGGTTCTTGTCCTGCTTCCCATTTAAAAAAGGATGAAACAGATAATCAAATTTCTGATATTTTGATTGATTTGAATCAGGCCCAAGAGTAAAATATCAAGAAAAAACAGTCAAAGAATCTGTTTTTTTTTAATATATATATATAGATCAACAGGTCTCCTATAGTTACCATAGAGACACATCAAAACATCCTTGAAAACTTAAATTCATTTAATATAGAGGAAAATGTTCTAGTGAATCTATATAGGTTATGGCTTTCAGAAGTTCAAAAAGAGATATTGAGCAGACTTGACCAACTGAGAAATTGCTTAGAGCATGGTAGTTCATTCTCCCCAAAGGATTCAATTGATCCTGAAGGGGGTGATGCAGCTGACTGATTTAAAATTAAAATTAGGTTCAGATAAATTTGAGACCTGCCATGGACCCAAAGTGGCAATATTGGTAGACTTGAAAAAGAAAATATCAACCCAGGATGTCCAGGCAGAGATAATAATAATAATAATAATAATAATAATAATAATAATAATAATAATAATAGTTTTTATTTGTATTTTCCTGCCTCTCCATACAGATCGAGGCAGGATTACAGAGAAATATAGAAAAATACAATATATAAAATCATAACAATAATAAAAAACCCACAATCCATATAATAAAATCCAATACCCAATCGTGTGCAGAGATTGGTCGTCATCTTCACATATCCGGGAGGCCATTTCAGATAGTACAACTAGGCTTCAGAGTTAAAATTGGGGAGATCAGATGGATAGGCCTGCCGGAAGAGCTCTGTCTTAAGCACCTTCTTAAAGGCTTCTAGTTTAGTAATAAGACGGAGCTCTTCCGGCAGGCCGTTCCATAGCTTAGGAGCTGCAGCTGTGAATGATCTCTGGGAAGTTACTTTTAATCTGGTATTATAGTATTCCAGTAAATTCTTCCCTGATGTTCTGAAAATGCGGGACAGATTATGTAGGGAGAGGCGTTCCTTCAAGTAACTCAGACCCAAGCCATGTAGGGCTTTAAAGGTAGTGACCAACACTTTATTTTGCACCCAGAAACTAATCGGCAGCCAGTGAAGAGCTTTTAACACAGG
>CM034706.1:150892817-150907385 GCA_020142125.1 Phrynosoma platyrhinos
ATTCTACAAGAGGTGGAGGACTTTACACAGCTTTTATAGATTTAAAAGCGGCTTTTGATTCAATCAATAGGAATCTTTTGTGGCAAAAATTCTTAAAGACTTAACATTGACAGGAGACTTCTTTTCTTAACAAATGAACTTTATACAGATACCAGTCTACAAGTTAGAATGGGGTTCAGCAGGGCTATATTTTGGCCCCTTTTTTAAAATTTTTATATTAATTATATTGTTGCAGCTTTGTGTGGTGCAGATTTTCATATGCCCAAAGTATTGGATAGAGATGTTAATGTGCTTTTATACACAGATGATATGATTTTATTTTCTTATATTGTGATAGGTCAGCATAGACGAATAAGTTTAGCACTTATTGTCAACTCAATGATTTACTAATTAACAACAGCAAGTCTAAAGTCATCATTTTTGGTTAAAAAAATAGGAAAATTAATAAATGGCATATAGATTCTAAAGAAGTTGAGCAAGTGGAAGTTTATAACTATCTGGGCATATCATTTCCATCTAGTGGACCCTGGGCTCCAGAAATAAAGAAGAATGAATTGAAAGCATCAACCTGTATTCATTCTTTAAACAAGTTATTGAATTTTAAGTATCCCTGCTCATTTTATCCTGTTTTAAAAGTATATAAGGCTAAAGTTTTGCCAATTTTGATGTATGGCACAGAAATCTGGGGAATCAATACAAATATGAAAATTGAAAGAAACTAGAATAAATTTTAAAGATTGACTTTGGGGGTGGCAAGAAGTACCCCAGCACAATCAATTAGAGCAAAATTTGGTATGGCAGCTATTTCTGACCTCTATTTCTTTCAGATATTTAATTATTGGATCAAGTTATCACAAATGTGTGATGATAGGCTACCCAAGTTATACTTAATTGAACAGGAGAATAATCTTACATTAAACTCCTGATATTCCAACTTTTCAAAAAGGCTCTCCAGTGTGGGTTTCAACATAACGGCTTTAAGAAAGATTAATACAAATGCTGGCAGCATGTTTAAACAAAGCGTGCTCGACAATAGGGCTCAATTGGACTTAGCTGTTCTGGCCTCAATAAAATCCTTGAAATGGCTATCAAAGACCAAAATGTTCTTTCAAGAAGAGAAATATCTGTTTTTTTTTTCCTATGAAAAGAGAACATTGGAAGGCTTTTGCCAACCTTCTCTTTGAGCAAATGGATTCAAGAGTGATCCAGGGAACATACCAGGGTATCCCTTTTCTTGATAGACTCTGTATATGTGGGGCACCTAATGTTGAAGATCTTGCACATTATCTGCTGCATTGTCAATTATATAATGGTATCAGAGAGAAATATTTGTCTTCCATCCTCAGAAATTTGAGGGAAAGGGGTGATGAAAGCAAGATGTCGCTGCTATTGCAAGGAGTAGAGCCTTTCATAACTCTTAGGGTTGCCTTGTTTGCAATGAAAGCAGCTATTTTACAGAAGCAAGAAATAGATAAAAGCCTCAAATAGACTGTTGTGCAAATTATAAGAGGGGTGTAACCTGATTCGAATATAAACTATGTATATATTTTTCTTTTTTATCATTGTCATTTTAATCATTTTTATCATATATATATTTGAAATTGTCTAGAGACTTATTCAATAAAGATGTATATTCAGTCACTTGTGAAACTATGGGCCTTTTGAGACTGCCAGAAATAGTGCAAATTGAGTCCACTTTAAGGTTTAGGGTTAGTGCTAGGGAATTATGGGAATTGTTTTTTTTTTCTGAGACACTGAGTCTTCTCTGTCAGAGAGCTCTGGTGCCACAATAAAATACAGTTCCCATGATTCCCTAACCCTAACCCTAACCCTTAAAGTGGACTCAATTTGCACTATTTCTGGCAGTCTGCAAAGGACCTATATTAACTATGGAGAACCAAAATGCAAATACTTTTGGACAATCATACCACATATGCAGGAAGGTACCTCTGTCACTACACCCTCTCCAACAGCTCGAGGTGGGATTCTTAGTAATGTATGCAAGTTGTAGTGGTGTGAGGTACCATCTATGCACAACTTTAGGAGTGTTTTTTTTAGGGCTATAGAATTAGATTTATATGAGGGAGTGATCCAGATTTTAACCCATTCTAAATCTGTCATTTGAATATTTAAGTCCATCTCCCACCCACTTTATGTGGGTGGGCCCACAGCCAAAAGTCTTATCCAGCATCCACTTACCCATATTTTATGGCGTATAAGACATCTGGATGTTTAAGACGACCCCCAAATTTTCCAGTTAAAATATAGTGTTTGGGATATACTCGCCGTATAAGACGACCCCTCTTCCAATGGGGGTAAATGAGAAAGTGTTTGGGGGAAGGACTGCCAATATACTAGGTGATGCATTCTGGGGTATGTACAATTTGCAGCCAAGTAAGTGACCCTGGGCATGTCACACACTCTCAGCATTAGAGGATGGTAATGACATTCCCCATTTGAAGAAACATGCCAAGAAAACCCCATGATAAGGTTGCGTTAGGGTCACCATAAGCCAGAAAGGATTTGAAGACACACAAGAAGAACAAAAAAAATCTGCATAGGTACATAGGTAGTACATGGGAATAGGAGCAAGCATAATGTAGTGGTTTGAGTGTTGGACTACCACTCTGGAGACCTAGGTTTGATTCCCCACTCTGCCATGAAACCCACTGGGTGAATTTGGACAAGTCACACACACTCTCAGCCTCAGGGGAAGGCAATGGCAAACCTCCTCTGAACCAGTCTTGCCAAGAAAACCTCAGGATAGGTGTTCACTTCTTATCCACTGCTGCTTCTGCCTCATGCCACACCACGCCACCCCTTGCTCCTGTCTTCCTCCTCTATCTTGGCCTTCCTCTCTTTCTCCTCCTCCTGCCTTGCACTGCACCACCTCTTCTTCCTCCTCCTCCACGGTGTATAAGACGACCCCTGAGTTTGGAGAAGATTTTTCCTGGATTAAAAAGTAGTCTTATACACCAGAAAATACAGTATATATTTTCTCTCTGTACCTTTATTGCAGACATCTGCATTTATACACATGCTTTCAGACAAGGTAAGAGAGTGAGGAAGTTCCTTCCAACTAACAAGCTGAGCTTTAAAAGATGCAATTTGATTCAGGGTCTAAGCAGACTGCCAGAAATAGTGCACATTAAATTGAGGCACTGCCCTGGCTCAGTGCTAGGGAATCATGGGAACTGTATTTTTTTCTGAGACATTGAGCCTTCTCTGTCAGAGAGCTCTGGTGCCACAATAAATTACAGTTCCCATGATTCCCTAGCACTGAGCCAGGGCAGTGCCTCAATTTAATGTGCACTATTTCTGGCAGTCTGCTTAGGCCTTCAGTTGCATCCAAGAGGACTTGAAGGCAGAAAGGGCCTTGATCAACAACTCTCTGGACCTGGGTCTACCATGTACAAATAGGTCTCTCATCATAAAGATCCTCCTGCTGTACCATGGATGGAAACAAACCCAGAGGTCATACGTTGGAAACGGGATGAGAAACATATGGTTGTATTGGTGAAGGGCTTGGATCAATAATATGTCTACATTTTTTCCAGGCCATGAGAGTATGATATAAATATGGATTGTTAATTCTACAGATTTCCTTCCCCAATGAAGATGAAAAAATGCATTGAGTTTTCCAAGGGAGGCCAGATCTAGCTCCAAGGCAGTCCAAGAAGGTCTGTCTTTTTGGTTGAAAAATTAAGTGACATTATTGATCTGGGAGGCATCAAAATAAAATTCCAATTCAGGCAACCCTAAGCCACCATTTTGCAAAGTGTCATGCCTAACACTCATAGAGAACTTGGATGTATTACATTAAAAATGGACTGGTTTATCTCTTGAGTGCTACATATCAAAATATTGTTTGGAGGGGGATGGAGAAGGATGGAGAGGGATGGTCTGAAAAAAAACACAGAATTTTTGGTAATGCAGCCATCTTAAATAATGCTACCTGCCCCAGCATGGAAAGATCAAAAGACTTCCATTGTCATAGTTTCTCCTTCAGCCATTTCATAAGAGGTTTATAATTATGGGGCACCATCTGGCACAAGTCCTTTGTTATTAAGACCCCTAGATATTTAAAACTAGATGGGGTCAGCCTTAACTTAGTTTTCTTCTGCCACTATTTTTGTAAATCTCTTGAAGAATTCAGATAAAGGAATGAAGACTGCTGTCAGTTTATATGAACACCTGTATATTTTTAAAATTCTGCAAAGTCTGCTCAAGTGCTAACTAAGAGGGCTGTATGTTCTTTAAGAACAATAAAATGTCATTGGCATACAAAATAATTTTATGTACCATTTGATTAACCTGAAAACTTTTGATCCTATAGTCACACTTAATTGCCTCTGTGAATGGCTCAATTGTCAGGGCAAAAAGAATGGGAGAGAGGGAGCATCCTTGTTTTGTGTCCCTCTGGAGCACAATTGGAGGCAGTCCCTTCTACTGACATATACGGAGGCCTGTGAAGATAAAGCCTACAAATAAGCCCAGAAAAGTTACTCCCAAACTCCATTTCATCCAATAAGCCAAATAAAAAGGGCCACTCCACCTTGTTGAATGCCTTCAGGGCATCCAATGAAATCAGGAGTAAAGTTTCATTAGTCTGATTGGCCTGAAATATTATGCCCAGTAGCCTCCTGACTGCATCAGCCAACTTGTGGCCAGGAATGAATCTGACCTGGTCAGGATTAATATATTCTGTAATAAATGAATTGAGTCTAGCTAATAAAATAGATGATAGAATCTTAGCATCTTGGTTGATTAGAGCTATAGGCCTAAAGACTGTAACTGAGGGGTGTTTATCTAATATCTTGGGGAGGGTAATAATTCTTGAGGTCTTCCAGCTGACTGGAGGGTTAGCAGAGGAGAAGACATCATTATAAAGGTCTACCAGGTGAGATGAAATATCAGGACACAACATCTTATAAATTTTTCCTGTGAATTCATCTGGGCCCAGGGCCTTCCCTTGGCTTAAATTTCTAATAGCTGTATCTACTTCCTTTATCATAATAGGGCTATTAAGCAGTGTCCTATGGTTGGGTTGTAAGTGCTTGACCCTAAAGATTTAACAAAATCATGTAGTCCAGCAGTATCAATCTGTTCTGTAAAGCAGGGGTAGGCAACCTTTCCCCTTTAAGGGCCGAGGGACTTCAGCTCCCAGAATCCCAGGAGCTATTGGCCAACATGGGACTATTGGCCAACATGGCCGAGGCTTCTGGGAGCTGAAGTCCCTCAACCCTTAAAGGGGAAAGGTTGCCTACCTCTGCTATAAAGTATAAATTAGTATAAAATTTCTGAAACTAATTCAGGATTTCACTCTCATTGGTCTTGAGTGTGTCATCTACTTAGGAAATGCAGGTGATTGATCTTTCCTCTGCTTTCCTTCACACCAGGCAAGCTAGTAATTTAGAATTTTTATTGTTGAATTTATAAAAATGGGCTTCAGTAAACTGCAAGGCCTTATGATATCTCCCCATATCCAGCTCCTCTAGCTTAGTTTTCTTTTTCATTAAAATTTTCATAGTATCATCATCCTAAGAGTGATTATGCTAAGCAGTTAAAGTCGTTACATCTGTCAGAAGGGCCTTTCTTTTGACATCTCTGATTTTTTTTTGTGTTTAGCCCCTTCTTGAACATATAAAGCCCTCATTACCACCTTCAGGGTGTCCCACAAGGGGTCTCCTGTGTTCCTACCTGCCTGCTTTTTCTATAAAAAAAATTAATCAAAGATTGGATAAGGTAAAGGCATTCCCTGTTGACAAGGTTGTCAAGTTCTGTCCAACCATAGGGGCAGTGCTCATCTCCATTACTAAGCCGAAGAGCCAGCATTGTCAGAGACTACTCTGTGATCATGTGGCCAGCATGATTGCACAGAATGCTGTTTACCTTCTCACTGAAATGGTACCTATTTATCTACTTGCATTTGCATACTTTCAAACTGCTAGGTTGGCAGAAGCTGGGACTAGTGACAGGAACTCACCCCATCATGCAACACACAGGCCTCAAACTGCCAACCTGATGATCTTGCAATCAACAGAGTCAGCTTCTTAACCACTTGAGCCACTGCATCCTTTAGATTGGATAGATTGGATAGAGAAAGAGATAGACATATTGGATAGAGGCTTTCAACAGGTCATCCAGTAACAAGTAAAAGTTAAATTGCCAGATCCTAGAAGGCAGAAAATCTGAATGAATTTGTCAATCCAGGGCCAGGGGAGTGTGATCAGAATAGACAATTGGAGTTATAAATGCATCTCTAATCTGAGATATATGGGGGGATGCCCTGGGAAGTGGAGGATTGGGAATGAGGCCGCACCATGGCTCGGCCCCAATCCTCCCCTTTGGTGCCTGGGTAAGGAGTGCCAAAATAGTGCTCCTCACCCAGGTGGTGAAAAGGGCACCCGAAGAACCACCATGCGGCTCTTTTGCATCTCTTCTGGCACAGCGTGTCCAGATGCTGTGCCGGGAGGACGTCATCAGAGCGCTCACCATATGCAATGGTGCATGCTCTGATAACATCCTTGAGAAGGGGTTGGGGTGTCTGGTGTCCGGCTGCTTCTCCCCTTTCTTGGCTTCAAGATAGCACTTTGCGTGATCTGCAGAGCCCCATTTGTGACCTATTAACAAAAAAAAATCTATTCTGGAGTAAGATCTACGTCTAGACTAAAAAGTATAGTCCTTTTGCAGGAGGTGGACTATCCTCCACGGGTTGACTAACCTTGTCTGAAGATATCCTCTTTTGGAACCATGGGAGGGCATGAGAGTCTGATGCCAGAATTATAAGACCTATACAGTTGGGGGTTGAGAACTGCATTTGAGTCCCTTGCAACAATTGCCTGTCCTTTGGTTACCTCCTTCAGTAGAGAAATAAAGTTTATAAAGAAAGTCCCCCTGTTCCTTGTTGGGAGCATAGTAATTAGCCAGAGTCACCTCACAACCCTGCAGAACCCCTTGAACAATAATAAATCTACCCCTGGGATCTTATTCAATCGCATGAAGCTGTGCAGGAACTCCTTTGGTCAAAATAATTGCCACCCCCTCACATTTCCTGATACCCCAGCCACATATTGTGGACCAAACTGGAAGAGTGGAAAAACTGGATGGGATAACTTATTATGGGTCTTCTGAAGGAAGATAACCAAGGGGCAGAGGGCACAAATTTGCTTCAATATTTTTACCTTTTTAGAGGCTTAGCCCAAACCATTGACATTGAATGAAAGAAATCTAATATCACATATGGGATGAAAGGGAGACATTGGAGAGAACTGAAGGGGTAATCTCCACCATTCCCCTGAGTTAGAGCCACTTGTATCAAATGTCTGAATTTTCATTAAAATAGCTGGAGTGCGATTTTGTAGGCACTGACCTACTGTCTCTGCTTTGTGTGTATCTAAGTTCTCAACTCCTGTTGCTGTAGTCACTTCTTCTGAGTCCCTGACTTACTGCCTGTATGATGTTATAGTTGGGCTCAGTGAATTAGGGCACCTTCATTTTTGTTCTTTGGTGAAGCTGAAATTTCAAAGGATGTGCAAGTCAATGGTCCAGTTAGGGGACAACTGGCAGGTAATAAGTAGTTGATAGATATTGTTGCAGCTGTTGCTGATTATAATGCTGTTTTGACTGCTTCTAATTTTCAGAGTACAGATTGCTGTTCCTCAGTAGGAAGAGTTCCAAACAACTGGACAAGTTCTTTTTCATTTTCTAATGAATTGACTGATACCTGTGTGAGAGAATGGCTGAGTATTTGAAAAACATGACCTGAAGAACCAAAGAAGATGGCTGCTACACAAAGACTTGTTCAGAGGAGGAACTTGGTAGATGAAGAGAGGAATTGTTAAGAATGCAGATGTGGCTGAATGGGTTTAGCAGAGGACATATCCGAGGCCACTCTGAAAAAGAAAAAGAAAAACAGAGTTGAGCAAGTATGATACCATGGAAACCATCAAAATATGATTACCCAGAAAGGGTAATGTACAGACTATAAATGTACAGACTATAAAGAATTTCCAGCTTGATGCCACGATTCCAGAACTGAGGCAACAGGTCATCCAAGCTCCATGAATGCCTAATCAATGTTCAAGTGGAGGGTTGTGTTGTGAGTATGGTGTATGAATGTGGGGATGATTGAAAGAGCTCTTGATACTTAAAGTGATTGTATATGTCTTGTATATGTCTTAATAAATGTTACATTAATAGTGTTTAAAAGCTAAATTTGGTCTCTCTGTGCCTTTTTGTTTGTCACTCACTCTGAAGTCCTTAATCCTAAAAGAACATTTGGCTGACATGACACCTGTATCTTCCTTCCAACTGAATCTGTGGTGTTATGTCTCTGAAGTGAACCGTGTCCTGGCCTTGAAGTAGTTAAAGTAGTCTGATGTGTGGACAGTTGCTCACTGAGATCATGAACTTGAAAGTTTCTGTTGACTTCTAGATTTGACTTTCATCCTAAAATTTAGCAATGGCTGTACTTTATTATTATAGAAAACACACGTAAGAACAATTCAAAATCTCCTGAGCAATTTTCTGTTTTTGAGAATCAATCTAGGGAGCACAAAATGCCTAAATGACAGTGTTATTTTTTCAAAGCCATGTCACCTAGGAAGCCAGGAAATTTCTATGAGCTTATTGGAATGTATTCTTTGGTGGAGAAGTTATGAAAGTGAGTAAAGTGTAGTTTGCCTGTTGTACCACCTGCCTTCATTAAGAGAGTTAATTGCAATTTGGAGTAAAATCCTGTGCTGCTGTAAAACTACAGGGTGAGAAAATAATGCAGTCTTCATCATTACAGGTCACACTGGGCTGATCTATTATTTACTTAGAACAGATTACTATGAAAATGGTGCTGGCTGCTGCATCCACACCCCTATAATCTTCTGCTATATTATCTAACATGTAGACAGAAACAGTATAGGAGTCCCTTGATCTATGAAAGCTCAAGCAGTAAGCTTGGAGCATCTCCCTCTTCTTCTAGACATTAACTTAGCAACAACCCACTGAGAATGAATCTGTAAAGAAAGAGGAAAGCCACAAAGGGGAAGACTAGAGGCAAGATGAAAGTGGGGAGACAACCAGCAAAGATACAGAAAAAGAAACCTACACTTGTTGAACTTAGCAGGGCTGCTGTGACTCTCAGGGGTTGTACAGACCACCCAAAAGGGTCAGCCTGGAAGTGGAGTGAAGGCCACATGCCAGCCGCTCTAACTCCACCCCAATGCCACCGTCACACTGCACACCCAAACAGATGGCGGGCAGCATCAGGACGCGCCCTTGGTGCAGCGTTCACACACTTTGCTCCAAAGGAGCACCAAAAAGCTGCTGCCACGGTAACAAAAAGGGGATGCAGACGGGCTAATAGGGTTGTTTTGGGGTTGACCTGAGGGCACAGTCTTTACATGATGCATGCCGAAAAAGCGCACCCTACTTGACCTTTCCAGTGAAAGTGCGCTTTAAAAAGGAGCCGCTTTTTTCCACTCCTTCCCGAAACATGCACACTTTCAACAGGATGTCGGGATGCAACAACGGAGGTTCAGTGCAAATAAAAACACCCGAGCACAGCAGGTTTTTCAGCTCTAAAAAGGAGCAACATTTGCCAGCTTTTTTTAGAGCAGCAAACTACTGGATCGGGGCCATGGTGTGTGGTTGCCATGGCCTCAATCTGGCAAGGAAAGGGGCCGTGGGACACCTTCCCTTAGGGGCAATCTGTTCAGCCTCTTAGATAATTAAAACTGGAAGATTTGGTTTGGAGTGAAGATGGAGTAAGCAAACACTCTTCTCTTCCCTCTTCTCCCCCACCTTTCCAAACTCTGTTGATAACTCCTTTGGTTTATCTGACAGGTAAGTGGATGAACTTTTTCAATGTGAGGAGAAAAAGGAAGAGGAAGAGGAGGGTTCCTTAGGAGCCAGAAGGGAGGATATTTTGAAAGCCACAAGTAAACAAAAAATTAATCTGGACTTGGTTGCCAAAAACTATCTTCTAACTGCTAAAACCGTAATTAAAAGATTTGAACAGCTGCTGAGTCTTAATCAGATAGCTGAAATTAAAGAAATAATGAGGAAGTTTGCTATAAACTCTCCTGTGAAGCTGGATATTAACACTATCTCTGTCAATTCAGGACATCCCAAGCATTCATATGTTGCTCAAGTTAATAAATGAGAATTTAACAGAGACAGTTAGTTTTACAGCTGGCTTTCTCACTTTTTCTCATCTATTCTATGCCCTGCAGTCTGGGATCTTTGTATTTTTTCCCCTGGAAAATCCAGCTCTGTAGGTAAATTAGACTTTAAAATAAACAATGCTAAAGATTTCCTTTATTCCAAGTTCACCTTGTCCCGATCCATAACCTACATTGTGCTGCTTTGAATTCATCATATTCAATGTTTTCACCTTATAGCCCAACCCACATCCCACACCCCAAATCTGCTAATGATATGAAATGAGATATATTTACTTGCTAGATGGAGTCTAGGGAGCATTCCCATCCTTCTAAGCCAGTGCTCTCACAGGTATAATGGCAATTATACCTTTCATCAGCCAGGACTTTTGGATGCTAGGATTTCTGGATGCTGGAAATATTCCCATTTGACTGATCCAGTGCCCTGGTGATAATGATACTGTTTGTTGTTGGCCGGGGGAGCTAGACAATCCTACTGGGAAAAATCCCTTTCTGTTTGAATACATGGAAGAGCTGTCGTCATAGACCATGCCCTTTACTAATCATCATGCATGTGTGTGCATTGCTCTGCTGGTGCTACTGTTTGATAACACCATCACTGATGCACTTTGAGTATGCAAATGTACCATACAGACTGATGGGTAAGCAGCAGGGAATATTGGAGGAAAAAGCTGTGTATGCTGTTTTTCCTCCACATTCCCAAACTAGTCCACTGTCATTGGGTGCTATTCTCTCCATTCTGTCTCTAGACCTAAAGTTAAGCTTTGCATAAACACTAGGGATGTTACCTAAATAAATAAATAAATGCTTGTAAATTTTCTCATCTGTATAAAATCTCAGCTGAGAAAATAAAGAACTATAAATCTTTACACTGTAAGATTTGTATTTATTTTGAACATTTGTGCTGAAATTCATACTTAGGGGCTAAACAGACAGGCAAGAAAAGTGCCTTGGGGCTGTCTTTTCATGAAGCCACAGCAATGCACCAAGGGACCCGAGGGTGTGGTGAAGGCGGATGGAGCAACTGCACTGGAAGGGAGTGAATGCAGCTTTTCTGAAGCTGTGTTCAAGCCCCACCAACTGCACCACTGTCCTGAGGACACTGTGAAGGTGGATGGAGCAACAGCATGGGGCAGCAGCAAAAACAGTTTTAAGCCACAGCACTGTTTTAATTTTTCTTTTGCTCCCTCAGGTGCATGCGCAAGTGCTCAGGAACTGTTAACATCACTGTGCACCTGTTCAGTGTGAGAGGCAGTGACATCATGGATGCCACGTTGTCTATGTGGCCTGCACTGGCAGTCAGCCTGCAATGCATAGGTAGAGGATGCAATGATGGTCCCACTGGCCACAGCAACAGCTACATACATGGACGATAGTGATGACACAGAGAAAACAGAAGAGACAGAAGAGACAGGAGCTAGAGTAGGTGCCACAGTAATTCTGCAGTGTACTGCCACTGCTGTCCTCCTGATGCCAGTGGAGAGACACCTGTGCTGCTGGTGGATGTTCCCCAGAAGCACTGAGTTGTGGGATGGTTTGTCACATCCATTTGGTCTGATGAGCAAAGGGGGACATTTTTCCTAATGCCCCATGCTCTCTTCCACAGGCTAGCAGAAATACTCCATCCTGAACTGGGGAGGTCAGACACTCTCATGAGGAAAGCCATCCTGATGGAGAAGAGGGTCACCATGTCCATCTGGGCACTCACCAACAAAGGCAGCTACAAGCACACAGTGGAGCAGTTTGGGGTTGGCTCTAACACCACAGGGGAAGTGTTGGTGATGATCACCTTGGCCATGGAGAAGCTACTGCACCTATCAGGTAGATAAAGTTCCATACCCTTGTCCATTATCCTCAGCCCTGCACAGCTGCATCATTCCTGTCATGTTTGGGTATACATTCTTTAATTATGTGTGAACAAAGGGCATGACCGACTGTAGCCTTCCTGTATATCTGCACAGCTATGCCAGAGCTGCCATTAATTCCCCCACTTCCCTCCTTCTTGTCACCCACAGATCGTAGACAATTTCGCTGAGCTCGGTTTCCCTCAAGTAGTGGGCACCATAGATGGGTGCCATTGTCAGCTTGTGCCACCCTTGGGGCAAAGGAATGAGTTTGTCAACTGAAAGGACACCTACTCCATCATCCTCCAGGGGACATGCAACCACACAGGATGCTTTGTGGACACAGAATTGGACTGGGTAGGGTCAACCCAAGATGTTAGGGTGGCAAGGAACTTCATCATATTTGAGACCATGGAGGCTGGCATCTATGTGCCAGGGAGCCCTACCATCACACTGAAGGGCCAGCAGATCAGCCCCTTCCTGCTTGCTAACAGCACCTACTCCGTTCAGAAGTGTATCATGAAGCTTACCAGAGCACCACTAATGTCAGGCAGAAATTATTCAACAAGAAGTTGAATTGTGCCAGGAATGTGGTGGAAAGGGCATTTGGGCAGCTGAAGGCTTCATGGAGGTTCCTCACTGCCCCACTTCTTGTGTCAAAGGAGAATGTCATCCCCATCATTGCCTCATTTATCATCCTCCACAACCTCTGCAAGAGCAAGGGCAAAATGTTGGACGAGGGACTGCTCTACAGGTCCACTTTGTGCTACCCATCCTGAGGGTACCTATGGTGGACAATGAAATTGTGAAACAGAGAGACAGGGAGCCTGTAAGGAAGACCCTGGAAGAATTCTTTGCCACCAGGAAGATCTGAAATATCCCCCTCCTCCATCTGTGATCCTAGGGCAGTAGTGTACTATGACTTGATAAGCAGGTCAATAAACATATCCTATCATCCACATTCTATGTATGGCTATCTTTCATGCTCTCATGCAGTCATTCCTAACCATGAAGGATAAATGAAGTAGTTTTTAAATATTATATTTCTTTTGTGTACTTTGAGCAGGCCATGTTGGAGGGGCAATGTTTGCTGTTCTGACCAGCATGTCCTGATAAGATGTTACCAAGTGGACAATGTCCTGTAAACATCTCCTAGGGAACCAAAGGGTGCTGGGATGGGTTATCTTGTCCTAAAGCTGTCCTATAGATGAGTTGCACAAAATGTAAACAAAAAAGAGAAATGCTGAGTGTACATTAGGAAACTGAAGGTGGGGAAAAGGAGGTTTTCTGTATGTCACAAAGCCGATTAATTGTCTATGAAAATGTTCAAAATCTGCTGTTCAGGGCTCTTGATATTTGGAACTCACACTTCCACTAAGAGCCCACAAGTTGCTTGGAAATAAATAAAGGCTCCTTTCAGAAGATCTCTGTTGGTCTTTTGTCCGAGTTCTGCTACAACCATATGTCTAAGGGACACACACACACACACTAACAAAAAGGCATGGAGGGGTCAGACAGCACTGATTTTCCTGGGCACTGACAAATACAGTGCATCAATGACCAGCTGCCTCTCTTACAATATATCCAGTCCCTGAAATTCAGCCTTCCTTAATGGCCCATTCAGTTTGCAACAATTTGTAGCCCAGAGGGCAACCATTGGAGGCCTGATATAAGGCCATTTCCTCTCAGGCACAATTGCACATAAATGCTCATGCGACCCTGCACAGCCCTTGAGAATGATGATGGTGGCCAGGAGAGTGCCCATCCAGATTGCCTACTGGTGGGACTAGGAGGTGGGCATTCCCTTTGATGCCCTCACCAAGGAAGCAGTTGCAAGAAGGGTGATGACAAGCACCAATCACTGTAACCTGAGGTACTTCAACCAGGCCTCCCTTGCCCTCTCTTGCCAGGTCTTCAAAAGGACTCTCAAGCAGTACTGAACAAAGTTCAAGGCATTGAAGGGGTCTTCTTTGAAGTCCTGGAGGACTATGGGGAGCATGCTCCTGGTAAGGAAGTGGCCACCTTTTATGACCGGCTCCATAACCTCTGGATGAGGGCAGGCCACCCATGGTGGGAGGATCATCATCCCCCAGGTAAGTGCTGGGTCCTTGCCATGCTTCCTGATGCCCATTCCTACTTCTGTCTATTCCTCCCTCATTTCCCACATTCATTGACCCTAATGGTGTTCCTCTTGTCCCCAACTACAGGTGTGCAATAGCAGAGACATAAAAAACAGAGAGGGGATCCAGTAAGCTCACCCTCCTCACCTCAGAGGTTGAGGCCTCCCCTACCAGGGAGAAAGAGTTCCTGCCGTCTAGAGGCAGCAGCAAATATCTCCCATATGAGAAGGTAGGTCCCCAAGGCAAGGGGTGATGGCTGCATGGTACAGACTGCAAGCATTCCTGTCCCTCCCCTCCCCCACCACTTCCCATAGCAGCTCAGTAACTGATTTTTCCCCCTTTCACAGAAGGTCCTGCTGAGAATAATAATAACAATAATAATATGAATAATAAGAAGAATAATAAGAATAAAATTTATTTATATAC
>CM034706.1:150915488-150928332 GCA_020142125.1 Phrynosoma platyrhinos
TTGTTTTATCTCTAGAATCTTTGTTAATATATCTGTTATACTGTGGGGTTTTTTTTATGTTGTAGGCACACAATTCCATTTCAAGCTAGCTCTCTAGCATTTTGTTATCTAACTCTAACACACTTTGATCTGTACTTAAACTTTTCTGTTTTTGTCATGAAAATGCATGTCTGTGAATCTTTATATATCATAACTGACAATTCACAATATAAATTTTATAACAAATGTTTAATCTATTCTCTCATTTAATGTTATATATTTTGCTCTATCAGCACTTAAAGCTATATATCATTGTTTTTTTATTTTTAAGCTACTGAGCTTTTTTCTATACTTAATCAGCAATCCTTAAACTGACTATCTATCATATAACTTTGAAGCAAATGAACTATTTAGAAAACATTCTAGCCCAATATGGCTGTATAACCCATCTATATTCTAATAGTTCAGGCCCTGTGTAACCCCTTGATTTGCACAGAAAACTTATTTTGACCATAAAAGTAATCAATTTTGTACAGGAAATGAGAAACAGTGCAAAAATAATATTTTTAGTGCTTAAAAAGTTTTCTGTGCAGTCCTTTGGCTCATTTTTTCATACAGATAAATTCTTTTTTTGGTCCAAATAGTTTCAGAGAAAGTCCCAAAGTGTGAATTTCATCAAAAATTATGCAGAGCACCTTGTATTCTAATGCAGTTGGAAGAAAACTGTTTAAATGATTTATTCTTGCATGCAGTAAGGGAATGTTTACAATCCCTGTCAGCAGATGTAATGGTACAATAAAATGCTGGGGTACTTGGGTTCTGGAGAATACATCACAGCTGACATCTACCACCACATTCATTCATATATATGAATATATATGAATGAATGTGGTGACAGATGTCATTACTGAATTATACACATGCACACACATGCACATACACACAGTTTTCTATTGCCTTGCTTGTGGAACACACACTTATGAATGTTTGTGTGTGTGTGTGTGTGTGCACAGAGGAGCACCTGGCTCAACAAGAACAGAGCTGGACACTCCTCTATACACATAAAAAAAACACATTTTTTTCCTTCAGTGAAACAATAGCCATGCTGGGAGAGGGCAGTTGGAAATTGGAAGGTGAAGGAAGAAAGGTATTTTTGTCCTACTTGATAGAAGTTTATACTGCTGCAGCATATGGTAAAGATAACAGTTGCAGGAGCCTTGTCCTAGATCCAATTTGGCAACCCCAGATAAATGTCACATTAAGTCTGGCATCACTGTTTTTTCCCTGCTAGTTTGAGCAATATATAATGAAACTGTTTTCACAATGAGAATTGTTTAAAATATTGGGTCTTTGAAAACAAAGATCTTGATATGATAAGTGACAGTAGTGATCTGAAAACAGGCAAGCACTCCTGGACAACAATAGACTTGAATGGAACTACTGGCAAAATGTCAGCAGTATTTATGGCAAATCACTCTCCAAGTGATCTCCATGACACTTGTGACTAGTAGCCTTTATTAATGACCAAAATTTCCTATGGGATGATAGCCACTGAACTGCAGCAGAGCTAAGAAATTTTCATGGGGTAGTCTGATGTCATCATTTTTCTAAAAAGTTAATAAAGATCAACAGAAACATATATTTCCTATCTATCTTTCTGTCTATCTGTCTGTCTGTCTGTCTATCTATCTATCTATCTATCTTATCCATCTGTCATCTGATCTATTTACTGGTGGCGGCAGCTATTTTATTTGAAATGTAAGGCAAGAGCTGGAGAGTTTGATTTGTAGCGGGATTCAACATTTCAGAGTAATAGGTATAGAAAACTTGGTGGGTTTTTGTGTGTGGTGTCATCTCTCTCTCTCTCTCCCCAAATGTGTCCATGTGTATGTGCCTTTAAGCCACCTGTTCACTAATGGTGGCCCCATATATTTCATAGGGTTTTCTTGCACACACATATATTTTATCCATTTAATTCCAATGTATAGTGGAACAAACAATAGGAGACTGTAAGAGCTAGGTGACAAACAAATCAGAAGTCATTTGCTTTACCTGCCTTTCTCTGCTTGGTAAAAGGCTGTTCTTTTTTGTTTTTAAAGGTAGGAAAAGAGAGTAAACAATGTATAAGAAGATCAAAACCATGGAGGTTTTTGCTGAAAATCACATCAGACCATAATCCAATTTTGTTAACATTGGTGAATATCAAGAGAGAATATAGTTGGAGGTTAAAAGAATTGCTATTAAAAGATGGTAAAAAAATCATTGAAAAAGCAAACAAAACGTTATAGATGTACTTTGAAGAAAATATGAAAGAAGAAAGTCTCATATTTGTGTGGGATGCCAGCAAGACCATAGTGAGAGGTACTTCATTCAACAAGACTATGAACTGAAAAAGAAAAGAAATGAAAGAACACAAAAAATACTAGATGGAAAAATACTAGAAGAGGAATTAAAAAAAACAAAACCCAAAAGACAACAAAATGCAGCCTAAATAATAAAATCAACATACTGCAAAAGCAACTTTCATTAGGTATTGCCAAAGAGATGTAGAAGAAACTGAGAATGGCAAGAGAGAAATATTTCAAATATTCAAATAAACTGGGGAAAAGGCTGGTATATAAATTAAGGAAAGACAAGGGAAAAAATAATATTAAGAACAACGGTTGGGAAAAAAGGTATACATGGAAAAATCCAAGACAAAAAAATCTTCAATCATTATTCAAAACTCTCAAATGATCAAACATTGCTGATACAAAAACAGACTAAACTAGATAAACCTCTACACAACCAAGATGTTCTCAGACTATCAAATGAAAAAAAAGGAAGGGGCTAAATCAATCAATTACCATGGTATGTCATATAGGCAATCAAGACATCAAAGAGTGAGCAAGCACCAGGTCCAGATGACTTCACTGCCAGATATTATATGGGTTTAGAGGATGAATTATCTTTACTACTCCAAGAGACTTTGAACTATATTTCAAAAAGAAGGAGACCCAAAAATTGGACAAATGCTAATATTTTGCTTATACCAAAAGTAGGAAGAGAACCTATGGAACAAAAAAAAAAATACAGATCAATATCACTGCTTATTATGGACTATAAACTCTTCACATCTATTATGTTGGAAAGATTGAGAAGAACATTACATGACCTCATCCATAAAGGCCAAACTGGCAATTTGCTCAAAAAATCTTTGAGAGATAATGTAAGAATGGTCCTAGACATTATTGAATATTATTTAAAACATATTGATAAGAAATTAACAATGGGATTGATTTGTATCAGTGCTTTAGATTTGCTTGTCTATTTCTGTTTCACTCCCCTCTCCATATAGGAATACAAAGTTCAACATAGATAGATGATGGATACATAGATAGATAGAATTACTGTTCCATCTTGATGTGTGTATATATCTATATATGTATATAGATATAGATATATGTATATATACATGTTTATGTGTAGTTGATCAAGCATAAAGGGAATCTTATTATAACTGGAACCAATATTATAAAACTCATGTACCAAATGAATAAAATTTAGAAAATATCAGAGAAAAAGCATAGGACAATGGATGTGAATGATTATAAAGGAAGGAAAATTAAAAATATTTAGAAAAAACAACACTGAGGTGGAAGGAAGTCAATACTGAATTAATATTGAAAAGAAAATACAACAAACAACTGAAGTATATATGAGAATATATGGTAAAAGTGTGTAGTACTTGTTTTGGTTCTTTATTGTTTATAAGTAACATGTTCTTATTGATGAACTATTTTTATACATATTTTTCACTATCAGTAAAAAGGGAAAAAGATTAAAAGAGTTGCACTAGAATGGACAACTCTTTAAGAAAAAAAGAATAGCCACTACTATCGATCTTCAGTGATTGTGACCTCTGGACATATAGCATGGACATATCTGACAACTACACAGTGTTCTCCTTAGAGAATGAAAAGACACAAAGAAACGAGGTGACTTTCATACTAAGCAAAGATGTGACCAAACCAGTCAGAGGATACAATACAAAAGCAGATCAAATAACCTTAATAAGGCTCCATGGAAACCTATAAATATCACCATAATTCAAGTATACACACCAACCACAGAGGCATAACAGGAAGAAATGAAAGATTCTATGAAGCAGTACAGGAAGAAATTGACAGCTTACCTATACAAATTGTCTAGCTGATCATAGGCAACTAGAATGTCAAAGCTGGAAGCAAAGAAGAATGAAAAATGATAGGCAGATTCAGATTAGGTGAAAGAAATGAAACAAGTGAGTGATAGAGTTCTATGAAGCCAACAACCTGTTCATTGCAAACACATCTTTCATACAACCAGAGAGAAGGCTATACTCATGAACATCACCAGATGGCCAATACAAAAATTAAATAAAAGATGGCACTGACTGTGGGATGGTTGGTAAAAATAACATAATTCAAGACCAGGAAGGAATAAAAAAAGTTGCATGCAATGCACAAGAAGAGTTATATAAAAGAGATTGTAAAATGAAGGATACATGGAAAACAGAGCCATATGAAAATGATTCCCAAATTCTAAAAGTGGAAGCTGCAATATGAGAAATAGCAAAAAACAAATCACCAGGAACAGATGATATTCCAATCAAACCACTGCAATCCACATTGACAGAGTCAACTTTAGTGCTAACCAACATATATCAACAGATATGGCAAACAAAACAATGTCCAAGAAATTGGAAACTATCAATATACATCCCCATCGACAAAAAAAGGAGATACCAAAGACTACAGCAACCATAGCACTAATTTCCCATGCAAACAAAATTATGCTTAAATGAGGAATCTGTATTCAAGACAATAGGCTACAGTTAGAACAGAACACAGAGAACCAGAATGGTTCCCAATTGGCAAATAGATCAGACAAGGCTGCATCTTATCACTCTACCTATTCAACTTATATGCAGAACACATTATAAGAAAAGCAGGCTTGGACACAGAAGAAGGAGGAGTGGAAACAGGAGGAAAGAATATCAACAATCTAAGATACATAGATGACACTGTAATACTACCAGAAAACCTCACAGACCTGCAACAACTAGTAAGGAAGATCAGGGAAGAAAGTGCAAGGGCAGGCTTACTGTTGAACATAAAGAAAACAAAAATAATGACCATGGAGAATCCACACAAATTCAATCTAGATAATGAAAAAAAGAAGAAGAAGAAGAAGTAGAAGAGTTCTCATACCTGGGATCAAACATTGATAGGAATGGGTACTCCAGCCAAGAAATCAGAAGAAGACTAAGAATCGGGAGGGTGGCTATGAAAGAACTAGAAAAGTTTCTAAAGTGCAAAGATATATAACTGAGCACAAAAGTTAAAATCATACAAGCCACTGTATTCCATATTACCATATATGGATGTGAGAGCTAGACAGTGAAGAAAGTGGATAAGCAGAAAATCAATTCATTTGAGATGTGGTGCTGGAGAAGAGTGTTGAGGATTCCATGGTCAGCCAAGAAGACAAACAAATGGGTCCTAGAGCAGAGAAAGTCCAGTCTCCATGGAAGCCAAGATGATAAAATTTAGGCTGTCATACTTCGGACTAATCACGAGAAGGCATGACTCATTTTTTTAAAAAAAAACCACAGTAATATTAGGAAAGGTAGACGGAAGCAAAAAGAGAGGAAGGTCACATGCTAGATGGATGGACTCTATTAAGGAGGTCACAGGTATAAGTTTACAGACACTAAGCAGAGCAGTGAAGGACAGGGTGTCTTGGAAATATCTTATCCATAAGATCACTATGGGTCAAGTTTGACAAGGGCAGTTAACAACAAATATGTGCACCCTCCCTGCCATGGAAAGAAAAGGAGGGAAAGATGGAAGCTGCAGCAGTTGATGCATGTAACAGGAAATAAAGTGAAGTCTTTCTTTCTTGAAGTGTGAGGGCACCAAGGGGGCATCACTGTGTCTCTTGCTTCCCTTCCTCTTTCTCCATCTATGGCAAGGGCTGGGGAGAATAGGCAACAGTGGCAAACCAGATTGACAGCATAGGATCATTGCCTCACCACAGCTGGCTTAGCTATAGGCTGGATTCATCTTCTTCAGAAACTAGAATTACCTTCAAAGTAATTAGCCAGAGTCCTGTTTCTGCCTGCTCCTAGCCTTTGAGATAGGATAGCCTAATTAATGGCACAAACTCACTAACTAAATATTATGGCTGACCTAAGTCCCAAAGTCCCTATTCAAAGACTGACACTTTACTTACTAAAACACATTGACTCCTCTTTTCTGCCTGGAGTTACAGAATAGTCATGTTTTAAGGAGTGCCTCTCAGCTTCTAACACTCTAGACTTGACGGTTTGGACTTGAACTCCCAGAGTTTCTGACCATTGGACATGGTATCTGAGACTTCTGGGAAACAACCAGAAAACCAAACTATTTTAGTGTATATGTGGACAGGACATAGATTATGGGCTCTGCTACAGAACTGAAATTAATTTGTACAACATTAACAGGTAATGATGGATAATTTGTGCATAGCATAAGGCTCGATCATTATAATGTCAGTCAATTACTTTTCTTCCAGGCTTGAAGAATGGCTTGATGGTTTCAACAACAGACTATCATGCTTCTCAGATTGAGAGAACCTGGGAGGATTGGCAGCATTCTGTCTAAACAGAAATAATGTCTATAGCTTCTGACAATTCATCACATTCATGTCATTCACAAAACTGTACCCACAACAGCTCAGTGACCCTTGCAATAATGTGGGCACAATTTTTTCTTCTCACATACTTCTATCTGCAAAAATAAGACATTTTAAAAACATGACATGATATATGGATTAATTTAGGTTATCCTACCTTAAGCAAGGATTTTCATTTATTTTTTTCTGCTAAATTGCAGGGTTGATACCATCAGATGAACTTTATGCCAGTAGCAAAGATCAAAATGCATTTTGATTAATAAATAAATAAATAAATAAATAGCAAGGAATCTCTATAGGCTGTTTCAAATGCAGTTCACAAGCCCTTGAGGTCAAAATTGATTTTTCCTGTACCTGAATTGCTGGCTGAGAGATTAACACATAAGTCCAATAAGATGATTAAATCTTTACATAGAAAAAAAAATCCAAATATTGCAAACTTCAGATGAGTAGATCAGATCCTCTTCATGGAAAATGATTTAAAGGCATTGTCTCAGTCACAGGAGGTGAGTGGGGAGAAACAGAAATAGAAACAATAAATCCATCTCAAGTAGGTTGGATTTGTGATTGCTTTGAAAGACTGCATTAAAACAACCTTTCTTGTACCAATGTATTGTATTGTCTTTATATCTCTTAAATATACAGGTTTTTCTATGCTGACACACCATGTGAAGTTATATTTTTCCATTTAAGGAATACATCTCTCATTGTTGAATGACACTGCAGGTATACTTTTCTTAATGGAGTAGATGTATTCCTGAGCATTGCTTCTTTGACAGAAAAAATTGGTACCAAAGACAGAACACAGAGATAGGAAAATAGTTCAACTTATTTCCATGAATCTTTCATTCAAAGCTAACAATATGCACATGTGAAATGAAAAACACAGGTTAGTTAAGCTTTGCATAAGTAAAAAAAACAAAAAAAACACAAAACACACAAAAAAAACACAAACTTTAATAGTGTTCTGAATATTACTGGAAGGTTTCTTCCAAAATGCATCCAGGGATGACTATTTATTTTATCAGCTTCCACTTTTGTTACGATTTCCATTTTAGGAGATAAACTATGCCTATGCCTATCTGCTATCCTCTTCTCTTACTGTTTTGCTGTCCATAGATGCTCAGTAAGAGATTGTGGAGGTATCTATTCCCTGTTGTATGTAGGCACACATCTAAAGTAGGATTGACTAGGGTAGAATACAGCTCTTTTTCAACTCATGCTTTGTTTATTGCCTTGTTTATTGTGGGTGTGCTACTGCAACCTAACATTGAAAGTCTCTGTGTCTACAGAACTCATTCACCATACTCTCAGGCCTGGTCTTCAAGGGCTAAAAGGCCCATTCCCTCCCTCTCCTCTGCATTATGGTGGTGTCCTGTTTGAATGATACACATCCCAAACCCAATTCTGGCACCAACAGTCCAGATAATATCCTGCATGTTCAGCACCAGAACTGGGATATAGCGCCTTTAATATTATTAATTTTTAAATGTACCTTTTACTCTGGATCTTTTGGTAAGATCTGAAATCCTCTGTTCCTTTGGAGTAGAGCAGCTGTCTGCATCAGCAGCCCTCTGTCTGCCACTGTTAACAGTCTCATTCAGAGATAAGAATGAGGTGTCCAGCCATGTGATTATTATTGAGTGCCTTGGTCAGACCTCAAAGGTGAGCAACTCATGGTGGTGGTGGACATGCTGGGTGGCTCAGTGGGATAGCTGCATCAATGTGGGAATGGAAGGCCAAAATCAGAGGGAGGTCAAGACAGTTCTGGACCCAGGGCATGTTGTGCTGCCCCTGGAGTACCCTGGCTAGTGTAGACAAGGCCCTAGTTCTGATACTGTTAAAGGTACTTCTGACTAGATGGAGAATGATGAAGAAAAGGAGGTGGTTTGGCAAATCTAAACAACCATTATTAAAAATAAATTTGTTGGCAGAAGCATTGTTAGTTGAATTATGCTTGTGATCTAAATGTGTATTCAGTACAGTACACAATAAAGACTCAGGCCAAAATAATACTTTATACTCAGTATTCAAACAGTCAGCCATTGGAATTAGAACTGGTTTGGAGAACCATTCAGGAATCTATACAACAGCAAAAAATTAAGTTAGCTAAATAAACTGGCTGTAATGCATACTAGAAAAATAAGTATGGGCCTTGTTGAGAAACAAGTCTTTGAGAGCGCAATATTAGCACATGCAAGACAAGGGACAAAGGAACCTTACACAATGTTATGTAAAATCTAGTTATAGCTCAAGTGAACCAAATTAACCAATGTGGAACTATAAACACCCAAGCAATCTAGAATCGGGGCACCCAAACAAGTTCTTCCAAGGTCATTCTACACTAACAGGCAAGTTTTGTTTTAACAGGCAAGGTCTTTGATATTTCACAAAGACAAAGCAAACACTTTGGGAATGTCATTATGCTGGAGTAGCTGTCTGAAAATTCATGTATCATACGTAATGAAAACTGGAGGAAGACAAAGTAGTAAATCAGGATTTCTTTGCAGTCTGAGTGCCCTCAAGTCTTCTTTGATTAAATAGGGGTGTCATATTAGACTATGAACCAAACTTTGAACTAAATTTAGTATAAAGTGAGAACTGTAGAGAACTATTAAAATGTCTCATGCTCAGATTCCTTTTATCTGAAAGTGCTTTAACAAAATTTCCAAGAAAATTGAGTGTCATAAAATGATGCATATGATGACTAGGCTTTGTTTAAGGAAGTGGTATCACTTCTTTAAGCAAATAGTCTATTCATTCTACCTATTCTGCCTGTCTGGTTATTCATCCTACACAAAAATAATGGTAAAGATTCTGTACACTGCTGTGATTTCTTTTCAATAACTACAAATACATACCTGACCACTCATGCAGCCAGACCCCCAACTACTTAGAAGTTGACATGTATTTATTTTTGTTGTTCTTTGCCATTAACAATCTCCCCTCCCTGTTATACAATAACTTAGCCCCTGAGTTAATATGTAGGAATATTTGGGAAACACCTGGCCCCTGGAAGCAGGCTGAAGTAACTTGAATTGCTGCTTATCATGATGTGGTAAGAGGTTACCTTCATCTTGTATCTTTGAATGCCAGTTAGCAGGGAAGCTCAGTGACAGAGTTCTATGTTCTGCTTGTGGGTTTCCCAATGGCACTTTTCAGCCACTATGGGAAGCTGGATTTTAGACCCAATCACTCTGAACTTTAATCTTACCCATGTTCAGCATTCTTAATGACATTCTGGATGTCAAATATTCAAATATTTCCTGGATTGGAAGAGAAAGGAAGAAGTTCTCTCTCTCTTTTCCCTTTTGCCTTTTAATCTGCTCAATTTGCTTGATGCATTTAAAATCCTTCTGTTGTTTGTAGTGGCTAAATGAAGTACAACGACAAGTCCAAATGCTTCCATTGTGGAAACTATTTATTCATTATTAGGGTATTAACTTTTTAAAGTGCAGAGGGAGAAGGTACAATGGCTGAAGAATTTAATTCTGCCTTTAGTAAGCCTTTGAAAATGGGAAGGATTTGACCTTTGGAAAACTAGAACTGGTGTTTATCTGAATTCCAAAGCCTTTGGAACACCACAGTTTCTGGTTGTATTTATAGAATGGGTCCAAAAAGCACAGTATTGCCTGAATGTTGAGTGTAGGTAGAATTAAAGCTTCCTTCTTTGTCTTATTGCTTAGCCCATGCAGAACAGATACAAATGTTGTACTCGGCACACGAGGGGACAGGCACTTATCTGGTGCCATTCGCCTTTGTTGTGTGCATTACTTTTTTGTCAGATAGCAGATGCAATTGCATTTCAAGAAACCCATTAATGTGATTTTTATTACTAGCTTCTGCTTGCTTAAGGGCTGTATCATCAATCAATTTCTTTGGATTTTGTTCAGCTAGAGAGCCTGCTGCTGACTCATTCTACTGACTGAAGATCCCAATACACTCCCTGGCTGTCTAATAAAAAGACAGGAGTGAGCAGGAAAAGAAGAGTTCTGGGAAGGCAACTCCCATCTCAAGGAAACACAGAGGGTTTCAAGTGATAACAGGCAAGCGTATAAAGCTGAGATTATCCATGAACATTCACATGGCTAAACTTGATATACTGAGAATAGAAACAGATTTAGGAAGAGTTTAGTGTTCATTGCAGTAGTTGCAATGCTGTTTCAGCAACCTTTCCACAGATGTACACCAACCTCTTTCTTCTTATATTAACCAGACATCATGGAAAGAGGACTGTGTTTTATCATAGATCATTAGAGGAAGACAATACCTATTTATAATGAGCTGATTACAGGAGGGCCAGAACCTTTTGATTAAATGTGCACTTGCTCATCAGTCTTTATTATGAAAATTGCAAAGAACCCAGTACCCCCAACTAATGTATTTATTTTTTGAAGAAAAAAAAACATATTTAGACCTTATCTTTCCTCTGAGAAGCTAGAGGCAATATGCATGGATGGTTCTTTCCTCTCCTATTTCTATGGAAATAATATTAAAAAACTGATAAATAGTAACTGGCTCAAAGTCCATGGCTGGGTGCAAACAGAACACAGTAATCCTCAGTCCCAATCCAGTATTCTGATGACTATGTGCACTAGAGGCAAGTACTGAGGCAATTTACATCAACATTTTCCACATAGGGTGGACTACAAACCATCAGGAATATCTATCCAATAATATCCCTTATTCTGTACTTACCCATAACTACTTAAGCTTTCAGGAAGATATGTATCTTCAAATTAACAGAACTGTCATGATCACTTACATGAGTACACAGAATCTGAACACATGCACCACTGATTTAGTATAATGCTTCCTCAGGTCTTGTTTTCTGAAACTTCTCTAGCTTTTATGCAATGATGTCATACTTATTGTGTGGTTTCATAGTCAGAAGTCTCTTAAGGACTTCTACCAGAACTATGATAACATTTACTCCATGACTGATCTGATCCTAGACCACTCCATATATTTTCATTATGAATGTGCAGAAAGCCCTGTGATACGTTCACCTTAGGGTCATCATAAATCAGAAACAACTTGAGGGCACAAAACAACCCCTTGTCAACCCCCCTTTCTCCATGTTCTCACCCAAGCTATCTTTCTTCAGCCAAAACATTCACCCATCACCCCCCTTCTGCTGGAGAGTCTTCCTAGCACCAGCCAGCTTCCTTCACTGCTTTGCATTCCACAGTCCTGAATTTCTCTAAACTAACTTACTATTCCACACCACTCCCATCCCCACCACCCCAAGCAGCCTACCACTCATAAAAACTAATTACATTTCCCATATAGTAACCCAACTATCATCTGTTAGCATGGTTACACAGTGCATGATGTTCCACGTCAACGTGTGGCACCAGAGTCACCACCTTCTGGGATGCAGGCAGCAGCTTGTTTGCTGGAGAAGCACCTTTCCCCTTCCAGACAGAGTACAGAGACTAATAATAATAATAATAATAATAATAATAATAATAATAATAATAATAATAATAATAATAATAATAATAATAATATAATTTATAGCCCAGGCTTACAATCTAAAAGCACAATCCCATACAATACAAAAAACATCCACACACACCCTAAAAATATATTAAATTCATAACAACATTAAAATTTAACTTAAAACAAAAATACAAATGCAATACAAATTAAACAGGGCACTCTGATTATAAAGGAGTGATTATGGGAAATATTCTGGGACCCCCTGCCAGAAGAGATTCATCTTGATGACTTTTTTAAAGCCATCTAAGGGCCTTTGCAGACTGCCAAAAATAGTGCAAATTGAGTCCACTTTAACTGCACTGGCTCAGTGCTAGGGAATCATGGGAACTGTAGTTTATCATCATCCCCAAAGCAACTACATCTATTACACCCCAAACCAAACATCTGACAGAACTCATACACGTAGGCATGGTTCTGATAGTACCCCTCTATGACCCTAAATGTACCCTATATAGCAGCCATGAGCCTCAAAGCATCAGGTCACACAGCCAAGAGCTTCAAAATTCATATCATGTAGGCAGTTTAAGAGTTGCGATAAGGAGGCAATTAACATTTCCAGATCAGGAAAGCTAGGTGATTGATCAACATGATGTCTAGCACCCCAAGATAGAGGATGCTCATTTACAACCACCATTTCCACTTCAAGGACCTCTATCTCAAGTGA
>CM034706.1:150928432-150941311 GCA_020142125.1 Phrynosoma platyrhinos
GCAGTCTGCAACCCCCCTTAGTCTCAAAGGTGCTACAAGATTTCTCTATATACTGATTCTACAGATTTAGGACCTCTGAAGACCAGCCCAAAGGGCTGGCCAGGAGGCAGAGATGGGTCAGGGCAGCGGCATGCTGGCCACCCCAATCCCATGCTGATACCATCAGGATGCCCTTCCAATGCAGCATTCAAACACATTGCAGCGGAAATGGTGCTGAAGAGCTGCGTGCCAGCTCTTACGGCAGCCTTTTGCCATTCCTGAAAGGAGTGGCATTTTGCCAGTCTTTCAGGGGTGGCAAAAGGGAGGATTGGGGCCACGGCTAGCAGGAGTGGCACAGAGCCGCCCTTTTGCATAGCCCTAACACAACTATATCTTTGAATTCTACCAAATTAAAATTAATTCATCTTTATCATTGTGAAATTCCCCCTCTTTTCCTGGGAAAGAATTTTGTCTTTTAAAAAGGTTTATATTAGAAAGTTAGAAAAGCACAGAAGATAGATCTGTCCATCTTCAAAAAGAAAGAGATGGAGAATCTTATTTCCTTATTTTTCCCCTTTCTTGCTTTTATTTCCTTATCAAAGATGTTCAAAGACTGTTCAAGAATCTAGACTTCAGGATGCTTATCCAAATTGAACATCTAGCCCTTCTTAGATTAGCTCATGAATACAGTAGTTAGTTGGCTGTCACACTATTCGGATTCATTCTTTGTAAACTGAATGTATTTATTTTCAAGAATAGAACAAAGGATTATGACATGTGCACTGCTGATGGCTGCCATAAGTGTACTGGAATTTTAGTGCTGCAGAAGTTGTGAATTTTGCAGTATTAAGACATCCAGTGTCCACAAGCACATGTTCCTGTGATTTAGAATTTAATAGATGGTCATTATGGTGGGAACATATATGCCTTTTTATTACCTGAGAGATGCACACCAAGTTAAGTGATTCTCATCATCCATCATTCAGTGGAGATGAATGTTAACTCCTGTAACTACACATGAATTTATGTCTTACAAACACCATCTTCAAGCAGATATTTCTTAGGATAGATGGTCAGTTTAGATTATTTTACTTGACTAGCCCACAGTTATATCCTGTGTATTTCTCATTTCTCCTTTTCCCTTTCTTATTCTTACCCCTTCTTCTTTTCATTTTTATACTTTTTAAAAAAAATCCATATTTTTTTTCATAAATGCCCACTAGCAGAATGGGGCTTCTTCCTCTCCACACTTTAGCCTCCTACACAATTTGGAATCTGCTTCAGAGGGTTTACTGATCCTCACTGAGATCAGTGCTTTTAAAGTTACCGGTACTTTTAAACACAATGAATTACAGTTTGAAAGTCACCAATTTGTTTTACCAATTTACAAAGTTTTTAAAAAGGTAACTCTACTTTTCTTTTTCTAAAAACATTGAATTGTTACTTTTTATTTGCCTTTTAAAAAAAATCCTTATGCTGTATGCTACAGGCCTGTGCTACAAAACAAATTCTCCTCCAATTTCAGTTTCAGCATCCTCTCTTCCCCAAGATGTGAAGGGAGCAGGATCAGGCATAGTGCAAGCCAGAACATGCAGAACAGGATGTAATAGGCTGGATGAGGAAAAACAAACTGAAACTGAATCCAGACAAGACAGAGGTGCTTACTGACACAAGCCCTAACTTGGGATTGGAGGTGTGTCAACCAATCTTGGACACTCCCCCTGAAGGGCTATGTTAGCAGCATGGGAATGCTTCTGGATCTATTACTCCAAATAAAAGCTCAGATAGATGTGATGGCCAGGAGTGTTTACAATCAACTTCAGCTGATATTCCAACTGCACCCCCACCTAGAGTTGGAGGACCTAAATATGCTAGTGTAACTGGTACACTGGTAACATCAATGCTAGACTTTTGCAATGTGCTGTATATTGGGCTACCTCTGTACCAAGTTCAGAAACTTCACTTTGTTCAAAACACAGTAGCCAGACTGATTATTAGGACATCCAGGAATGAACTTATTACACCGATCTTAAAATCACTTCACTGGCTGCCAATTAGTTTCCAGACAGTGTATAACATGTTGGTTATTACTTTCAAAGTGCTACATGGTTTGGATCCAGGTTACCTACAGAATTGCTTCCCCCCCCCTCCCATATACTCTGCCCCATATGTTCACATCCTTTGATGAACATTTACTCCAGTGAGCCAGAACTAGGTTGGCAACTGTCAGCCAAAGGGATTTCTGTTCATCTGCCCCTAGACTTTGTGGCACAGTGGTTAAATGACAATACTGAAGCCACTCACAGACCATAAGGTTGTGAGTTCAATACCAGACAGAGGTTCAGGGTTGACTAGGGGATCATGGGAATTGTATTTTTTTTTTTCTGGGACATTGAGCCTTCTCTGTCAGAGAGCTCTGGTGCCACAATAAACTACAGTTCCCATGATTCCCTAGCACTGAGTCAGGATAGTTAAAGTGGACTCAATTTGCACTATTTCTGGCAGTCTGCACAGGCCCACAGTTTTTCAGGGGGGATCCAGATGGTGAAAAGCGCCATCTTCAATCCCAGGAAGGGGAGGGGATATATTTGAGTATACCAAAGGAGAAATTTAAAGATATAAACTATAAAGTGATACATTATATGATTATAGCAGCAAGACTGTTGTGTACCCAAATCTGGAAAACTGATTATCTTCCTACAGAAGAGAACTGGACTGTTAAATTTTTGAGCTGTCTGAAATGTGTTTCATTTTTTTGAAACTTAATAAAAAAAGATTTGGGAAAACAGAGGAATACACATAATAATGTGCTTTAGATTATCATTGAAATGATCTCTAAAATTTTACAGAATTAGATATTCCAGAAATATTTATGATGGATTGTAGTTTTGCAAGGATAGAGATAGCATGGTGAAGTGGTTTGATTGTTGGACTCAAGTGTTGGACTCTGGAGATCAGGGTTCGATTCTCCATTCAAGAATAAATACCCATTGGGTGACCTTAGGCAAGTCACATGCTCTCACCCTCAGAGGATGGCAATGGCAAACCCTCTCTGAAAAAATTTGACAAGAAAGCCCTATGATAGGTTCATTTTAGAGTCTCAATAAGTAAAAAATGAATTGGAGGCACATAACAACAACAAAGGATTGAAATGGCAACCTTGTTTCAGTTTATTAGTTGCCAGTGGTGGTAGAGCAAATGGAAGAGATGTGCAGGTAGAAAAGGAAGTAGATGAAATAGTGCAGGACTGGGTGATATTTTAAGGCCTCATATCCACACCTTCTGTTTGTAAAACTGACATATTGTCCTTGACATCAATTGAAGAATGTGAATTAACCCTCTCTGTGAATCTAGATTTCCTTCCCAAGAGATGTCTTATAGGAAACTATGAAATAAGTCCCAGTGACTGTCCCACCAGGTGTTTTACTGTATTTCTACAAACATCTGAAGAAATCATGTTGATTCATGCAATAACCATGAATATCAAAGAAAGCAATCTTGCTGTGTGCTGCTTTATAGCTTCTGGCTGCCCAGGGAGGGATGTAAAACTAGCATGATGCTATATATTCAGGCAATATTGGTTGAATTTTGTCTCTGTACTTTGTGAAGCCACTGGGCCTTTTCTTATGATGTTTTAAACATCTTTTGCCTGATGAAGGAGCTAGTGGATTTTTAAATGTTTGTATGATGTATTTTGTGCATTTCTGTTGACCAATAAAAGTATTGCTCTGTTGTAAATGTTAGATTTTGTTGTATTCTGCTGCATGGTCAACACAGCTACCTCGGAATATATTTCCTGGATTTGTTGATACTAAATTTAGCCATAACAGGGGAATCTTAGACAAGGAGGATCTAAAGACTGGGGCTTTACTCTGAGGTTTCTATCTGTAACAAAGGTAAACCTATGGGGGCTATAATTGGCTAGTTTTACCTATACAGCACCTAAATCCCCCCTCCCCGATGTATTAGTACAAAGACTTCTTGAGAAATTCATTGTTCTCTGGCCAAGAAAGGTGTCTGTGGTTTCACAAACAAGATAGAATCCCAAAAGAATTCAATTTATTGCTGCTAATAGAGGTTACATTTTACTGTCCTTTGTCTCAGTCTCCACTGATCAAAAATTGGATTGGCCTCTGCTTCCATTGAGATCCTTCCAGAACAACTGAACTACAACAGAAACATCATCTGATACAAAATGTAGGCCTGTGACTTAAAATCATCACTTTTCTTCTTCTGTATGATTTTTAACACATTTCGCCTGATGAAAAGGCCTGTGGAATATTGAAAGCTTGCATGATGGATTTTGAGCATTTCTATTGGCCAGTAAAGGCATTGCTGTTTTGTGGATTTATATGCCCAATGGAGCATAGCAGGGAGCTCTAAAAGAAAATCAACATGTGCTTTATAGACTATAGCAAAGCCTTTGACTGCATAGAACATGAAAGGCTACGGAATGCCCTTAAAGACATGGGGGCGCCAACACATCTGATAGTCCTAGTGAGGAATCTGTACTCAAGACAAGAGGCTACTGTCAGGACAGAACACAGAGAAACAGAATTGTTTCCAATTGGCAAAGTCTGTATCCTATCACCCCACCTATTCAACTTATATGCAGAACATATTGTAAGGAAAGCAAGCTTGCACAAGGAAGAGGAGAAGTGAAAATGGGAGGAAGAAATATCAACAATCTGAGATATGCTGACAACATCATAAGACTAGCAGAGAACCTCACAGACCTAAAACAACTACTAAGGAAGATCAAAGAAGAAAGTGCAAAGGCAGGGTTACTGTTGAAAATAAAGAAAGTAAATATAATGACCAAAGAGAATTTACACACATTCAAACTAGACAATGAGGAAATAGAAATAGTAAAAGAGTTCTCATAGCTGGGATCAAACTGTAAGAGGAACTTGAACTTGGGGAATTGCTAAATCTTCACGTATCCAATGGGATCTTTTATCCTATGTTTATGGAGATGACTGGGGAGTAGACTGATAGAGATAAAACTTTCTCAATGAACTTTGTGATTTATTTGGGTATTCCAACATACAAAGACACTCAAACATACACTCATGCACACAAGAACTGACTAATAACGTAGTTGGCTTGGATAGGGAACAAAGGATTTCTAAGGGTGATAATTACCTGATGGAGGTTGATCTAACAATGAATGAAGATGGATAAACTTAACCGTGTATGAAAGGAAAAGGAGGACTGGAAGAGCCGGGATTTGAGTCAGAATTCGCAGTGATGCAGTGTCAGCATAAAATCCAGCCAGTCCCAATGTGACTGAGATTTGGGGGACCCTTTATACATTAAACCTAGTCTGAGGTGAAGATTTGTTACTGTGTATCAAAGGATCACAGATAGATGGTCTTTGAAGTAGACAATTTTCAAAGAGGGGAGATGGGGTGTTGATGTTATCTCATTCTTAGTCAGACACATCCTGCTTCTTAAACATAAATCTCCTAGGTGTGAATGTTCTGTTTTGCAGCTTCTAACCCTAGCCTTTTGATCTGTTAATGAACTGTTGAGGGAGACATGACCACTCAGGTATCTACATGAGGTTATCACCTTGAATCCATGGTGGCTTGGACTTTCTGGTTTAGGGCCATGACAGAAAACCCACAAAGGATTTTTTTATATTAAAACAATGCTTGTAAGAAAGCATTGATTGGAATGGGGACTGCAGCCAGGAAATCAGAAGAAGATTAAGAATGAGGAGGGCAGCTATGAAAGAACTAGAAAAGATAGTAAAATGCAAAGACATATAACTCAACACAAAAGACAGAATCATACAAGCCATTGTATTCTCTATTACTATATATGGATGTGAGAGCTGGACAGTCAAGAAAGAAGATAGGAGGAAAATCAACTCATTTGAGATGTGGTACTGGAGAAGAGTGCTGAGGATTCCATGGACAGCCAAAAAGACAAACAAATGGGTCCTAGAGCAGATCAAGCCAGAAATATATCTAGAAGCCAAGATGACAAGACTTAGGCCTTGTATAGGCCGGCCAAAAGGGCTGGCCTTGGGGTGGAGATGGGGCATAGCAACTGCACGCCGGCTGCTCTAACTTTGCCCCGATGCTTTCATCACACCATGCACCCCACCACATGGCAGGTGGCATCTGGGCACTCCCTTGGCACAGCGTTTAGACACACTGCACCAAAGGAGTGTGGAAAAGCCACCACTGTGGCACCAAGGGTGACTTTTTGCCACTCTAAAAAGGAGCAGCATTTGCCAGCTCTTTTTAGAGAGGCAGGGCCTTTGCAGATTGCCAGAAATAGTGCACATTAAATTGAGGCACTGCCCTGTCTCAGTGCTAGGGAATCATGGGAACTGTAATTTTTTGTGGCACCAGAGCTCTCTGACAGAGAAGGCTCAATGTCTCAGAAAAAAAATACAGTTCCCATGATTCCCTAGCACTGAGACAGGGCAGTGCCTCAATTTAATGTGCATTATTTCTGGCAGTCTGCAAAGGCCCGCAAAGTGCCAGATCACAGTCATGGTGTGCAGTTGCTGTGGCTCCAATCTATCAAGGAAAGGGGCAGCGGGACTCCACCCCTTAGGGGCTGTAATGTTTAGTCCCTTAGACTATCATACTTTGGACACATCATAAAAAGGCATGCATTTCTGGAAAAGACATTAATTAGGAAAGGTGGAGGGAAGTAAAAAAAGAGGAAGGCCACATACTAGATGGATGGACTTTATTAAAGAGACCACAAATATGAGTTTGCAGGAGCTGGGCAGTACAGTAAAGGACAGGGGGCCCAGGAGATGTCTCATCCATAGGGTTGCCATGGGTCGAGATGAACACAAAGGCAGTTAACAACAACAACAATATGCCTCCAAGTCAACACTTATGGAAATCCTATATGCTGATAAATATATTGTAGAGAAGTATTTCTTCAGAGAAAGTTTGCTACTGATTTTCTCTAAGGCTGAAAAAGAGCAATTTGCCCAAAGTTACCCTTTAGGTTTACATGCTCGAGATACTATGTCATACCAGCTCTCTGTTGTGTGAATGCAAACTTTAAAAAGTGAAAACAACTGTCTAGAATCCACCTCTTGAAATGCCACCATTGTCTAGCCTGATCCAGAAGTGAGGCAATGCATTTTAGCGCTCCTTTCAGGGGCGGCGAAAGTGTGCCACTGGATCAAGGCATGGGGATTCCTCGATCCAGCGGCGCACCTTCCCAGGGCGGCCCCATGCCGTCAGTCTGCTTCCCCCCTATGTTTTATTTTATTTGTGCTGGGAGCCAGTGTTGCACAGTGGTTTGGGTGTTGGACTGCAGCTCTGAAGGCCAGGATTCAATTCCCAGTTTGTCTCTGAAACCCACTGTGTGATCCGGAATGGGTCACACTCTCAGCCTCAGAGTAAGACAATGGCAAACCCCCTCCAAACACATCTGGCCAAGAAAAACCATGAGAAAGTTTCTCAGGGGGGATGCAAATGGCGAAAAGCGTCATCTTCAATCCTAGGAAGGGGAGGGGCAGCCAGATGCTGGGCACCCCATCCCCTTTCTGATGATGTCAGCAGAGCGATGGCCCATCTGCATGATAGGCACTCCGATGATGTCCTTCCTGCTCAGTGTCTGGACATGCTGAGCCAGAAGAGACGCCAAAGAGGTGCACCACACCTCTTGCAGCGCCCCTTTCATGGCTTGCAGAAGGAGTGCTATTTTAGTGCTCCTTTCGCAGGCAGCGAAAGGGAGGATCGGAGCCGAGGTGTCTGGTAGCCTCAGCCTCAATCCTCCACTTCCGGGGGTGGCCCAGGGCTGCCCGTTTGCATCTCCTCTCAGTCTCAGGAAATGGAAATGTCAAGCCCTCTCTGAATGCATTTTGCCAAGAAAAACCCATGAGAGAGTCACACTCTCTCAGCCACAGGAATGCAGTGACAACCCCCCTCTGAACACATCTTGCCAAGAAATCACTTTTTTGAGTCTCTCTTAATTTTGTTGATGCTGTTGGGTTATCTATTTATTTATTTTTCCAGTCAATTACTTTGAATTAAAAATATTGTTTTTATTTGGCTTGTTTTGCTGTAGACTGTATTTCAGAGAAAGCCTTTTGGATTCAGATTCAAATTCTTTGATTGCTTTGATGTAGGCTATAAGTTTTCTTTTTATATTAGACTGTTCTAATTACCGGTTTTGATTTTATGGTGTTACCTTAATGTTATTCAGTTAGATAATTCTGTCACTCCTTGTTTCCAATTAGGACTTATATCCTATACTGATATGGCCTTAAAAAAGGGAAGATTTAGATATGATTTAAATATTATAGGGAGTTATTTGCTACCTACTCAACCTTTCAAGGCTTCTAAATGCTCTAAATATAAATAATTCTTAACATAATAACACCTCATTTTGATGTCTTAGAATAAAAATGCACTCGTCTTGGCTTCCCACTGGCTGCTGGTGTCCCTAAATTCTGAAGTTATGCCTCACATTGATCAAGGAGGGTTGCTACAACCATGAGTGGTTTCACCGCCATCTGAACAAGTGTGTGCTTGCTTGGCTCACTGGTGGCTACTGCTATCACAATGCCTGTGAGTTCTGAGGCTATACCTCAGATTGATTAAAGAGTGTCACTACAACAGAGGGCTTTGTCTGGTGAGTCTGCTAATACACATAGAGAGCCATTCAAGCCACCCTTGAGGCACAGAAGGTGTCCCTTAAGGAAATCCAGCCCCTCCTGGGACACCTGAACTTTGCCTGCAGGGTGGTTTCACCTGGCAGGGCATTTTGTACCTGGCTGGCAAGGATCAATGCAAGAGTCAGGGGTGCATCATCATATCTGCATCACCAGGGGTATAAAAAAGGTCTAATGTTGAGGTTCGATTTTCAATGGCATTTCCCTGTGTTAGCACCCTTGGAACCTAGGTCAGGACCTCCAGGTTCACTTGGATGCTGCTGGGAGTTTGGGCTTCAAAGTCTTTTTTCCAGGGTCATTGGTGTGCCCAAAGCTGGCCTGCCCATTGGGCAGATGGTGGGATCCTCCCGGACCTCTGTTACTGGAGTTCTTCACCATTGTGGTGATAGTTCACATTTGGGGTAAGTGTTTCAAAAACTAGGATGTTTGCTTTTGATATGACAACCAGGCTGTAGTCAGGATCCTCAGTTGTCAATCTTCCAAGTCTGAGTGGGTCATGCACCTGGTCTGCCATTTAGTTTTGTTGTGTCACCACAATAACATAATTTTCTAAGCTCGTTTTGTACCAGGCCTTGAGAATAACATTGCAGACTCTGGGACAAAACAGGCCACCCTAAAGGAATGAATCTGCACCACCCCTTTACTCGTTGGATTGGGGCTGCAGCAATCACATGCCATGGCCCCAATCCAGCATTTTTATTTCCCCAAAAGAAACAACAAAATGCTGCTCCTTTTAGAAATGGATAAAAGCTGTTCTTGCCACCACAGCAGCAGCTTTTCCATGTTTCTGCAGTGCAATGCGTGTAAGCACTGTGCCACAGAAACACCATGATACTGCCACACATTAAGTCAGCCATGCACCTTCCCAGTGATGTGGGGGTGTGCTGCTGTCTGCATGCCATGACCCCAAGCCGCTGGGATGCCGGCTCTTTATGCCACTCTGGTCAGCCCCTCTCTTTCTTGTTTCCAGGAGGCCAGCTTCCGATATTTAGTGCACAGAGCAGTCCTCTCACCCACACCTTTCCCAGAGGAGCTGTGGGATCTTGGATGCATTCTGCGATGCAAGGAGTTCTGTCTTCACTGCTCCCTGCCACCCTCAGAACTTACATGAGGACTGTTGCCATTTCTTCTCCTTCTACAGGGTGATGGGCCTCTAGGCAAGTTGGCCAGTGCATATTTTCATCATCCTACAATTCCTTGCTTGGCTATGGGAGGGAGGTTTTGCCCTGCACACCATCCCAACTAAAGGACCCCCTTTTTTTCTCTCCATGAGGATGGAACTCCACTCACTCGGTTCCAACTGGTGATGGTGCTTAGACTGGCCTTGAAAAACATCTGGCTGCCAGAGGAGGAGTTTTGAAGACACTCATTCTGCATTGGGATTGCTACAACCATAGTGGGATGTGGACTTCCTGTTGACACCATAAAATAGCTGGGCAGGTGGAATTCTGAGGCATTTGCTGGCTAGGTCCAACCGGTTTGGACTCCTGCACTGGAAAGCCCTGAGGATAGCAGGAGTGGGTTCTCTGTTTGGGTGGTTGTACAGCTTTCAGTAAGGGGTTGGCAGAAGGCAGGCCCCTGTTGGGATGCCAGCCTTTTGTGACAGTAGCGTCGGTTGTGGATCTGGTGGGTGTGGCTATCTATGCTGTGGAGCACTGGCATTGGGATTCCCATGGGGACCCAGGGGTGCTGGGATTGAGAAGGAGTTGCCACTGCAGGGGCAAGTGCTTATCAGTGTCCCCTGGTGACAAGGGGCAGAGATACGAACATGTGAATATCTGGCTACCACCCTTTGTTATCCTGTGGCCTGGCTGTGATTGGGCAATGGGATACATTGATCAACAGTCAGGTTGGTCAATACTAGATCCAGACCCATGCCTTGGGCCAACCCTACCTGTCAGCTGTACTCAATAAAGTTGTGGCCTTTTCTCTTCCAAATGGTTGTCTTGGTGTGTTTCCTAATTGTGACATCCTTTTCCCCACAAAATCAATCCATTTGTTTTCAGTTTGTTTGGAGAAAAACAAACCATGGTAGCAGCTACACCCAGGATCACATGGCACTTTAAAACAAATCATGGTTTGCTTGGCTGCTCCTGAGGCAGGTGAGAGTGATGCAATAGCATTCTACTTGGAACCAAGTCAGGGTTCCTTTTGAGTTTATCATGTCATACCATTCCTCTAAGGCAGGCCAGCACAACATGTGGCCCAGGGGCCACATGCAGTCCGCCAAAGGATTTTGGGCAGCCCACAAGGATGTGGAGTGATTTTTGTTGGAATATTGATGAATTATACAATCAAAGGTGAAATGTAAAGATGTGTGTGTAGAATTTTCCTCATGGGAACAACATCTAGACAAACAAAAACAACTCGGTCCAGATAACCAGAGAAGTCATAACATGAGCAGTTTTTAGCTGGGAAACAGGAGAAACAGATAATGAAAATTCAAAACATCATTAGATCATGGGAAAGGAGTCACATGGGTGGATGATGGACAGCAAGGGGCTGGGTTAAAATACATCATACAGGCAACATCCAATCAGCGTAAGGTTAACACCCAGGAGGTGGAGTAAGGGCAGGGCCGAGAAATTTCTTTGTCTAGAATTGTTTATATTTCATGCATTCTTCTTGTGTGTGTGTGTTCCGCAATGATTTTAACCATGGGGTTAATTTCTGGACAATAATATGCTTATATTGCTTTTAAAATGTAACTTCTGGATCTGGAAACATGGATCTGTAACTTTTCTGTTCTACACATCAGCATGATGTGATCCTATGATGGACTGTATATTTTTTTTTCTTTGCTTATTTTTATTTTATGGAACAATAAAGCTCTACTTTGAATCTACATGATTGGTCTTCATGCTTTTAGCATGAGATGGCTGATGAAGGAAGCTGATTTCCTAGCTCTGCTGCATTTCAGGCACACCACACCAAAAAATCAACAAGTTCAAGGTTCCGCTGCTGCTTGGCCTCCTCCTGAAGCCTCCTCCTCATGTGGTGGAGGAGGAAGGGTGAATGCTTACCCTGCAGGGCTCCTCTGCCACCTGGCTTTCCCTGGATGAATGGCCAGGTGGAGGAGGAGGAGAAGGACAAATGCTTGCCCTCCAAGGTTCCTCCACCACCCTGCTTGATCCTGAGGAGAAGGCTAGCCAGCAGCAGAGGAGCAGGACAGGGAATACTCACTCTGCAAAGCTCTTCTGCTGCTTGGCTTTCTCCTGAGGAGAAGGACCAGTGGAGGATGAGGAGGAGCATGGGCAAATGTTCACCCTGCAAGGTTCCTCCTTTGCCTGGCTTTCTCCTGAGAAGGCTGGGCAGCAGAGGAGAAAAGGGGCAAATGCTCACCCATCAAGACTCTTCCATCACATGGCCTTCTCTCGAGGAGAAGGCTGGGCAGAGGAAGAGAAGGGCAGGCAAGGCTCCTCTGCCACTTGGCTTTCTCCTGAGGAGATGGCTGGGCAGAGGAGGAAGATGGCAGAATTAATATTAATTAATTTGAATGAAAGTTATTAATTAATATTTAATTAAAATCTATTTGCAGCCCTAAGAAATTTAGCCTATTTTAATTTTGGCCCCTACCTCCTACAAAGTTGAGTAAGTCTAAGGGTATCTGTGCTGCCATAACACACTGCCCATAGAGGGTAGCTGAATGCTTAATACTTTATTTGCTGGCTCATTTGTTAATCATCAAGTATTTTATTGCACTATACATTCACCAGAGACAAACTGAACCTGGACTGGTCCTCTCTCTTTCTGTGTATATTTGTAATTACTGTGACAAAGCAAAGCATCCCAAGGGCTCTCACTTACTTCAATACACAAATCATTAAATTTATGCTACAAATGAGATGTGAAATAGGTTCTTTTTACTATACTGGAAACAAACTGGTTTTTTTGTTTGTTTGTTTGTTTGTTTGTTTGTTTGTTTGTTTGCTGTCCCCCCCCCGCATTTTGGTACTCAGAAAGTTCTGCTAGTACAAGTCCACTGAATGAAAAATAACTTGCTCCTGAAGGCAGCTTGCAGAATTGGATTGTCTGAAGGCAGTTGACTTTAAATAATGTATCCTGAGCCCTTGGTGTTATTCTTGTGTGTATTGCTCTCTAACAGTACTTGAACTGTAAAAAACTGGTGTGGGAAATGAAAGGTTCCTGAGCAGTTCTTTGAAAGTAGAATCATATTCAAGCCCTGATGGTCTTCTAAGGGCCTTTGCAGACTGCTAGAAATAGTGCAAATTGAATCCACT
>CM034706.1:151000889-151020040 GCA_020142125.1 Phrynosoma platyrhinos
CCCCCCCCCCGCAGATAGCAAAAAGCATTGGATCTCAAGTCTATGAACACATGGCATATGCATGTGACCACTTTGGTGGGCCTGTGTGCACACACCAACATTAAAGTTAAGGAGTGGGGCCATCCACAGATGTTCCAATCCACAGATGGCTAGTCCACCAATATGGCACCTTTACTGGTTAGCAAAATACAACATGAAAAAAGCAAGGTGTGTACCAGGAGACCATCTTTACACTCAGACTTAAATGCTAGCATAGTGTATCTATATAATAAAAAGGCAGAGTGGAGAGGGGATTATCTGACCTAAACAAATAGCAATGCTTATCAGCTGGTGGTAAAGTGGTGATCCCAGAATGCAGCATGGCTACACCAGCTGCAAAAGAGACCTATGACAGCCAAGGACAGTAGCTCAGGTTTTTCCTCCCTTTGCTGAAAAGGAAGTGGCCACACATAATTTGCAGATATGGGATTAGAATGCAATATTATGGGTTATTATGAATAGATACACCTTTCCTTACAAACTATTATTTGTTACTTATAGAAATATGAAGAATATTTTGAAATTTTGAGCAAGTGACTGACATGTTTTTCCATTGTGGATTGTGGATTGTGGACAATATCCTGGATTGCATATCCTGAAGAGATGCCATTAACACAGAACAATGCCTATTCAACACAGAACAGCACACAGTTCACCTGGGAACCACTCCTCCCTACCCAGGGTCTCACAGTATATATACAACCAGGCTTTTCCATTTCAGTTTTCTCTGAAGATGCTAGCCACAGATGCTGGCGAAACGTCAGAAAGAAACTCTTTCAGAACATGGCCACACAGCCCGAAAAAATCCACAAAAAAAAAAAAAAAAAAAAAACTATGGATGCCGGCCATGAAAGCCTATGACTTCACAAAACTATATTTTGTTTGTATGTCTATTGAGCTATAGTTCAACTTGAGTGAGTTGAACTTGGAACCTTCAAAATCAATAGGGCAGGTTCATAATGATTTCAGTCTCAAAAAAAAATAGCCATTTAATTTCTAAACTTGATTTCAAAGGGACTTGAATGCAACTCAGTCTGGATGCAACCTACTGGTTTTAGTGGAATGTATATGCAAAGAATTCTCAGCAGCAGTTTAAAATATTCACTGTTTTTATAAGTAACATATAAACTGTTTTAGAAAGCCAACACTTGCTGTGAAAAAAAATTGCTTTAGGATGAAACTGCTATTTATTGTTACAGTGGAAGAACTAAGCTCCTATTCTTGAACAAGCAAACCTTTTTCAGAGATTTGAGCTGGTTATTATTATTATTATTAGTATTAGTATTAGTATTAGTATTAGTATTAGTATCATCATCATCATCCCTGAAGTTTTGTTTTCTAAGGCTCCTGCACAGTCAGATAACCCCCAAATGGTTTTGAATTAATACCCTGCTGTGTCTGTATAGGCACATATATCATCCTAAAAGAAAACCAGCCATATAACACAATAGATAAAGAGAGGTGGTGTTGGAAAGCATTATCCCCACACACACACACACACACTTACTGCTGACTTTGGCAGAAATGTGTTTTCAGAATATTTGAAACCCTTACTGTTTACACCAATAAATGTTATTGCCATGGAAATTTTCTGCAAAGTGAGTTTCACAAAAAGTCACCAGAATAACTCTGCATACTTTGCATTTTGTATATTTTTGCATAGCATTTTGTGTCTGCCATTACAGTGGGCTGAGAGAAGCTATCCAAGGCTAGGATAAAAATAGGCTGCCATTTTATTATGCATTCAAATCACCTTGTGACCTGGGTTGTGACCATTAAAGCATCCCTCCACCTGTTGCCTGTGGAGGTGAGCGGCTTTCCCTCTTCATCTCTTATTGGGAGGAAGCAAGAGGCAACAAGATGGAGGCAGCCACCATTGCCTCATTTCAAGTAGTCAGTGTGAGGGAGGCTTAGAGAGGGGACCATTGTATTTAACACCTTCAAGTCTCCACTTTGGCTCCAGAGTAGCATCCTCACTCAATGAACACAGTTTTGAAGCCATGTAACTTTGGATTTTGACTATTTGAGGCTGGGTTTATTTTTTACACCACTTCCAAATGACAATCTGTCTGACCTAAACTGTTTTCAATTTATAGTTTAAATGGCCTAAAGGGAAAACAACCTTGTTTTTTGGGATGAGCTATTTTGGTGGAATTAAGGCAATACTCAATGTTAGTCCTGCAAATTTGATTCTCTTAATGTTAATCATATAGACTGTTGGCCACATGTAGCCCATGAGGAGCCCTGGTGGCACAGTGGTTAAATGAATGTACAGCAGCCATTCACTCACAAACCACAAGGTTGTGAGGTCAATCCCAGCCTGGAGCTCAGGGCTGACTTAGCCTGACATCCTCCAAAGGTCACAAAAATGAATACCCAGCTTGCTGGGGGCAGTTAGCTTACACATTGTAAACTTCTTAGGGAGTGCTTAAGTGCACTGATAAGCAGTGCACTTCTGGTAAATCATAGACAAGAATTATCTGGTTCCCCAAATATTGGACTGCATAGCCAAAATTGCCATTGTTGTGGAATTGCAATCCAACAACTTCTGGAGAGCCATACACTTCTCACCCTCATGAGAGAGGCAGTACACCAAAGTTAGAAAGATTCTTCTTGACCCCAGGGAGGCCTTTAAAATTGCTATTCAGGATTCAGTTCAACAAACAAAATGCTTTGCTGAATTATAGCCTTACCCTGCTTGTTGATTGCAGGGTATTTTTCAGAAAATGGCCATCAGGTATGGAACTCACTCCCACCTTTCAGTTATCTGATTTATGTCCTAAGCTTTTGCTGGGGAGAAAATGTATTAAAAGCTGAGGGTTCAATTTTTCATATGTTGTGGTTAGTTGCATTGTTTCAGTTTGACTTCTTTGTGTCTGCATTTCTTTAAATTATTAGATACATATGCCCCAGTTTCTGGATATGTACTAATGATAAAGTAATTAAATTGAACAATTGTTGAGTCTGGGTTCATCAAATTGAATATCACATATAGGAATCAAAGGGTAGTGGATCAGCCATTCATTTTACTCTGAACACATGATGTCCAATTGGTAACTGGAAGGTCACCTTTTTTTGATAATACATATTGTGTAAGTCACCTTGAATTCCAATATTGGGAAAAGTACAATGAATAATAACAGTAGCAATAATAACAATAATAATGGTGGTGCATTTTTTTTTCCTGGAGTAGGGAACCTATAGCCTTCCAGATGTTTAATTCAAATTGTGATCATAAGAAGAGCCACATTGGATAAAACTAAGGGCCTACCAAGTTAGTTGCTTATAGAAAGCCCATGAGAGGGGTATGAGGTCAACTTTATTTCACATTGCCTAGCAACTGACTTACAGAAGCATACTGCCTTTAATATGGGAAGATATTATCTCTTGGTAGATAATCCCTTGGTAATCCCATCCTCCATGAATTTAACCAATCAAGGCAACCAAGATAGAAGCCATAATTGTATATTGGAATAGTGAATCCACAGTTTAACTATGTGCTGTGTGAAGAAGAAAGGAGTGCATGTGAAAATGACCAAAGACTCTTAGTAGACTACACATTAAACATGGGTCAACAACGTGATTCAGTGGCCAAAAGTGCCAATGCAATTCTGGGCTGCATATAGTGTCCAGTAATATAGTGTCCAGATCAAGAAAATTAGTAGCTCCACCCTGTCTTGATTTGGTCAGACATCACCTGAAAAAGTCTCCAGTCAGTTTAAGAAGGATATTGATGATCTGGAACATGACCAGAGAAGAACAACCAAGATTACTAAAATCCTGGAATTATGTAGGAATCTGGGTGTGTTTACTTGGGAGGAGAAGAGACAGAGATAACATGATCACCATCTTTAAATATCTGAAAAGATGTCATATTGAAGATGGAGCAACCTTGTTTTCTGCTGCTATAGAAAACAGAACATGAGCCAATGGATTCAAACTAGAAGAAAAGAAATTTCATCTAAACATTAGAAAGGACTTTTTTTTACTGTGAGAGGTCTGACAGTTGAATAGATTGCCTTAGAAGGTCGTGGACTTTCCATTTTGAAGGTCAACAAACAGAAGTTGGATTGATATCTTTTAGAAGTGTTTCAGTTGTATATTCCGGCATGGCAGGTGGCTGGATCTTCCAACTCTAAGATTCTACAATTCTATGATTCTCTGCTCTGGTGTCACAACAAATGCATTCCACAGAATTGCATAGCATTGAACCATGGCAATTAAAGTGTTGTCAAGATGGATTATTTTGGCAGTGTAGATGCAGCCTAATAGAAGCTTTTGTACCAGTGACTTGTTGCAAGTCTTGGTATTTCATGATCTTGCTGAACAGATATAGAGAAAACCTTCTCACTGTCTACTTCATCTTCACTTCAAGTAACTGTCTATATCTATATCATGTCCACCCTTATTTAACTTTTCACCAGACAAAACAGCCACACACACCCAGACCATTGCCCATCTTGATCAGAGCTAGTGGAATTAGAGTCTAAAAATATTTTGAGATTTGAGAACATCCAAACAGACTGCCTTTAAATTATTGTTTTAAGCAATCTAAAATCTTCAGACATATTTAGGGAAGTATCTCATAATTGGGATGGAGAGAGAATCATGATTGTCCTAAATAAATTCATGTATTCCAATTGCCTTTTTTAAATGTCTCAGGCTAAAATCCTGTACACATTTACCTAGTAGTAAATCCCATAGAATTTATTGAGACTTATTCCTGAGTAGATCCATGTATGATTGCATTGTTTATGTCACATAAATGTTATTCTGAAGAGAAAAAAAATCTTCTCTAAAAAGTAAGTAAAGAGTAAAATATCTCCCAGTTGTCTCATATTATACAAGTTACAGTATCTCTTCTGTAGCTCTGTGCAGCCCTGGCACACAAAAATGATAAGTAAATCAAAAGGCAGGGGGATAAAGGCTGGATTATTTCTGCAGTGTGGAAGCTGAATGCAACTGAATGCAAAGAAACCTTTGCACTTTGAACACAGTTTGTAGCAACTGATGTAAACTGAGCATGTAGAGAAAATTGGGAGTAGGAGAATGAAACTGGAGTATTTTGAAATTAGCTGAGAAAAGATGGCAGAGAATTAATTGAGGCTGTTTCTGCAAACAGGAACAGTTGGAGGGTATGCAACTATCTTTACTCCTGCCTCTTTCCATACCTCTTAGGACTTTATCACATTAGGCTCATAAGGTATCACATTCATGTTAGTCTAGGAAACATACATATTGAGTTGGGGACAGTCATTATTGTAGAGGTCTTTTGAATCACTAGCCTCTGTCTTCTGGTATGCTGGCTTCCATAGCAGTGGTGTCATTAGGGCATGTGGGGGTGTGGACTGCACCAGGTGGTACTGTACTAGCAAAATTAAAATTATAACTTTGACTTACAATATCATATGCACAGCCTAAAGGCATTTACATAAACATAGTGAACATTTGGGTTTTACATTTTTTTAATTTTTTTTTATTTTAAAATTTAAAATCTGGGACATCTTTTTCTTCCCACTAAGCCCCACCCCACTCACACCATCTCTTCGGGTTTTTAAAGGGACACAGGAGAATACCACAGACTGTTTCTTCCCAGGCTGATGTTTGGGGAGCAGCTATAATTTTAATTTTGCTAGTTGTTTATGTCAAAGCTATAATTTTAATTTTGCTAGTTGTTTATGTCACAACTATTACCATTACATTCAATAATATATGGGAATTACGGTTAATGACTAACATTAATGGGAAAAAAAATCTTAAAGATTCTGTAAGGTGTATTGTGGGAGGAGGTCAAGGGCGGAGGGCTGTGACACCATGAGTTACCACACAGGTGACACCAACCCTAATGACACCACTGCTCCATAGATTTGTCTCCCTGTCCTATTCCCTTGCTGGCACACCTTTTGGGCTGTATTTTTTAAAATCTTTTTTAGAACAATTGCATGGTCATTAAGTAAAAATAAATACAAGAAAGAAAATAAACTGGGTGAAGGGAGAAAAGAAAAACAGCTTGTTTGGGAATATCGAGAGGGAGAGGGGAAGAGGGAAAGAAGAAATAGTCACACTCATTCACACCAAGTTCCTGCATTTCAGAAAGACACCCCCCCCCCAACACGTCAGGAGGGGTCTTCTGTTGCGCTGGCCCATATATGGGCACCGATGCTTAATTGGCTGGGTGGACCAGAAGTCCCGCCCTTGCTGGTCCACTCAGCCAATTATATTGAAGTCTTACAGGCTGATCTCGTGAGAGTTTAAATCTTGCAAGATTTGCTGCAGGATTTCGGGGCTAGTTAGCCCCAAGCTGCCTCGTGGTGGCAGACATTTTGATGAAGCAGTCGAACAAGGCGTATGACTTCATTCTAGGCTCTGGGGCTTTTCAGGCATGGGTTGCAGCCTAGCCCTGTTATTGGAGCCAGAAGAGGATTCAAGCAGTGGCTCTCCTTGTGCCGCGATCATTACGGCTCCTCGTGAAGGAGCGTAGCGCGGCCTTGGGGTTTCAAGCTGCAGCTCTCTAGTTGCCCCCACGGTGGTCTTGGCCTTGGAATGGCCCTGTCCATGGGAGGCCGTAAGGCCTGGGTGGCCGTGAGGCATTATCAGTGGGCTAGCAAGCCTGGTACCCAGTGGGTGAGGCTGGGGGTGTGGCCCAGGCGGTCTGTGCGGCTCGTATCAGGCTGGACCAGAAGAGCTTGGGGCAACTGGGTGAGCGGGCCTCCCCCCGGGCTGGAATGGGGGGCAAAAGTTACAGGCTTGAAGGCCGCAGGGATCCACCCCCTCCAATGCATTAAACAGGTTTCTGGCCTGGGCTTTGGGCGTTTGCTGAGGTGATGCATGCCAGCTTTGGTTGGTACTGTGATAGGCCACAGGCCTTGGTTATTGGTGTTCCGGGGGGGGCAGATGGTGGCCCTAGGTGTCCTGGTGTCCTGCTTGTGGTGCAGGCTGAGTTTATTGGTTGGGACATGTGCCATTGATTTAAATTGCCCTGCTTGGGATTTACTTTTAATCCCCTCCCCCACCATTCAGGAGTGGGTGTTGGTTTTGGTGAGGATTAAATGAATAAATATTTAGACATATAAATAAATAAATAAATAAATAAATAAATAAATAAATAAATGTTTTTTTAAAAAACTGAATTACATTTCAACATTGCAGTTCAATTGGTAGTGGCCTGAGGGGTTTATTCTCACTCAGTGACAGGCTAACCTTGACCTATTAACACATAGATGTTTTGGGTTTCTTTAATTGGTCTATATTAATTGTAAAATCTTCATTTAAGGGCATAGCCTTAATTGGAACACTATATCCTGATCAAATTTAGTTTGAATTGTCACTACAATCCTTTTGGACAACCATACCCCACAGTAAGGCCCAATCCAAACATGGTGCAGCCTGTGCTAGCCCTAAGGCTGGCCAGTCAGCACCTAAGCGAGCTTCTAATTCTCAGAATAGGGATGGTGAGATTGCTGCACATTTGGCACAGATAGGATGCACAATGCAGGCCTGTGCAGAGGTCTGTGAGCAGTTAACTCAACAGGGTGTGTGGGGAACTAGCTTAGGGTCACAGGCTAGTACTTCTTTAGTTGAGGATCAAGGTTTAGGGGCACAGCCTTCTCAGGTACAACTGATTACGGCATATAGGACACCTCGCGTGGACATGGCACGTGGTTCCCCTTCTACCTCAGCTATGGAGGTTGGGCATCCAACCGTAGCTGATGTGTTGGAGCTTCTAAAGAAAGTTCCTGGTGTGGGACAACAGGGTGCAGCTGCCCCTGTTTTAGAGCAACCCACTTTGGGCGGATCTATTTAACGTTGTACAAAAAGTGGTTGTTTCAGGTCAAGGCAGTGGGCTGACTCCTGAAACTGAGGCGGATTCCAGCAGAAATATGGCAAGTGCTTCTGGCGACAACACAACACCCGAGCTGCTTCTGTGACACTCTCGGTGGGAGCTCTACAAGCATCTGCTGATGCTTCACTCCAAGTGACGAGCTCAGGTTTGTCTCATGCTTCTAATGTGCTGGCTTCATGGCCCACATCGGTATGGGCTCCAGGTGGGCAGGCTGGGCAAAGCTCTGGTGTTGAATGCTCTACTTCTGCATCAGTGGTGACATCCTTGCCAAATCCTGGGCTTTCTCAGGTTATGGACTCCAGGATGCAGTCTGACCAGAGTTTGACATCTACGGTAGGGGACGCAAGGGGAATGGCATTAGTGGGAGCATTGGGCATTTCTGGGGCAGACAGAGTGATTGACTGCAATCTGTATGCAGGAATGTCTACTCCTCTTGGATCTCACCTTCCCCTAGCCACTAAAGAGAGAATATGGAAAGGTGAGTACATTGATTTATTTTTGCTCACGTTCAGCGATCCTGAGCCGAGGATCATAGTAAAGGATGGGGTTTTTTTAACCCTACCAAAGGAATTTCAGTCTCACAAACACCCTAAGCTTGAAAGGAATTTTGTGAACTTGATTATGGGCTTTACCATATATAGGAGTGTTATTGAAGAAAAAGAACCTGATAGATCTCCTGAATTCTCCAAATATCAGGAGATAATGATCAAGGCATATACTAATTGCCATTTAATTCCAGGGGGTCCACCTGGCTCCAATACAGCAAACAGTTCAGGATGAGGGCTGCCTTAGACCGCTCATTCTCTTGGCGTCATGTGCAGTCTGAACTATGGGTGGATGTTATGGTGGAGGCCTCCCCTTCGAGCCAATGTGACAATGGGTTTGTGCCTATAGTCACACAGCTGAGAGGGCAGTATGCGAGGCCTAACACAGGGGAGAAAAAACAAACTGGACTGTGCTGGGACTTCAATGCAGGTAAGTGCAGGAGGCAGCCCTGCAGGTTTGAGCATAAATGTAAAACCTGCAGAGGCAATCACCCAGGATCATCCTGTGTTAGAAGTAAGAAATCTGGAGTTGGGGCCCCCTCCCAGCCATCTTCATTGGGAGGAAAAGGCACCAACACCAATTGAGCTGGATGTGTTGGCTGCATGGTTGTGGATTTGCCCTAAACGGGATTCCGCTCAGTATTTGTTTTATGGTTTTTCACAAGGTTTTCGTATCCCTTATTCTGGTTCCAGAGTTCACCATTACACACCTAATGCACATTCAGTGAAGAAATTGCCAGAGATTGTGAGGGATAAGCTGGCTAAAGAAATAGCAGCAGGAAGGATTTCAGGCCCCCACAAACACCTGCCAATGCCAACTTTGTGTTTGTCCCTTCTGGTTGTCATCCCTAAGAAGGCACCGGGGGAATTCAGGTTAATCCACAACTTATCATACCCCAAAGGCTAATCAGTGAATGATGCTATTGACCCTCAGTTAGCATCAGTAAAATACGCCTCATTTGATTTGGCAGTAAAAATTATCAGGGCATTGAGCAAAGGAGCCCTATTGGCGAAATGTGACTTTAAATCTGCCTTCAGGCTAATCCTTGTTCACCCAGATGATTTTGATCTCCTGGGCTTTCAATTTGAAGGGAGGTATTATTTTGATAAAGCTATGCCAATGGGGTGTTGCATTTCATGCTTGGCTTTTGAGACATTCAGCACTTTTTTACACTGGTGTGCCACCAAGAGGTCAGTTAATCACACAATTACTCATTACCTTGACGATTTCTTGCTTGCTGGGGTTCCTGGGACCACTAGTTGTGCAGATACATTGTTGGCATTTCAGGCACTAATGGCTGAAATGGGGGTTCCTTTGGCTGAGGAAAAGACAGAGGGCCCTGATACTCATCTTACTTTCCTTGGAATTGAACTAGACACTGTTGCTGGTATATCTCGCCTCCCATCTGACAAGCTCATATGCATGAGGCTTCAGGTGAAGATGATAAGTTGTAAATCTATGGCCACACTACACGAGTTTCAATCCCTTACAGGTTTGTTAAATTTTGCTTGTAAGGTTATTGTCCCTGGGTGGGCATTTTGTGCACATTTGTATAATGCCACTAGAGGGGTAACATCCCCATATCACCACATTAGAATCACTTCTGGGATACGGGAGGATTTGAAGATATGAGAGTCATTTTTGGAACAATTTAATGGTCCTTCCTTTTGGAGAGCTGAAATACTCTTGAGGGCAGACTTTCAGGTACACTCCGATGCTTCAGGGGCTCATGGTTTTGGGATTTATTTTAATGGTCAGTGGGCAGCTGAGGGCTGGCCTCATTCTTGGGTTGATAAAGGTTAGACACGGAACCTCACTTTTTTGGATTTTTTTCCCCATCTTGGTGGCAGTTCATTTGTGGTTGGATCAATTTGCAAACAAAACGGTGTGGTTTTGGTGTGATAACCAAGCTGTTGTCCATGTAGTGAACTCCCAGACCTCTAAATCTGCTAGGGTGATGGCATTGGTTAGGAATATGGTGACACAATGTTTGAAGTTTAATATTTATAATAATAATAATAATAATAATAATAATAATAATAATAATAATAATAATAATAATAATAATAATAATTTTTATTTATATCCTGCCCCTCTGCCAGGCAATCGGGGTGGCGTACAACATTCCAAAACATCAGAACAAATAAAATAAATTCAAATCCCATCCCTCCTTCCCACACCCACCCATCACCCAAAAACAAATCAAACTAAGCAGATTGAATAACAATAATTAAAAATATACAATTTAAAAAATACATAATTCTCAATGTTAATATACAGCTGTGTTAATTCAGGCGAAGGAAGGGCAAAGCTCAACATGTTCCTGGTTTACTAAATCCTTTGGCAGACGCCCTTTCACGTTTTTAGTTTTGCAGGTTCCGTCAACTGGCTCCCGAGGCAGCAGCCCAACCACTGGAGGTACCAGCACAACTTTGGAGCCTTGGAGAATAGAAATCAACAAGGCAATTCTCCAGTCTGTCACCCCTTTGACACACAAGTCATATCAGCTCGCAATGCAAGCCTTTAGATGTTTCTTGTTAAATGTCAGGGAGGTGGAGGTTTGGCCCTTGAAGGTGGAGGTTATCCTCCATTTTGCAGTCCACCTTAGGCAATCCAGATTAGCTCCAGTGTACCATTAGGGGACGGTTGGCAGTGCTAGCATTTTGTTCTAGAATAGGAAGTTTTACTGACTCTACTGTTGATTTTAGAGTTTGTAGGGCTTTAGAGGGATGGGCTAAGGATAACTGTTTGCCAATAACAGGTCCAATCCTGATTAAGATTTGGCAATATCTCCCATCAACATGTTTCACACCTGAATAGGTGACGTTATTTAGAGCAGCATTTTCATTGGCCTTTTTTGCTGCCATGAGGATCAGTGAAATTGTGCCTAGTTCCCGTTCTGATGAATCTGGCAGGGCACTTGCAATTTCAGATGTCCACATTTCAGAACAGGGGATCCAGCTGTCCATTAGGCAGTCAAAGACTGATCAATTGGGAAAAGGTCAATCCGTAGTTCTGTCTCAGGTGCATTTGCCCCATTTTGGCAATGTCTGATTACCTCAGAATAAGGCCAAGAGTACTTTGGTATTTGTTTTTGCATCTCTCTGGCTTTCCATTGACACAGTTTCAATTTTGGGCTGTGCTGAGGGAGGCTCTGAGACATGCCGGTTTGCCAGTGGCCCAATTTTCTTCACATTTTTTTAGGATTGGTGCAGCGACTGCTGCTGCAGCACATGGTTTAAGTGATGCTGCAGTTCACAGAATTGGCTGCTGGTGTTCTAGGGCTTTCAAGTCTTATGTTCGCGCTTAGTACAGATATTAATGTTATTCATTATACTTGTTTGCTTTTGTATTTAGCAGGTTTGGATTGTGGAGACATATGGATACTTGGCCACAGCCTGGTGTTTTGGGCAGAGCGGCACATCATTGAACATCGACAAGATTCGAGCATGGGACTGAATGACATCGGAGCTTTGCATTGGTTCAGACACAGAGGAATGCTTTGGGGAGCTTTTCTACCTTGGATTATTGAACTGTTGGTGGCGTTTACATATCCCAAGATCCTGCTAGTCCATTTAGGGGAAAATGATTTAGCAAAGCTTACTTCTTTGCAATTAGCAAAAAGGATTGTTGAAGACATGCAGGATGTTAGACAAAGGCTGCCAAATACTGTTCTCATGCAGACAAAGTTTTTGCCTAGGCTCTCTTGGTCTGTTGCTCGGAGTGATGCAGCCATCAACAGTGCTCAACGGTAGCTGAATAGAACTGTGGCTAAGACCTTGGGGGGAATGGGAGTTGTTATTGTTGAACATGAGGGAATTCAGGTTTCTATGCCACACCTGTACAGGGGGGATGGAGTGCATCTCTCCCCAGAGAGAAATGATGTATACTTGACTTCTATTGCATCACATATTAAAAGAGCGATCTTGGGGGGGAGGGGATGCCAAGCCAAGCTGGCCCCCTCCTGTGGCGGGCAGGGACCCCCCCGGGGGATAATTAGGTTAACTGGAAATTACAAATTGGGTTAATAAAAATTCAAATTTGGGTATACGTCATTATGTTAATCAAAAATGCATGACATCATCAAACATTTGATGATGTCATAATGTGATAGCATCATAAGACTTCTTATGATATTATTTCCAATCGGGGGAGGGGTTTAGATAATTAGCTTTATACATGTTGTTTAAACTAATGGTCTGGACGCATGCAGTGATAGAGGTGGTTTAATTTAATAAGGTTGAGCTTATCTACATGGACACATGTGTCAAGAATAAATTCTGGTATTCGCCAAATGTTTACTTAAATTGTTTGGAGACCCTGTACAGAAATAAAAGTTATGGCCAATGTTTTACTCAAAGAATTGCGTTCGGTGTCCTTTCTGTTGGTGCAACTGTTTTGGGAGATACTTATCACATGTGAATCAAAGTGGGAAAGCACGGTGCTTGGGATACATTAATGGCTTTTACTAATCAATGAGAAGGAGCACTCCAGCAACAGATGACTACTGACCAGCTACTGGACAGACATTGCTCTAATTCCACTTTTTAAGCCTTGTGTGATAAAGTCCTTACATTTTACTTACATTTTTAAATCTGCTCCACTTGTCATATTGCACCTTCTGGTCCAGAAATATGTGCAGACAATAGACATGCAACATTGAACTGCCTTCCAATATCATTTATCTAATATTGAACATTTTGTGGCTAGGATTCTGACACCAACACTCCTTTGGAATAAGACACTTTATTTCTCAAGCTTCCAAGCTCTTCACAAGTAGGAAACATTTGATGCTCAAACACTGACAGAGCTCCCTTTGTATTGAATACCTACTGGATATTATTGTATGACATGCAAAATTGAGGCAGAGAATTTTCCAGAACATAGAATGTAGTACTTCAATGCTACATTTATTTGAACTAAATGGATACCTGAAGCAAGGAAATACTGCTTTAAAAGTTATCACAGTTAACACTACTATTAGTAGTGAAAGAAAAAGTAGAGTTGGTGTAACTTGTTACTAGCCTTTTGAAAAATCACACAATATGTTGCTCACTAACAATATATTACTACAATTTGTTTTAAAAGCAAATTAATGCAAGAAGTGACTAGAATTGCCCAAAATTACCACCACCAAACAGGGTTTTTTGTGTGAGTAGAAAATAGCATTTTCTGCACAGAAAATTTGTTTTCTCAATGGAAAATGCTACATTCTGTGAAAAAAATAGACATGTGCAAAACAGCAACATATTTTGCTCAAAATATGTCTTGATTTCCTTATTTAACCTTTAAAAATATTTTTGAATATTCTTTCCATTCCTCAAGTGCACAAAAATGCATATGAGATGTACATTTATGATAAAAGTCACAGAAAATATTTACTGGGGTAAAATCCATAATTTTGTGGAGGAATGCAATTAGAAATAATATAATTTTTTAGTAGTAAAATTATTACTGTCATGAAGATGATGGGGCAAAACAGATGGTCAAAAAAAGCAGGTTTCCAGACAGCTTTCAGGTGGGGCATTTGGACAATGCATGCCTTGAAGCCCGCTGGAAAGCACACCGAAGCTGCGCTATGGGGAGAAAAGCCAGACTAAAAAGAAGCAGGATGTTTCTGCTTCCTCCCAGAAAGTGCACACCTTTGCATGTATATATAAAATGACCAATGCCAGGGTAGCTCTAAAGGGGTCCTCTTTCCAAACCCTAACCCTAATTGTGCATACAAATGTCCCATCTCAGGAGTGTGCTTAAAAGAGATGGAGCTGCTGTACCCAAACAGTGAGGATGGCAATGCCCAAAAGAGAAACTATATGACACCTCTCATGGAGATGAGTACAACATACACAAAATAGACAGTCAAAGAGGGGATATGGAGTGAAGGGGGGTAAAGGAGGCATGATTTGTACCTTGCCAGCATCTGCATGGACACACCTTTGCTCCGATGTCCTGTCCCTGTGAAGAGCTGCACATGTGAATGTGTGCAGGTTCACAGGGACAGCCATCCAAGGCAGTCACCCGTGGTTTGCACCAGTGAAGGTGCATAGGTGTGGTGGTGGTGGGGAAACAATAAAAACATACCCAGTGGTGCAGCTTGAAGCTCCACCTGTTGTCATGACATGCACATTCCAGCTGCCTTGAGAGCAGTTGGTGTGGTTCCAATGTGGCTTTGGAAAAGGTGGCTTCAAGCTGCTTTTTCCTGCTCATCTGTTTCACCCCAATGGAAAAAAAAAAGATGGACAGTACATATGTATGAATATGTTTTATTCCATGTCTTCATCCCTATACTTGATCTATCCTAAAGATTGGATATGTTTTTAAAAATGTTCCATATAATATTAAGTCCTAACTAGCAGTAATTAATAATAAATTCAGAGGATTCAAAGTAGTCTGAGTTGTGTTTCACAATTTAAATTGTCTGTGGGAAGAAGCTTTTCACATGTAAGAGGTCAAAGAGTACACTGCCTTCTGTTGTAAAAGATATACTAGAGTAGTCTCCTGTACAAGATTTGATTTTTTTGCTATTAGTTGCTTCCATTCCTGCAGACTTGCATGATGGAGGCGTAGACATGAAAGGGGAAGCAAAATATCACTGCACCCTTTTTTGATACTGGAGTGTGGACACAATTGTTCTTGTTAAAGAAAACATAAACATACTGGCTTATTAGCAGCCATTATTGCATTTCTTGTTGATCATGAGACTGGGACTGCTTCTGCCTTCACACATTCGTCCATATTTTCCATTAACCCTGCCTCTCTGCCCTATGCTTCATTCAGCATACCATTCAGAGGAGGCTAGTTTTATTTTCACTTGTTATTACAGTTTCAGAGTTCTGCTAATGTGATTTAATTTTTTTTTTAAAAAATGAAAAAATGAAATTAGGGTTGTTGGGAATAGCAAAGGGTAGGTGGGTAGGTAGTAACTGTAGCATCACATGATTGCCAATATTGCAACTGCCAGGGAAGTGGAGTTTTACACCTGAAGATTAATAAGACTGCCATGAGAGCTTATTCATGGATTTCCCCTATCAATAAGAACGTATGTCTTAATCACACTTGGGAGATACTTCAGCTATGGTTCAGAGGTTAGGCTGTGTGATAACTATTGCCAAAGGTGCTACTTTATTTCTTTACTTGTGATTTAAAAACCATGTATGATGATCTCCTACACTTCTGGAGAGCATTGCTAGTAAGAACAGGACATAACATTGTGATGATGCTAAAGAGCAAAAACGTGATGTTAAAAAAAGGCTAGAGTGTTCTGTGGAAGAAAGGTAGTATGAAAAAAGTGGACACACATTTTATGAAATTTTTTAAATGGGTGTATGTGTGCTCTCCATATCTCTGAAAAAATGTGCCCCTTTGAAAGACTGAAGTGTATGTGGAAGATTGAATGCCAAAAAATCATCATTATATTTAAGAACAAAAATACAGACTGGAATTTTAACTTAAGCATTTGTATCCACTGAGAGCCCAGCTGGAAAAAATAAAATAAAATTACGGATGCTCTTAGTGTTCTATGTCCAAAATTTGCTTAATACCTGAATTTAGTCCATGCACTTTTATTTGTATAATTGCTCATAATTCCATGAGTTCTGAAAGGAGTAGGATGGGAAGTAGAAATAATTTAATATATCCGTTGATGCTTATCTACTAAATGCTGAATTATTTGCAAGTTTGCAGCAATGGAAGTTCTATGAGACATGTGCCTAGTTTTCAATTAGCAGCTGTTTCTGAAAACTAATTTCACAGTTTCACAATTTAGATTCTCATTTCTAATGCAGTTATCTTCTTTCTTTTCTTTTTTTAAAAAGGAACTTCTCAGAGTAGTAAATTGCATTTCAAGTTCTAAAACTGCTGTATAAAAATCCATTCACAGAGATAAGGCCTATGAGGAAAGGCATTATTCACTGAATGCAGTATGAGAGGGAAGGGCCCTTACCAAATTACTTCAGTATTACAGACGGATAATTTAACGAGAAGAGTAAAGCTAGCTGATTGATTTGCAGGTGAGTAGTGCACTGACTTGGCTTGGTCCATATAGAAAAAGCTAATTGCTCTCTGTACATTATAAATAGTAAGAAGTGAGAAGGGCAGTCTTAGCTCCAATGTCATATTTGTCAATGGCTAAATGTTCATAGATGTCTATGATTTGATCATGGATGGAAGCGTAAGTGAGAGATGCATGTAGATGCTCTCCATTGACAGGGAGGCCTCAACTGGGTATGAGAGAGTCCTGTTCCTAAGAAGATCTTACACACCACTTTAAATAACTGGCACTTTCTTGATTCCAAATAATCACATGGATATTATATAGAAAAGTACTGATGGCATTCAGATGTCAAACTAAACCATAGACCAAAACACACTACAGAAATAATCCAGTTTGAGACTGCTTTAACTCTCCTGGCTCAATGCTAAGGAACTATGGGAACTGTAGTTTTGTGAGACATTTAGCCTTCTCTCTCATAGAGCTCTGGTGACACAATAAACTACAATTCCCAGGATTCCCTATCATTGAGCCAAGACAGCTAAAGTGGTCTGAAACTGGATTATTTCTTCAGTGTGCTTTGGACCCACGTTTAAGCCATCATTAGGTGTGAAGTGTTACTGACAAATTAATTGTTAATTAAGATAAATATTTAAATAATTAAGACAATTAATTGTCAATGAAGACAGACCAATTTAAATTCTCAACCAATTACCAAATGGCAATCTAGCCAACAAACCACAAACAGTGGTTTGAAGTAGAGATGAGCCAATGTATCTGGACTATTGGTTTTCAAAGGATTGGTGGAAGGCACATATATCCATAAGATTTGATTCTTCTCCAAGAAACAAGAAAATTTGTAAAAATCTGGAAGTGGAGAGGATGGCCTTACAATTATGTTCTCAAACACCCTGTATTTAAAGGTAAAGCCACTTTTCATAATATCCCACTGCACACCCTTTGGTGGGGGAGAACTGTCTTGTAAATGTGTATGTGATTCTATTCAAACCAGTAGTAGTTTGAAGTGCCCTTGTGAATATATTTTAGTGGGATATTTAAATTCTCAAATCATCATCAGGACTGAAGCTCCAGCTTTAGAGCCCACTATATTCTAGAAAATATCATTCTGAGTTGTTGCAAAATAAAACAAACTTACAAATATACCAGTACACTTAAGTATAATCAACTAAAATACAAATATGCATGTAGACAGGCAGCACCCCACACACCAGGATGCAGGGACCTATCTTCTAGTATCCCATTTTCAACATTTAACAATAAGTCTGGTCATAGGTAATTTGTCTGCATGTAGCAATGACAACTGCATAGAAATGAGCCATGATCTCAGTTATTTGAGAGTCTACTTCAAGCAGTAATGTCAAGTAATGATCAGCTGTTCTTCCTGGGAATTTTTGTAAAATTGGGTAAATTAAAGAGAAGCACACACCTTAGTAGAATGGGCAATACACTATGGTGTGCAGAAGTGATTCAACTCAAGTATCAGAACATAAACATGTTTGATTCTCATATGGAAGCTTCTTATATTTTTATTTCAAAACAGCAACAGGTTAGGATGATGTTGGGGAAGCAAAAAGTGATACTTCATGAATTTCAATCCTTTACAGGACTGCTGAATTTCGCTTGTAAGGTTGTAGTCCCATGATGAGCATTCTGCGTGAGATTATATAGGGCTACTGCAGGAGTAACTGCACCTCATCATCACATTAGGATCACAAGGGGGATTTGAGAGGATTTGAAGGTTTGGGACTCCTTTTTGGAGCAATTCAATGGGATTTCATTTTGGAGATCTTAAATGCTGCTTCAAGCAGACTTTCAAGTGCATTCGGATGCTGCTGGTGCCCATGGCTTTGGTGTTTATTGGAATGGCCAGTGGGCTGCAGAGGCATGGCCTTCTCCATGATCAGAGCGTGGTATGACTAGAGACCTGATGTTTCTTGAGCTTTTTCCTATTTTTCCTATTGTAGTGGCTGTGCATTTGTGGGTAAGCCAATTTGCTAACAAGATTGTCTGGTTTTGGTGTGACAACCAGGCGGTCGTGCATGAGGTAAATTCTTAGTCTTCCAAGTTCCCCAGAGTCATGTGTTTGGTAATGGTTATGGCCATGCACTGTTTGAAATTTAATGTGCTATTCCAGGCTCAGCATGTTCCTAGTGTGCTTAACCCTTTGGCAGACGCCTTTTCTCGTTTTCAGCTCTCCAGGTTCCAGCCGCTGGCTCCCGAGGCATCGACACACCCGATGGAGTTACCTGCCTGGCTCTGTAGCCTTGGAGATTAGAAATTCACAGGGCAATTCTGAATTCCATCACCTCATCTACATGCAAGTCCTACCAAGCAGCATTGAATATGTTTAATTAATTTTTATTGGAAATTGGGGAGGTTCAAAATTGGCCAATTAGGGTGGACCTGATCCTACATTTTATAGTCTATCTCAGAAATGCAGATCTCTTGGCTGTTACAATTAGGGGCAGGCTGGCTGCCCTGGCATTTCACTCCAGGGCGAGGGTTGCTTTGATCCTACCACAGACTTTAGGGTTAAAAGAGCTATGGAAGTTTGGTCCAGAGAATCCCCTGCAGCAAAGGACTCACTATGGCCAATAACTGGCACAGTCCTGGCTAGGTTATGGGAACAGTTAGCTGATGCATGTTATTCACCTGAGGAGGTTACTTTATTTAAGGCAGTATTTGCCATAGCCTTCTTTGCAGCATTAAGAA
>CM034706.1:151026791-151043374 GCA_020142125.1 Phrynosoma platyrhinos
TTATTATTATTATTATTATTATTATTATTATTATGAGACATATGTGCACACACACTCTCTTACCCTGAGAGCCCTGCCTCCTCTTCCTGTCAACTACAGCAAAGAGTCCAGGTTTTGACATTCAAAGCCAGGCCCTAAGAGCAGGGAACCCCACACCCACTTTGTAAACCCTCTTATGTGTCTCTACCAAAATTCCTGTGACAGATTTACAGTTTGGAGTAAATATTTTCCCTAAAGATCTTAAACTTGGGGAGGCTCACAGTGAGATATGGCATTTCAGATAGTCTCGACTGCAAGACTCAAGCTGTATGGAGCTTCATAAATCATACCTAGTACTTTGGATTGTACATGGAAATGCACCTATACCCATTGAAGCAATAATGTTGTGTTCCTTGTTTATGATTATAGTTTACTAATATATTTATAGTTTGTTAATGCACAGATAAAGATACCTCCCCCGACACTTCGGGAGGGGTCCTCTGTTGCGCTCTCCCATATAAGGGCAGTGACGCGGGATTGGCTGAGTGGACCGGAAGTCTTGCCCTTATCAGTCTGCTTGGCCAATCGGATTGATATCTCGCATGCTGATCTCACGAGAGTTAAAGTTAAAAGATTTTGGGGCTAGTTAGCCCCAAGCTGCTTCATGTTGGGCAGCCATTTTGAATAAGCAGTCGAGCAACCCATTCCACCCACCCTTAAATGGTTTGTAAACATATTATTTACTCTCAGACTTTGGCTGGTCGCCTTCGGGGGCCAGGAGGGAATTTTCCCAGAGTTATAAGCTGGGTTTTTCACCCTCCCTGAGAATAATAATATTAAGGATAATAAGATTAATACTGTGGATCTTAAGGGTTATTAATGGTTGATTCACATAACATTGATGAATTGGTTTTTCATCTAAGTTTATCAGGTCATTAATGTTTGTTTATAGTCACAACTAGAGGTTCATGGTTTATGTAGTTTAATATTGTTGTTTTCATGCTGGCGGGCAGGGAACCCCCCCCCCCTTGGGGGATAAGTAGGTTAATTGAAAACTACAAGTTGGGTTAATAAAAAATTCAAAATTGGATATACGTCATTATGTTAACCAAATAGGCATGACATCATCAAACAATTGTTGATGTCATATGTCATGATGTCGTAAGACTTCTTATGATGTCATTTCTGGTTGGGGGAGGGGTTTAGAGAATTATTGTTATATATGTTGTTTAAACTAATGGACTTGATGCATGCCGTGATAGAGGTGGTTTAATTTAATAACGGATCCGCTTATCTACACGAACGCATGCGTCAAGATTAAATTCTGGTTTTAGACAAATGATTACTTGAATTATTTGAAAACACTGTACAAAATAAAAGTTGTGGCCAATGTTTTACCCAAAGAATGGCATTCGGTATCCTTTGTGTCAGTGCAAAATATAAAATGTTTTGGTTAACTGTACTGTACAACAATCTATGATAGGAGCTCTACTTTATAGTATGCTGAGTATTTATTTTTTTTAGGAAGAGTATTTCCTAGTGATTAAGCTATTTATATTTGTTGAATTTTAATGAGAGCTTCTAAGGGTATTTTCATTTTTTATAATTTCATAGTCAGGGATACAGTTTCATGGCTGGTTTTTGGAATGTTTATTGCTTTTAACAATAATAATAATAATTACTAATGCAGCTTTTTGCTCATTAAAATAATCCATTATTCTATTTTCATTGCTGTTGCATATTTTCATAGTCAACACTGAGGTAGAGGATATGATTCATTAAAAAAAAAACCCAGAAAATACTTTATCTCTGAGGTGACCAATATTTAGGGCATTTTAGCAACTGTAACACTGAAGTGAACTCTGTAAACTGGTTTCTAAAAGCAGGAAGTGATAGTTTCTACCACTTCTCTGCATACTACAGTGCATTAACCTACTTACAATGTAACATGCAAGTGGGTTAATGTGATATTAGACAAAATGTCTTGGTTGGACACTAGATATACTTTTTTTCCTCTGCTGAAATGGGTAAGAAAATTGTTAATAGAGGGCAAAACAATGAAAAATAAAGGGCAAAACAATGAAATTGTTAATAGAGGACAAAACAATGAGAAAAGAGGTTTCCTTTGCTTTACAACAAAATAAAGGGACTATTCCACAGTATTCTGAACTCCAGAGAACATCCTATTGAGCCAAGGAGGCATTGACTTAGGCTTTTAAGACAATGAAGTACTACTGATTGCCTTTTCATTTCAATTTGTACTCCTGGGGCCCTAGTGAAAAACCACCTTACAGGTGTATAAAATGCAGTAATAATCAACCATAGCTTGGTCCATGTGGACTGGGCTTCACACTTCCCTCTACCAGCTTCATTGCCTGAAATTGCCCTGAAGGTAGGATTCCTGGTTACTGTAAGAGGCAAGTAAAATTCACCACAGACACTTGTCCCATTTAGGCTGTTCCTTCTCCTCCCACCCTATCCATTATAGCAGACTGCACTATGTGAAGGATCTTTTGACAGTGCTGCCACCATTCACCCCAGGACTGTGACAGCAACATGTGCCCAGCCCTGATCCAGGCCACTGCCATGGTCCAGAACTGGGTGCACAAAAGGAGTGGTTCTTCTTCAAAGAGGCAGGCACAGCACAGCTTCTAGCCATGTTTGGGACATCTGGCATGTAAACACCACACCCCCAACATGGCCCGGAACCAGCACTTTTGGCCTGTCTGTTTGGGGCCAAAATTGTCTATCTGTTAATGCATCTTTATGTAAACCATCTTAGAATGATCTGTGTCCTCAAGGGTGAGATTGTTACATGCCAGATGTATTATTAGTGATTTATAATAAATAAATCAAGCACATGGAGTAGTGGGATAATTCATAGGTAATAGGGAAAAATTCCTTAATGGAGCAACATTTTTTTTAATTATTAAAGAATAAATAAAAATACAGTAAACATATCATCAATTTCTAAACTGTACATGAGAAGATGACCATATATAATCATATCAATTATAACTCGTTTCTTACTTCTACATAATACACCCAGAAGTTTATATAGTCATATACATCTATAAGGAGAAGAGAAAAGGATTCAATTTAAAATATATAGTTATAAAACAAGAACAGGAAACCACAATGCTGTGTTATCCGCTGCTATTGCTATTGTCAAGCCTTTTAACTTATATATTTACCAACCTAATTCAAATAAAGAAAGAGAGCAAAGCAAAGCAAGATATTGCTTCACAATCCAGTATCAGTAAAGACACAACTAAAAATCAACATTACCATCTTAAAACACTTAATTTCTATTAAATTTAATCCACCAGTAATCATTCAATCATATGGTATTTCTGTTATTTAGATTATTTATAACTATAGGTTATTCCTAATAGTTATAGTAATGGAGCAACATTTTTAATCTTCTGTTTAGTAAGACTTTATTAGATTTAGCAAGACATACTCAGAGAGAGACAGTATGGTGTAATGGTTCAAGCATTGAACTATAACGCTGGAAATCTAGTTTTGATTCCCTGCTCAGGCATGGAAATTCACTGAGTGTCCTTGAGCAAGTCACCTACTCTCCTCCCCAGAAAATCCTGTGATAGGTTTGCCTTAAGGTTGAAATAAGTTGGGAAAGACTTGAAGGAACACAGTAACAACAGTAACGAAATTTTGGAATAGGCACATTCAGAGTTCTTTGAGCTTGCTTCCTGTCACTTACAAGTTAGCTCCACATCTGGATGGCTTCACTTCTTTTTGTTCTTGGTTTTCATCTATTGCATATTTGAAATTAGGACACAGCTGCAGATGTCACCTGTTCCTGGGTTGTAAATGCATGAACTGTGTGGTTGGTAAAAATAAGGCTGAATGAACAAGAAGCTGTATTATTTATACACCCCAATATAAAACCTGTGCTGGAAGTGGAATAGACTTTAAACTGATGCTACCTGGCTCAGTAATAACACAAATTTATCCAAGTGGCATTCCATAGTTCTGATGTCTGTGCAGCACTGAATCCAATTTCAGTCTGGCCTTGAAAGCCCTCTCCAACGTCCTGAACCTTATAGCCACAATAGGTTCAGTACCTTGGAGAGATCCTCCATTGGCTAAACTGGAGTGGAAGTCCATGGGCCCTGTTTACGCATTCTTTAAGCATATTTATCCAACACACACAAAAAAGGAATGCACTAACACCAGCATCACTTCCACCACCTCTACCAGGGGGAAGCCAAAACAGTGTAGTGGTTTGAGTATTGATCTATGACTGTAAAAGGGCAGGTTTCATTCCCTGATTGACCATGGATACCCATTGGTTAACCTTGGACAAATCACACCTTCTCAGCCTCAGAGAAAGGCAATGGCAAACCTTATCTGAACAAATATAGTTAAGAAACTCCCATGATACCTTTGGGTCACCATAATTCAGAAAAAGCTTCAACCAAAACACAGAACAACAACTACCAGTGAAGGATTACAGTCTGAAGGAAAGAGTATCTGTTACTGATGGAGGCTGTTACATGACTGAGAATCCTGCTTTTCTAGCATTCCAAAATGTACAGAAAGCCACCACAAGTACTGGAGGCTCCCAGTTCAGAATTTGTCATCCATATCTAGAAGATGATAAAATCAACAAAATTCCAACACGTATGGATTGGATTGAAAAAGTAATGAAATGGCACAATTAGATAAATGGACTACTTTGCTGAGGGGAAAGTTAATGAATGTATTTATAGAGAAGTGGAATCATTTATGAAATATGTTAAGCAATTAAAAGAAGATATTAGTGTGATAGAGTTTGATAGCTAGGTAATTGAAATATGTTTTTGTGTATTTTTTCTTTTCTTTTGATATTTATGTCAACTATGGAATATGGAATAATACCAATAATAGGTTAAATTTTTAGGTAAGAATAGGAATTTAGAAGAATAAGAGGGAGTTGAATATTATTACTTAAAAAACCAAATATAGAATAAGCAGGAAATCTTTTTAAGGAAGGGAAGGAGGTGAGAGAAAGGGATTGTTGTTGTTATATGTTATTATATGGTTGCATGTTTATGTCTATGCCCCTATATGTCCATTTCTGTGTGCTAAAATTTGAATTTTGAATGAAAAATATTTTAACCATATCTAGTGGGTGATGCAAAATTTGAGAGAAATGTCAGGGCTAATGCATCTCTTTCCACATGTATTTCTTCAATATACCTAAAGAATTTTAAGTAGAGAAATTGAGCACAAAGTAATAGCTGTAATGGACAGTATGTTGAAAAAAGAAGCCTAATACATATCCTAACAAGTGTGAATATTTGAACAAAGACAGAGATTATTTTCAATTAACCACTAGTTTTAGAGTAGGGAAAAACATGACACTTAACATAGTAGTTAAGTAGTCTTGATATCTTTGTTGGAATATTCAGAAGATTTTCTCTTGACAGAAAATGACTCTTAGAGGTGTAGCAATGGCAGAAAGCCAGGCAATGCCCAGAACTACCAGGTAGCTCCTCTCCGTCACCTCAACAAGAAAATGGTGGTGTGTATGGGGGGGGGTGGATGTAAGGATAGATCCAGTTCCATTAATGTAGTTCCACACTAAAATCAAGCCAATCTCAGCTTTTGGTTTTGCTGCAAAATGTCAGAGACCCCTCCAGAATAATGTCAGATGACACAAGGAGTCTCAAGGTGAGCTTTCTAGAAGTTCCACTGAATACATATGGCTCTTGTGAAATATATCCACTACTTATGTATTTTAAAACCATTTTGAATCACCTTTAATGATGCAGCTCTCCTAAGGTGGTATATGTACTAAAAGAAACAATACAACAGACCAAGAAGATTATCACACACAAAAAACTGGTGGGATCTAAAAGACAAAAAAGGGTCTTATCACATTTACCTGTACCCAGGCTGTAGATAGCCCATAAGTACCCAGGGAGCCCATCTACAACCCAGACTTCTCCTGCTGCTTTTTCAAGAAAAAAAATCCTGTTCTTGAAAAAGCCATGGGAGAAATTTGGGTTGTAGATGGCTTCCCTTGGTGGATATGGGCTTATCGTATGGGTAAATGCGATAAGACCCATTTTTGTCTTTTAGATCCTGCATCTCTCCCACTGGTTTTTCCTGTGTGCAATAATCTCCTAAATCATAATACCAGAAATGACAAAGAAAATACAATTAAGGATTAGAGAATAATGATGATAAATAGTAAAAGCTTTTCTGGAGGCCTACAAAGACAAGGCTTGATGAATCCTGCAGAGAATCTCATGTCAGTGATACGAAGCTGTTTCTGAAAGTCCATCTGCCTTGTACTCATATCCTTACTGCCTTGGCATATACTGTTTCTATAATCTCTCTATTTCCATAATTATGAAGGCTAGACATTTGCTCAGTACCAGATCTCATATTCAACACTGGATGAAATTCTTGCAGGATGCAAACAGTCCTTCTGATGTCCAAATGACTCATTATTGTTGAGCTTAACAAACTCTTTGAGGCCTTCTGGTAAGCAAGTGTAGATATATCTGCTGTTGATAAGCTAAAATGATTCAGAGCAATTTAATTGCCATGTTGGTTGTTTCACAGCCAATAGGCTAAAAGCAAAGAATGTGACAAAGAACTGATGTGTGTGGCTGCTGGAATGAGAACTCTGTCACAGACACAATCTGGTTACCTGCCAATGCCATCTGGGCTAAAAGTGTGATTCTTTGCCCTTACCTTGAAATGAATGATTCCTAGATTTAATGATGAATAGCCCTGTCACATGTGGGGCATACTCTGTGGGGAGGGAATCAGATTGTTACCAGCATTGGATCAAGCACTTGTACTATGCAGCTCCTGAATTCCTTGATGCACTGTACATTCATACACATTGTCAATCACTACTCGCTTTACAACTAGTGCAAGCCAAAGAAAATACTCTTCTCTAAATATATTGTCACTTATAGTGAGATATTCATCAAAATATTGTCCCATCTGTATGTTTACTGGACTCTCCTAGAATGAAATGGAATCCTCACTCCTGGGGAAGGGGGGTGTGCCTAGTTTTACATCTAGGATAACAATCTGAATATATTGTCACACTGGGTATCTACCATGAAGGTGCATTTCTTGGTTGCTGTAAAAGGTAGAGAGCACCTTAATTCTAAAGGAAGGGACTGGACATAGAAAAACATAGTCTTTGTTAAAGGAGTGAAGGTGTTCCCTAACAGAGTGGGCTGCAAGCTCTAATACATGGTGAGCAGATGTGATAGCTACTTTCAGGGAGAGAAGCCTCAAGCAGGTGAAATGGTTGTTTCATTAGCTGCTTTGGAAACAAGAGGAGGGCCCCTGACAGAAATTGGTTACTAAGTGGAGGAGAGATGTTAGTCACCCCCTAAAGAACTTCCTTATGTGAGGAGGAAAAGAGAGTGGGACCCTATGGAATTAGGCAAGAGACAGGTTAGGGCAGCTGCCTTCCTCTTTAACATATTGGAGCTGATACCTAAATTAAGCCCCTTGTGCAGGAAGGCTAGGACGTGTGAAACAGAAACCCTATTACACTGAAGGGAACTTGATTTACATTACCTACTGAAGGCTTTCCACACAACTTTATAGATTTTTGCAGTAGACTGCCTATGGGATGATAAATGTGTGGCAATAATAGAATCAGCATACTCACACTCCTTCAACCTCCAGACAGCTAAAGAGTCAACCCACATCAGGATGTGGCTACACTGCTTTTCTCACCCACCACAGCACCGACAAAGAAGGTGAAGAAAGACAAAAGAAAAAGGATGAAAGTAAAGAGAAGAGTACTGTAAAAAAAAAAAAGAATAAAGATTAGAGAGAGAAGGCTAAAACTAGAGGAGTCAGAAATACAAGTAAAAGAATAAACAGGAGTAGCAGATAGAAAGCTCTGCTTTTGGCACAGGCAGGAAGAACTAATCTCTAAGATGGATAAGTGGAGAGGAATCAAGTTAGTTTTTCATTGGCTAGCACAAGGTGTTTTTTGTACTTCCTGCCAGTCTCTAAACATCCAAATTGTATGGATTCCTCCTCTTACCAATTCAGAGAATATATGGATATGAGTTGGTTGTTTGAACATTCTTCTGCTACCTAGTGAACACTAGGTACCTGCATGGACTGACATCTCTGCATGTTTGAGGTGGTTTTCAAGAGGCTTTCCAAAAATGAGCAATTCTTCCTAAGTGATCTGGAGGTATACATATGTGATATTCTGAGAAAAATAAAAAGGAAAGAATTAGGATGTAGAACTTCTTCATAATGTCCAAAATATGACAGGCAGGTGGAATAAAATCCACCAGCTTCTGTCAGTATATTTTTGTCCCAGACTGTGTAAAATGTCTCAGATGCATGCAATGGGTTAAAGAGGAAATGCTGACTCAGAGGAAGCTGATGCAACTTGAGCATGGAGATGAGTCATAGCAGGTACAAACTGCACCGCCATTGTGGACACATGACAGGAAGCTGATGAAACACTAGCAGGGGGTTGGATCAGAATCCTAGTTGTGTTTGTATATATAAGGAGAAATGCTCTAGTGTATCATGTGGTGGTGTGGATGGCAGTTGATGGCGGAGCATTATGTCAGTTAGTGTAAATAGTGCTGTATCATGCTTGTAAATACTTTGCTACAACTAAGATTAAAAAGCCTCTTCAGAAGAACCCAGCAGTCATGAGTGACTTTCCAGATTTGGCAGTGGCGTCTGTTTCTTAGCTGGCAGTCATCAGAATATGGACTAAATTTTCCCTCTGCACTAACAGCCTCACCTCTAGACTCCCCCAGTTTCAGCAAAACAGTAACACAAAACATGCCAGTAATCTTTGAAATAGAAAGGTAATACAGTTGTGAAACCAAAACATATCAGTTTTACATGTTATTAAATACAAGGATTTTTTGAAAATTCTTCCACCTCCCATTGTTCTAATGCAAATTACTTCCCTGGGGTCTGCTATTAGATCTGGGTGAAAAGATCAATTGGAGCTCTACTTCTTGGCTAACAGCAGGCATGAAGGGAGAAATTCATTTCGATGATAATGAGAGAGGAAATGTTTACACTTTTATTTCTAAAACACTTTTTTATTATTAAAAGGTCAGTTTTCTTCAGGGAAAATTTAACATCTAATGTAGCCCAGTGCAATACAGTGGCAGGACTGGGAAACTGGGAAAGAGGGCCACATCAGACTCCAAGAGACCTTGGAGGGCTGCATTCTCACATCAGCCTCCTACAAAAAATATTAAAAAAGTTTTTTTCCCCTCTCTCTCCAATAGCTCCAAATGCTCTCTAGTGGATGTGGTGATATTTTCACCATGTGTGTGTGTGTGTGCCTTCAAGTTGTCTGTCAGTTTTTAGTGACCTCATGAATTTCATAGTGCTTTCTTAGGGAATATTCAGAGATAGTTTTGACAGTTCCTTGCTCTGAAATATAGCTTATAGCTTATTCATTATTGGTGGGCTCCATTCAGGCACTAACCAGGACTGACCCTGCTTAGCTTCCAAGTTCAGATGGGGTCAGATGCCTTTTTAGAATCTCTGAAAACAACCCCTTGTTGCCATCACTTTGAATGTTAATTAAATGTATCATGTTAATGACAATAGACAGATAGATATAGATATAGATATAGATATAGATATAGATATAGATATAGATATAGATATAGATACAGTAACCAACAGCAATTTTGAGGGCCAGCTAACTCTTCTGCTTCCACTAAGAGGAAATAGATTTTGTAAAACTCTCTCTCACTTCAAGGGATACAGAAAAGTCAAGTTTGAAATATATTTCACAGTGCAAAGCACTGACTGCTGATCTCTAAGCTTATCACTCTTGCTCAGCATATTTTGGATCAAATTAATACATAGAATAAAATTTGGTAACAGTAAATAATTGATACCTGTATTAGCCTACATAATTTTATTTGGTTCACTAGCCTGGCATTGACAAACTTGCTTTCATTAAATTCCAGCCAGCTCCTCTGAATCCCTTTTGATTTTTTTTTTGACAAAAAAACTGGTGGTAGGTCTCACTAATGCTGGTGGATGGAATTGCTCCAGCACAAAGACTAAGCTTTATTTTCATATTAGTCCATTACTTTCATGGAAACCTTGTGACATCCAAACTTAAAAATAAAAAGTTGGCCAAGAAATCCCAGAGCTGGCAACTTAATGATTTCTGCTTCAGGCTAGCTTAATTGAGGCTACCAATGGATAGGAACCAAACTTTCCATAATGATCTTGTGTACAAGGGAAGCAAACATAACTTGTTAACAATACATAATTAAACATCATTAAGTGGAGCATTTGACAGCAAAGTCCTCTCCTTCAATCAATGTATTCACTTGGCTGGATTTAATCTTCTTCCATTTCCCATTCTTTCAGCTCCAGTTAATTAATGTGTGGCACACTATGTTCTTGCAACCTGAGAGCTGTCAAACGAAGTTGTTTACTATTGTTCATGCAGAGCATTTGCCTTTAAGGGGAAGAGGACTTGAGGACAACCTTATATTCTTTCTTCTGCCTAGAATACAGATGAACCATGCAAAGCCTCCATGCAGGCAGATTACACCTCACTTCATTTGACAGGGAAATGCTGAAGTTTGCTGCATATTTGACACCAATTTGTTTTGCACAGCAAACAGTGTTTTTGCTCTATAAAAAGCACAAGAAATAATATTTCTGTGCTTCATTTTCTGGTTGGAAAATGCTGTGATTGAGGATTTATTTATTTGCAGGTGGGTGATTTGGACAGAACACCATATCTTCTGTGAAGAAAACTACTATTTCTATAAAGGCAATGATATTTCTGTTGACATATAATTTACTGCACATAAAATCTGTTTCCTATGCATAAAATGCTATTTTCTGTCCAAAAAATCCACCTGCAAATTTTGCACAGAATTAGTGCCAAATTATAAATAGATTTTGAAATCTTTGAAGTTTTTGAAGACTTTTTCACAGCAGAAAGAGAACAGCTAAAATTACTCACCTCTTCTTTTAAGAAAACCTGGTGAAGAATTAAATCCTTACTTGTAGTAATCCTGTAATGGGTATGGTGGAAGATGCCACCTGATAATGTACAGTTGATGCTAAAGTGCATGTTATATATTCAGAAACAAGAGAAATAAGAGAAAGTCCCCAGACAGGTCTGCAGAAATGAAACATTAAAAAAAGCTTCAGTTGAGTTATTCTTCATAAACTATTAGAGATGCTAAGGGTACTTGTTGAATATTGGGCAGATCTACAATGAAATTTCAACTAGAATTAAACCTGAAGCACATGTGAAATGCTTTGCTATGACAAACCATCTGTAGGTATTTGAAGAAAAGTCAAAAGAGCTTTCAAGAGATTAACAAAATATCTTAGGCAGAAGGACATCTGGATATCTCCAGCTGCAGCTAAATATCACCACATTGAAAGTCTAAAGCCAGTTTGAACAGTTCAGCTCTAGTAAAATGTAAGTCAATGAAAATAAAAGTTTTTTTGTGAAAGATTAGCATTTTTTTTTTCAGGATGGTTTGGATATTTTTAATTTTTGGATGAGGATATTCCTTAAGTACTGAGGTTAAAAAGCTACGAATACTGTCTAAATGTTTACTACTTTTTAAATAACTTTTCTGAGTCACCAAATTCAATGATTTTTCTTTTAATATGTATCTTTCTGGATCCCACCCTAGATCCAGTCCGGTTTTGTCATCTGTTTCTTCTTCTGTTTTCTCTTCTTCTTCCTCTTCTTCTTGTGTTCCTCCTAAGCTTATCAAATCTCTTACTATATCATCTTCCTGTCCTTTTAATAAATACTTGGGTTCCTCTGGGTCCAGTGTTCTAGGAATTATTTTTTCTTTCCAATCTCTACCTGTTTTCCTTTTTGTTACATCTTGCTTCTGGATTCTTGTTCTTTCCTCTCTTAGAGTATTAGTTGTCTCTCTTTTCTTTCTCATCTTTCCCTTTTCTTTGCTTTTTCTAGGAATTCCCAAAAGTTCCTCGCCTCTTCTAGGTTCCTAATAACAACTCTTATTTTGTTGTACCAGAAGGATAGACCTTCTGGTTGAATCCATTGGTATGATATGTCCAATTCTCTTAATGAGGATGTCAAAAAGGAATAATCTTTCCTTTTTCTAAGGATTCTAGCTGGCACATCTTTAAAGAGTTGTAGTTCGTAACCTCTTATAATTAAAGGTGATATATTGTGTTATAAAATTTCCTCACAAATTTGTTTTGTCACAAAATAAATTACTATATCTCGAGGTAGATCTTTCTTTCTGGTGATTTTTGAGTTCAGGCGAAAAATCCTATCCAATTCCATTTAAAAAAAAATCTTCTTTTTTTTAGGAATCTTGCCAAATTTGCACTGAATAGTTTCATTAGGTCTTCTCCTTTTGATTCTGGGAGGCCTTGGATTTTTAGACATTTTTCCCATAATTTCTGATCCCATATTGCTTTTTCATCCAATTCCTCTTCTTTTCTAACTTTTATTTTGTCAAATTCTTCTTCTGCTAGATCCATTTTGTCTTCTAATCTGTTGATCTTTTGATTCACAGTTGACATTTCATTTGTTAATTTCACAACAGTTTATTTCTTTCAATTCCGTTCTTATCTCATGACAGATTTCCATTTTAAAATCGTTCATTTCTTGACCAAGTTCAGACTTCAGTTTTCTTATCTCATCCAATATTATTTGGTTTGATGAATCAGCCTTCTGTTCTTCTAGGGAGGCCCTGCTAACAAACTGAAATTGTGTTTGTGATTTGCTTGTTGAAGCTTTGGCGGTTTGGCTCCTTAGATTCATCAACATTTTGATTAAGACAATTATGAGTTTGTGGAGCCAATTATTTCTATTTATATCACTAGTAATAAATTTATTTGTCTTTTGGTATTTTACAATTTGTTTTCCTTTTTATTATAATCTAATTTTCCACTAGTATATGAGATTTTTTTTCTTTTTTGTTAATTATTTTTAATTAATTAATTAATTTCATTTATTGTTGTTACTATTGTTTTTGTTTTTATTTTTTATTTTTATGAATTATAGAGGGGGAAATCTTTTTAATTTCTATTTTTAGATTGAGCACCCTAACCAGTGTTTATTTAATATTTTTCCTTTTGTGATTTATATATATGTGTATGTGTATGTGTGATTATTTTACTTTGAAATTTATTTAAACAGTTAGTTCTTAATTTTTAATTTAATTTTGTATATTTAATTTCTTTTAAATATTAATTCTTTAACAATTAGTGTAGATTATATAGAGTTCTTTTCTTTCTTTTTATCCTTGTATTTATATACATTTTTCCCTATTTTTATTTATTTGTTTAAAATATCTGGCTCTCTCAAATTTTGCTCGTTAACGTAATCTAATTATCCTATAATAAATTATGTTTAATTTGCTTCCTTTTTTCAACAAAAACTTCTAATCCCACAATGCTTTCTATTTCACTTACTAACTACAGTTCCCAGACTGCAACTGATACACCAGTGACCAATCAGGTTATGTACTCCTCCCTCTTTTGACCCTGTGAGCCCAATAGGGTTTTTTTTCCCCAACTATTTTTTTCCTGGTCCCTCCCTTTATCCTCCCCTTAACCACCTTTATATATATTTATATATAAAAGAAAACTCAAGGAGAGTTTAGCCACCTGGGTATTCTTCTCTCTGTTCGGTCACCACATTTATCTAAATGAAAAAGAAGTGCTTTGGGGTGGCACTACTCCAGTCTTCCTCTTCCTGTGTTTCTTCAACTGCCAAATTAGCCCTCCAGAGCTTTGCTCTCCACTGAAACAGGCCGGGGAAGATCTGAGGCTGCTTAGGATAGTCAAAAGGTGGGCAGACTTGGGAGCTGGGCTCATTCTCTCCCTTCCCAACCTTGCTCCAAGCCCCAGCCGCCACCACGTGCATCAATAAGTGTCAGGAAAAGCAAAATCTCACAATCTCCCAACCACTACAAGTTCCTCCTGAACTGCCAACCTCAATCTGGGAATGAGCGTTGCCAGGATCACTCTAAGAGGCGAGTGGTTTTAAGGTCCCACCTTCGCAACAGTCTGTTTTAAGGTCGCTCCTTCTCCGCCACACCACCGAGGGAAATCCTCTAGGTCTTGGAGGATGCAAAAATTCCAAAACGCCTTGTCTCTCCAAGTCCACTTTCTCCACACCAAAGGAAAAGATTATTATCTGTAATTGGCACTGGTATATGCTATTCACCCCAGTTGGTCTCAGATAATGCCAACCAGTTCCTCTCCACTCCACTCCTCCGGCATCGAGGCTAATATGTTGCCATCTTCAACCATCACTCATCTGTTTCTCATCCACAGAGACCCTCTCTTTCCTCCCGCGGTGGTAGGAATCTTTATTTCTGTCCCGTCAAGCCTTTTACTTTAGCTAGTCAATTTGTTCATTTATTTAAATTGTGATTTTTTTTTAAAAAAATGTATTTTTTTTTCAAGTTTCCAAGTTCAAAGTTATAGTGAAATGGGGTGGTAATCCAACCATTTCTAATCTAAATCTGTCACAATGAAGTTATGTTGTAAGAGTCCAGATGTCCAATCAGTTCTATACTTTTAACTTTCTGATTTAGAAAGACTCTATTAAATAAAATTGGTGGCATCTGGATCATCCTTAGATGAAACAAAATCACTGGGGTCAGATTACCTCTTCGGTCACCTCTGCTACTCTCTGTTGTCCTACCTCTGAATCCGTCCATCCAGGGTTCCAACTACAGGGAAGCAGGAATAGATAATACATAATGCATATGCTTTTTGCACATTATTCCTCTCTAAAATGTACTGCTTCTTGCTAATCTATAGATTTTTATGTAATGAAGTAAGTCTGAGTTGTGAGAGATGTGTGATTTTTTAAAATGGAGTTATGAATCTAATTTTGTTTCCTTCCTTACTCAGTTAATTTTTAAATACCATCTAATTCTGTGAGATACTTAAGCCTATGCTATAATTTTCCATTGTCATCAGTAGGCCTTATAGAAGACTTTATATTAGACAGTGACCCTTCTCATTTTTACCATATATACTCAATTATAAATCAAAAACTTTAGGCCCAAAAGGTGACCCTAAAATTCTAGGTCAATTTATATATGGCTAAGTACAGTAATACTGCTTAGAAAGGTCCTGAAAGAAGCATCACCTTGTGTGCCTCAGCAGTGATTTCTGAAAGAGCTGCTCAGACAGGAGTGTATGTGTATGTGTGTATGTGTGAAAGAGCTGATTAACTTTCTCATTCCAAATTAACATCTTTTCTGCTCACCAAACACCCCATTTAACTCCACTTCCCTCCCTTCCTAATCCAATGTTAAAACCTTTTCTACCTGCCAAACACCACATTTCCCTCCACTTCCTTCCCTTCTCAATTTAATGTTATCTCCACATCCTCCTTCTCTCCTCTGGATTTCTTTGCCCACCAAACAGCCCATTTAGCTTCACTTCCTTTCCTTCCCAATCCAATGTTAAAACTTTATCCTCCAGCACCAGGGAAGAGGTGTTAGGTGGTTGAGTGAGGTTGTAACCACAGGCTTTAGAACTTACATGTTACCCTCAACTTATCCATAGGTTGCATCAAAATCCATGATTTTGGCCCTAAAGCTTTCCCTCAACTTAAGCATGAGGTCAACTTGTACATGAACTTATACAGTAAATGGACAAAAGCATCCCTTTAGAGGATTTAATCATCTTTTTAGAGCAAAACAAAAACAGTCACAACATTTGCACACACAAAAATTATTTTGTACAAAACACACTGCTTTCTGCATACAATATTAGTTGTTGGGGCTTCTTGTTGTTGTTTGCACAAAGCCAGTTTGTTTGCATATATAAATATTTTATGAAAAAGTCCCCAAATGCCAAAAGTCATGAAAAGAGCACAAAATCTCTCTGTAATATTGTGCAGTAGGGAGAAAATTTTTAAATTATCAATTCTTGTATTAAAGAATCAAGTAGAGATTTATATTCCTAGTATAAAACACAGCTGTATATGGATTAATTCTCTGAAGTATTCATGTGTGCAGGGTCATGCCTACATTCAGTGTCAAGTACAGTGCTGAAATAGAGGCCTATAATGATACTCATTCCTACTTTTCTCATGAGAAGGACACCCCCCCGACTTGTCGGGAGGGGCTTCTAGTTGTGCTGGCCATATTACGGCAATAGACGCCTAATTAGCTAAGCATGTGCAAAGTCCCGCCTCTTCCGCACACTTGGCCAATCAGGTTTGTTCTCGGTGGGTCAAATGAACACTGGGAAATCCCATGAGACTTTAGGTCTCATGAGATTCTGGTGAGAATATAAGACTATATAGCCCTGTGCTTCCACGTGGCGGCAGCCATTTTAGAGCAGCAGCTGAGCAAGTCATTTCACCCCGGCTGCATCCTGTGGTGATTTGCATGGCTTTTGGGCCTAGCAATTTTGGTGGCATAGTCGCTTGCTAACTCATTGCTTATTATTATTGGGAGCATGGCCTGGCTGAGATTGGCCTGCGGCTCCATTTCTTTGGATTGGAGGGCCCGGGTGAGGCCTGTTTGGCCGGTTGCCACAAGGTCTGGAGGGCTGCCTTGCGGTGCCTTGGACACTTGGCTGGCGCAAGTGCCAGACCGAGGCTGGTGCTGCCA
>CM034706.1:151047611-151059658 GCA_020142125.1 Phrynosoma platyrhinos
GCTGCCATGGCCCTGCGGCGCTCCAGACCAGAGCGTCCTGGACGCCCTGGTCTGCTTAGGCCCTTAGAGACTTTGAGGCATGCCAGTTTGCCCACAGCCTAATTTTCATCTCATTCTTTTCAAATTGGGACAGCAATGGCAGCAGCTGTTCATGGATTAAGTGACACTGATATTTGCTGTATTGGTCATTGGCGATCCAAGGCGTTTGGAGCATATGTATGCACCTGAGTGGTCTTGCTGTTTATTTTCTTGTTAATGCTTATTTGACAGTTGTCTATTATTTTCAAGCAGGTTTTGTTCAAGGGAAGATTTGGATTATGGGCCACAGCCTCGTTTTTTGGGTTGAGTGCCACATAATGGAACAATGACGTGACCTGAACTTGGATTTGTCAAACATTGGTAATCTCCAGTGGTTTGGTCACAGAGGCATGCAGTGGGGGATCTTGCTTCCCTGGGTTATCGGACTCTCGGTTGCTCATCCACATCCACAGATATTGGTGGTGCACCTTGGTGAGAACGACTTCGTCAAGGTTTCATGCCTGCAGCTTGCAAAAAGGATTGTAAGAGACATGCAGGAGATTAGGAGACCACTTCCTGGTTCAGTCTTGATGTGGACTAAATTATTGCCGAGGCACAGCTGGCCTGGGAGGCATAAGGACGCTGCCATCAACAGAGCCCAATGGTGGCTTAACAGAACTGTTGCTAAGCAGCTAGATAAACTGGGTGTTTTTGTTATTGAGCATAGTGGTATTCAAAGTTTTATTGCCACAGCTGTACAGGGGGGATGGAGTACACCTGTCTGTGGAAGGATCAGATGTATACCTAACATCCCTTACTGGCCACATTAAGGGACTGATTTGTGGGAGGGGGGAGAGGATGCCAAGCTATGCTGACCCCCTCCTGTGGTGGGCAAGGACCCCTTCCACAGGAGGATAATTTGGCTAATTAAAATTAATTGGGGCTAATTAGGCTTAAATCGAGTGAAATTTTGGGTAATGACATCAGTTAACATCATTATGATGTCATTAGAAAAATCTATGTCAAAAGCTTAAATTTGATGTCATTACTGATCAGGGAGGGATAAAGTTGTTTTTGTTTGTAATTAATTTGCATGCATTGTCACATGATGTGAAGGACCACCCACATGGGAAGGATACACCTTCACATACACATGTGGCAAAGCAATAAGAGTTGTTATAATTGTTTGATCTTAAGAGACCCTGTACAGCAAATAAAGTTGTGGTCAGTTTATACCCAAGAAAGAGGCATCTGTTGTCCTTTCTGCTGGTGCAACAGTCCACCTTCTGAGATGTTGGCTCATTCTGCTTTGCCCTTTTACCAGCAACAGGAAATTGCCTAATGATATTCACTAAACACATATGTAACTTTTCTTCGGTTAGTCTATACTAATATCTCACCTTCAATGTTGCAAATGAAGAAATGTGCCATCTCATCTGCATAAGTGACTATCTTTTCATAAGTGACAATGGAGAGGAAAAGAGGTAGATGTTAGGATTCCTTGAGGTGTTCCTTCTCTGTCTTGTCTATTAGGTGAAACCAATAGGTCTGTTGCTGTGGGATGATGAATCTACTCTTATGTATATGGCTGCTTCCCCTATAGCTGCTTCAGATGGTATGGAATCTGTCAGGTCCTGACAAGCTGTAAAGAGTGGTCATAAAAGTGGCAGTGTATTGGCTATGCTCTATATTAATAAATCCACTAGTCAAGGCTAGGGATGTGCCAAAAGCTTATTTCTGTATATTAAAAGTATGGGATTTGTTTGGTTTTCTTGGGTCAAATATTTACAAACTCTAAAATCTGATACCTGCTTAATTGAAGTGTGCACATACATCTTTTGCAAAAGAAGTAACAGGGTGGGCAGTTCAATGAGAAATTCAATATTCAGGACTTTTTTTTTTGCTTAAGTACTAAAAACAACAGTGCCTCAGCCTTTCATTTTAATTGTATGAGTCATACGGAAAGCAATAATAATAATAATAATAATAATAATAATAATAATAATAATAATAATAATAATAATAATTTTTATTTATAGCCCGCCCCTCTGCCCAACAATCGAGGCGGGTTACAGAATTAAAAAACAGAGTTAAAAACATCCCCCAATCCCCGAGTCCCAACCTCCCAACCCCTAAAACAGGATTATTTGAGGGAAGCAATATGAATTACTTCCCTCAGCTGCAGAAGGAGGGGGGAGAAGGAGAAATTCAGTTCCAAAGATAAACACAGGCCATCCTTCTTTGTTGAACACTGTGGAAAAGAAAGATGGTTGAGTGTTTTATGGCACTCTCCATTCATCACCAAAATATCCCTTATAGCATCAAACCATAAAAGTATAGGTATACATGTTTCATACACACCTGCCATTGTACAGAACCATACATAGTTATAGTAGGATTGCTTAGGTAACTTGACATTCCCAATTTTAATTGTGTTAGTCTCTGACAAAACTAATTGAATTACTCCATTGGGCTGCAGAAGGGGAGGGGGAGAGGCAATTCCATTGTAAAGATAAACACCAGCCATTCTTCCTTGTTAAATAGTGTGAACATTGCAATACAATTAGGAAAGGAAAGACTGCAGTGTTTTATAGCCCATACTTTTTTTAAAAAAAAATTCAGGAATGGTTCACTTCTCTGTGATAGGTGACAAAATTGAAATATCTCACTGCACTGGGACAAAGGACATGAGATGCCTCTTTTGGGTTAAAACAGGCCACAACTTTTATTTAGCTGTACAGGGTCTATTTACAAGAATGAATTTCCAACAATTTTGTCATGTGTATAAGTGAAAGTGTAACACACCAGGTGGGTGGCCTTTCACTGCATGTGACAAAGTATGTAAGCAAATAAATATCAACAAATTTACATAACCCCATCCTCCGGAAATGATGTCATATTACATCATATGACATCATTCAATTTGTGACATCATGGATTTAACTGCATTCATCACTTACTTTTAATTTAACATTATCCAATTTACCCCAATTAATTTACTTAACCACATTAATTTTCCTGTGGATTGGGGGTCATTACTCGCCCCTAAATACAAAATAAGCACATTCTAACTTATAGACCCAAATCCATAAGTTGTGACAATCTAATAATAACATAAACAATATATCAATTATTAACTTAAGACCCATACCCAACTTCAAATTATGCATTAATCTCAGGGAGGGCGAAAAACCCAGGAGAGCATCCTGGGGGAAAATTCCCTCCCAGCCCCCAGAGGTGACCAGCCAAAGCCTAAGAGTAACCAATTAAAGCTCTTTAAATAAAGGTGGGTGGATTGGGTCACTCAGTTCAAGCTCTAAAATGGATCGATTAAGCCATCATCGAGCATTGTTGATCACAGCATTTTTGCAAGCTCCAGGCCAGCTATGCCTTGGCAGGAGCTTAGACCAAAGGATTACAGCTCCTGGGAAAACCTTCTGAAGTTCTTGTAGATCTCTCACCATATGCTTTGCCAGCTGCAAACAAGGTACTTTAACTAAGTAATTTCCCCCCAGCTGTATAACTAAAATCCAGGGTTGCGGATATGACCGAGACAATTGCAAGATCCAAGGAAGGAGCACTCCCCACATCATGCCTCTTTGTCCAAACCACTTAATGGTTCCAATGTGCGACAAACCCAATGAAGAGTCGTGTTGATGGTCAAGAATGTGGCGTTCTGCCCAGAAGACCAAACTGTGGACCACAATCCATATCTTGTCTTGAAAAAAGCCAGCTAAAATAGAAACAAGGCAAATTAGTGTGGCTGATCAGGAGTCACATTCCCTGACAGCCTAACATATGACTTGAATGCTCTAGAATGCCACCGGCCAATTCAGCAGATATCAGCTTCACTCAAGCCATGTGTGGCCGCAGCTATTGCTGCTACAATACGAAAGGAGTGCAAAGAGAAGTACACCTGGAGCAGCTTAGCCCGTTTTAGTGTCTCCTTCAACACTGCCATAAATTGAAATTGAGTTAAGGGCATACCAGACAAATGTATGAAGAGATAGCCCTCCAGTTTGGGCCTAATCTTCAAATAATTGTTCATTGCTAGCACTGGGCAAATTTGCCCACTAGGCGCTTTGGCTAACTGATCAGTCTTAGAGCACCTAATACAAATCTGAATCCCCTGTTTGGTTAAGACAACATCCGAAATTAAAAGTGCCTTGTCAGATTGATCATTATGAGATCTGGGTACAATTTCACTAATTCTTAATGCTGCAAAGAAGGCTGTGGCAAATACTGCCTTAAATAAAGCTGCCTCCTCAGGTGGATAATATGCATCAGCTAACTGTTCCCATAACCCAGGGGTAGGCAACCTTTCCCCTTTAAGTGCAGAGGGACTTCAGCTCCCAGAATCTCAGGAGCTATTGGCCAACATGGGACTATTGGCCAACATGGCTGAGGCTTCTGGGAGCTGAAGTCCCTCAGCCCTTAAAGGGGAAAGGTTGCCTACCCTTGCCATAAGCTAACCAGGATTATGCCAGTTATCGGTCATCATGAGTCCTTTGTTGTAGGGGATTCTCTGGACCAACCTTCCACAGTTCTTTTAACCCTAAAGTCTGTGGTAGGATCAAAGCAAACCTTCACCCTGGAGTGAAATGCCAGGGTGGCCAGCCTGCCCCTAATACAGGGGTTGGCAACCTTTCCCCTTTAAGGGCCGAGGGACTTCAGCTCCCAGAATCCCAGGAGCTATTGACCAATATGGGATTATTGACCAACATGGCTGAGGCTTCTAGAAGCTGAAGTCCCTTGGCCCTTAAAGGGGAAAGATTGCCTACCCCTGCCCTAATAGTAACAGGTGAGAGACCTGCATGTCTGAGATAGACTATAAAATGTAGGATCAGGTCCACCCTAATCGGCTAACTTTGAACCTCCCCAATTTCCAATAAAAATTGATTAAACATATTCAATGCTGCTTGGTAGGGCTTGTGTGTAGATGGGGTGATGGAATTCAGGATTGCCCTGTGAATTTCTAATCTCCAAGGCTCCAGAGCCAGTCCGGTATCTCCATTGGGTGTGTCGATGCCTCAGGAGCCAGCGGCTGGAACCTAGAGAACTGAAAATGAGAAAGGGTGTCTGCCAAAGGGTTAAGTACACCAGGAACATGCTGAGCCTGGAATAGCACATTAAATTTCAAACACTGCATGACCATTGCCCTTACCAAACACATGACTCTGGGGGACTTGTAAGACTGAGAATTTACCACTTGGATGACCGCCTTGTTGTCACATGAAAACCAGACAGTCTTGTTAGCAAATTGGCTTGCCCACAAATGCACAGCCACTACAATAGGAAAAAACTCCAGAAACTTCAAGTCTCTAGTCAGACCACACTCTGACCATGCAGAAGGTCATGCCTCTGCAGCCCACTGGCCATTCCAATAAACACCAAAGCCATGGGCACCAGCAGCATCCAAATGCACTTGAAAGTCTGCTCAAAGCAGCATTTCAGATCTCCAAAATGAAATCCCATTGAATTGCTCCAAAAAGGAGTCCCGAACCTTCAAATCCTCTCGAATCCCCCTTGTGATCCTAATGTGATGATGAGGTGCAGCTACCCCTGCAGTAGCCCTATATAATCTCACGCAGAATGCTCGTCCTGGGACTACAACCTTACAGAAGAAATTCAGCAGTCCTGTAAGGGATTGAAGTTCATGAAGTGTCACTTCTTGCTTCCCCAACATCATCCTAACCTGTTGCCTCATAGCCACCAATTTATCATTTGGCAATCAAGAAATCCCAGCTATGGTGTCAATTTCTATACCCAAAAAGGTAAGCTGTGTGTCTGTCCCTTCAGTCTTTTCTTCTGCTAAGGGAACTCCTAACTCGGACATTAAGTCCTGAAAATTGACTAAAGAATCCCCACATTATGAAGAATTGGAACTCCCAGCAATCAAGGAGTCATCTAATTAGTGTGTTATGGCTCTATTACCTGTCCGCCTAAATACACACCAATGAAGAAAGGTGCTCAAAGTCTCAAAAGCTGAACAAGAAATTGAGCATCCCATTGGCATGGCTTTGTTGAAGAAATACTTCCTTTCGAATTGAAAACCTAGTAAGTCAAAATCTTCTGGGTGAACGGGAAGGAGCCTGAAGGTGGACTTAATGTCACACTTTGCTAAAAGGGTCCCCTTGCCTAGATTCCTAATCATTTTGACTGCATAGTCAAATGATGCGTACTTAACAGACGTAATCCCAGGATCTATAGCATCATTCACAGAATCATCCTTTGGGTTAGATAAATTGTGAATCAACCTGAATTCCCCTGGGGCTTTTTAGGCACCACACCCAATGGGGATAAGCGAAGCATGTGAATAGGCAGCTGATCATGAGGTCCTGAAATCCTCCCAGTAGCTATTTCTTTTGCTAATTTCTCCCTCATGATGTTCGGGAGCTCCGTCACAGAACGAGCATTGGGAGCATAGCTATGTACCCTAGGACCTGTATAAGGGATATGAAAACCTAGAGAAAAACCATGAAATAAATAAGATGCAGACCGGTGATGCTGGGACACCTCTGGGCCTGAAATCCAGTACCGGGTCCATGCACCTGGTGAGGATGCCTGTCGCAGCACCCACCTCGGATGAAGCAGCTCTCCGGGTGTTGGAGATGTGAAGGCCCTTGCAGGCCTGAGGGGACCGGCCCAAAGGACTCATTTGACCTTCTGAATTGCTCAGGGAGGGACGAACTGAACACTCCCACTTGCAGAAGAAAGAGCAAAATCAGCAAAAGCCAAAATGCAGCAAAAGCCGAGAATAAACGCTAGGCCAAAGCCAAGCAATTAGCCAGAGCACAGGGCAGAGCAATGTGACTCACTCAATTCAAGCTCTAAAATGGCTGTCACCACATGGCAGCGCAGAGCTATAATCACAAACTCTCATCCCATGTCTCAGGAGATTACAGGCACCACGAGACTTTGGGATATGAACAACTTGATTGGACCAAGTGCGCAGGTCTTCAATAGCCCCGCATGCTTAACCAATTAGGCCTCTCATGTCCTAATATGGCCAGTGCAACAAGAAACCCCTCCTGACTCATTGGGTGGTGTCTTTCTATGAAGAAATGTTGTTTTCTGTGCAGGAAAATAATTTTCTCTGCAGAAGATTCCATAAATAAATTATGATGGTGTAATTGTAACCTTTCCTAGATTCACTCTAGTAAACTTCTGGACTACTGTTTCATTTCAGAAAACTAAAAGCTGCATATCCCTGCAGGGTGATGTCTCTGTGGATAGAAACAGCCCAAGCCAGGGGTTTTTCTTATGGAAACCACCAGCATCCAAGTACTATATAATAGGGAAGAAAAAACATATTTGAAAAATTACCAAAGCATTTTTGTTAAGTGTACACAACTCATGATGAAGAGAACACTGATTAAGTGAGAATCCTCACACTTTGGGATGTCTGTGAGAAAATGCATGAATATATATATATATTAGTGCATAAAATTCTATTCTTTCCATTCATGTTGTGTGGTACTTGTGAACTGGGGCTTTCCATAAGATTTGTATTGTTTCAGTTCACAGAGATCCAGCAAGGATGTACAGCTTTCAGTTCTCTTGAATGAAACAGTAGCCCAGGGGTTTATAGAGTTGAGTCTAGGGGCTAGTCTACACACAAGTGTATTATGCAAATTGCTGTGAATTTTTGTAGCTTTGCATCAATGCTTAATTTTATTTACTTTCCTGCATAAATTCATATCTTGTTACCCTCCCTCTACTAAAAATATAAAGCGATGTGAATCCATGTAAATTAATGTGAAGCAGATAGACAACCACAGATTTTATAATGTCCATCCTAGTGGATATTTGTGGATATTCTGGCGGGGGGGGGACATGAATAGTTTATGGATTCTCCCCTGTAAAAACTATGCATTCCTCTGAATCATATGTGGTTAGATCACAGAACATAAAATGATAGAATCATAGAGTTGGAAGAGATCACAAGGGCCATCCAGTCCAACCCCTTGCCCTGCAGGAATTCAAAATCAAAGTATCCCCGATAGATGGCCATCCAGCTTCTGTTTAAAGACCTCCAAAGAAGGAGACTCCACCACACTCCGAGGGAGTGTGTTCCACTGTTGAACAGCTCTCACTGTAATGAAGTTCCTTCTAATGTTGAGGTAGAATCTCTTTTTCTGTAGTTTGCATCCATTGTTCCAGATCCTGTTCTCTGGAGCAGCAGAAAACAAGCTAGCTCCCTTCTCAATATGACATCCCTTCAAATAATTAAACAGAATGAGGATCATGTAGATAATCTCTAGGAAAGACTACAATTACACTGTGATATTTTATTTATATGCATGTTTACATATGGTCTATCCCATAGGCTCAGATGGGCTTTTCTTTGCTACAGTTCCATCTTTTCTAAACTCATTGTAGAATTCATTGAGGAGAGTAAAAACCTTAACCTGAGTTTTTATGTTTGTATAGGTAAAATAATTGGACTTGTTTAGCACTACAACCACATTATCATTTATAACCACCAGAGCATGATTTAACTGCTGTGTGTCCAAATCCCTTTCCTTGCTTGCATGTGTTACTTCTGACAGTTTGACACCTAACAAAAGACAAGTAGGCAAGCTTCAAATTAGACCATTTATTCTCCTTTATTAACAAAGCAAAATAGCAGCCGCACTGGCAGGCAGCCTGTATAAGCTGTTCCTTCAGCACTGCACAACACAGGCATTAATTAAATCACAATTCCTCCACCCTGCTTTTTCTCCATAATTAGATGCAATGGTGCAAATTAAAGTGAGTTCGTAAAGCTGACCTCAGTCTGCTTTTCTGAGACACTACCATTTGCATTATTGATTTCTTTAAAAAAAAAAGAAGGTAAGATTTTGGTCACCTTGACTAAATGTCAAAGTTCTTAGAATACCATGAGTAGAGGGGGAGAGTTTCCAGTTCTGCATTCAGATGTATCCAAGGGACTGGTTGAATCCAAGGTCTTACCTTGGATTACTTTGATAACTTTATTACTGTGATGGCTCGATAGGGCATTAGGATGGGCAATTGTTGTTGTTGTTTCCTTCCTTTTTATCCCAGTCTGGAATTCAAAACAGCTTACAAAACTTAAAACAGAAAAAGCTAAAATTTCACTTCATAAAAAAAGTTAAAGTATATAATTAAAGTATCCACAGAATTAAAAACAGTTGAATGCATGGTCATTAAAAATGAAAACATATATTGACAATACAGCACAGTAAGAAATGTGTTCTTCCTTCTGAGCAATCAGTCCTCTAAGCCCTACTGAAAAAATAAAAACAAAAAAGTCTTCACTTACTTATGGAACAACAGAAATGAGGAGGCCACTTTAGTCTTTCTAGCAAAGGAGTTCAAGACTTTGGGAGCAGCTACCAAGAAAAACCTATTCCCACCAAATGTACCTGTGAGAAGGGTGGGTCAAAGAGAATGGCCTCCCCAGAAAATCTTAAAATACAGGTAGACTCATATGATAGAATATGGTTCTTTGGAGATTAGTTTAACAGTTAGTGTCCTTTCAACACTTGAACAGGCACTGGCAACTCATCATAGTTCTCCAGATATTCCCATTACCCCATCTGGCCATGGTGACTGATCTTAATGAGAGCAGAAGTCCAATGACATGAGAAAACAAGAAATTCCAGACCTCAGCTATAGGGAATATTTTTGTGTCACAGGGCTCTTCATATTATAATTCCCACGATTATTTAAGAAAACCATAAGAGTTAAATTAGTCAATAGGTAATATTTATAAGGACTGGAATCCTGTTAGAGCATGGCATGCTCATAAGTGGTTTTGTGTCTTCAGAAAATATAATTGTAAAGATGTGTGATGTCCTTATCCAGTAGAGGGATGATGTCACATAACTACTTAGCAGAGCTGGCAAAGGGAACAATTCACAATGGGAACAAACAAATCAAGACTGATGCATTATAGTTTCTGGTGTGCATTGTATCCACCCACAATATTCCTTTCATACTCTTACCAGTCTGCTGTTACATATTGTTGCAATTCAGTAACCAGATTTCTTAGCCCCTCTGCTACTTAGTTAAGTACACACAGATTTGCACTGAGTGAAAGTTCATACATGATTTGAGCTTCCTTCCTTCTTTCAAACTGAGGGAAGTGAAGTCACAGGCACTGAATACAATAAACAAGAATGCTGGTGAGGGCAAATGAAGTCAATTAAGCAAAGCAAAGCAAAGCAGCTTCATTTATATACCACTTCATATCGCGCATGGGATGTCTAAGCGGTTTACAACTGTGAGCTGATTGCCCCCCAACAAGCTGGGTACTCATTTTAGCGACCTCGGAAGGATGCAGGCTTGAGTCGAGCCTCAGCCCTGGCTGGTATTGAACTTGCAACTTTGTGGTCTATGAGTGAGTGGCTGCAGTACAGGCATTTAACCACTGCACCACCAGGTCTGATTAAGTGTAAAAGCAAGAAAGGAAAACATAAAATGTATTGCTAAACATTTTTTTCCATGGAGTAGTAAAAATATGAAAGCAAATTTAAGAACAACAAAAACAGCTTTTTTGGTTATGTCCATAGTAAAAGGAAGAATAAGGAAATGGTAGCGCCATTGCATGGAAAAGATGGCAAAATGCTAACAGGGGACCGAGAAAGGGCAGAACTACACAACACCTTCTTTGCCTCCATCTTCTCACAAAAGAAAAGTGTGCTCAACTGAGGATAATGGAGCAGAAGATACAATAGGGGAAATGCAGTACAGAATAAGTAAAGAGGTAGTACAGGAATACCTGGTTAATTTAAATGAATTTAAGTCTCTGGGACCAGATGAACTTTGTTGTTAGCTTCCTTCGAGTTGGTTCTGACTCATGGTGACCCTGTGGATGAGACATCTCCAAGAGTCTCTATCTCCCACTGCCTTGGCCAGATCCTGCAAGCCCTTGCCCAGAATCCCCCTGATTGAGTCAATCCATCTGGTCTGTGATCTTCCTCTCTTTCTTTTACCCTCTACCTTTCTTAGCATCATTGTTTTTTCTAGTGATTTATGCCTTCTCATTATGTGGCCAAAGTATGATAGTCTCAACTTGATCATCTTTGCTTCCATCGAGAGCCCTGGTCTGATCTGTTCAAAAACCCATTTGTTTGTCTTCTTGGCTGTCCACAGTATCCTAGGTACTCTTCTCTGCACTACATTTCAAATGAGTTTATTTTCTTTCTGTCTGCTTCCTTCACTGTCCAGTTCTTGCATCCTTACATGATAATTGGGAATACAATGGCCTGAACGATTCTGACTTTAGTGCTGAGTTGTATGTCTTTGCTCTTCAATATCTTTTCTAGTTCTTTCATAGCTGCCCTTCCCATTCCTTGTCTTCTTGTTATTTCTTGACTTGTTTGATCCTAGGTATGGAAATTCTTTAACTATTTCAATTTCTTTGTTGTCTATACTGAATTTGTGTATTTCTTCTGTGGTCATTATTTTTGTTTTCTTTATGTTCAGCATCAGATTTGCCTTTGCAATTTCATCTTTGACTTTCCTTATTAACTATTCCAAATCTTGAATATCTTCTGCTAATATTATAGTGTCATCCACAAAACCTAGGTTGTTGATGTTGATTCTTCCTGGTGATACAGTGGTTAAATGCCTGTACTGCAGCCACTAACTCATAAACCACAAGGTTGCAAATTCAATACTAGCCAGGGCTCAGGCTTGACTCAGGCCTGCATCCTTCCAAGATTGCTAAAATGAGTACCCAGCTGTTGGGGGGCAATGAGCTTACAGTTTTAAACTGCTTAGACACTGCAAAGCATGGTATGAAGTGGTATATAAATGAAGCTGATTTTGCTTTGCTTTCATGATTTCTACTTTTTCTGATTCTAATTCTGATTTTCTTATGATGTTTTCAGCATATAATGGGTGATAGGATGCAGTCTTGGCTGATCCCTTTACCTATTGAGAATCACTCTGTTTACCTGAATTTTAAATTATGTTTTGACAGTGGCCTCTTGTTCTCCATTAACCATTGCATGTTTGCAATGTGGTCCCTAGTGTCCCTTCCTTTTCTGAATCCTGCT
>CM034706.1:151068277-151078292 GCA_020142125.1 Phrynosoma platyrhinos
GGAAGAGGCACTAGGGACCACATTGCAAACATATAATGGCTAATGGAGTGCACCAAAAAAATCCAGAAGAAAATCAGCATGTGCTTTATAGACTATAGCAAAGCCTTTGACTGCATAGATCATGAAAGCCTCTGGAACACCCTTAAAGACATGGGGGTATCAGTACATCTGATAGTCCTGATGACGAATCTGTACTCAGGAGAGAGGCTACTGTCAGAACAGAACATGGAGAAACAGATTGGTTCCCAATTGGCAAAGGGGTCAGACAGGGCTGCATCTTATCACCCTGCCTTTTCAACTTATATGAGGAACATATTGTAAGGAAAGCAGGCCTGGATAAAGAAGAAGGAGGAGTGAACATAGGAGGAAGGTATATCGGCAATTTAAGATATGCAGATGACATCATAATGCTAGCAGAAAACCTCACAGACCTGGAATAACTACTGAGAAAGATCAAGGAAGAAAGTGTAAAGGCAGGCTTACTGTTGAACATAAAGAAAACAAAAATAATGATCACGGAGAATCTACACAATTTCAACCTAGACAATGAGGAAATAGAAATAGTAAAAAAAAAAAAAATCCCATCCCTGGGATCAAATATTGATAGAAATGCAGTCAGGAAATCAGATGAAGACAAAGAATGGGGAGGGTGGCTATGAAAGAACTAGAAAAGATTCTAAAATGGAAAGATATACAACTCAGCACAAAAGTTAGACTCATACAAGCCATTGTATTCCCTATTACCATATATGGATGTGAGAACTGGACAGTTAAGAAAGATGGTAGGAAGAAAATCAATTCATTTGAGATGTAGTGCTGGAGAAGAGTGCTGAGGGTTCTGTGGACAGCCAAAAGACAAACAAATGAGTCCTAAAGCAGATCAACCCTGAAATCTCCCCAGAAGCCAAAATAACAGAACTTAGGCTGTTGTATTTTGGACATATCATTAGAAGAAAGGATGCACTGGGAAAAACAATAATGCTAGGAAAAATGTAGGAGAGGTGACACGTGATGTATGGGTTTGCAGGAACTAACCAGAACAGTGGAGGTCATGGAGTTTTGGAGATGTTTCATCGACAGGGTCGCCATGGGTCGAGATCAACTGAAGATCAGTTAGCAACAACAAACTGGCCATATTGTTGCAGAAGATCCACCAACCATTTAGATTACTCTTGGAGGGTAATACTGGTTTTGCATGGCCAGGGGGAGGTCAGAAAAAAATTGTCTCCTCCTTCTGCCAGTGGGAGCATTCTAGAGGAAGGAAATCTTTGCTAACTTTATTCTTGTGTACAAGAACAAGGATTTCAAAATGTTTTCCATACGTTAGTCAAATTACAATAAAGTTATTTTTAAAGCAATATCTGCTCACATTTATCATCAGTCAATCAATTTGGTATTTTTCTGTACAGAAAAAAGGTTCTTCTTCTTCCTTTTTAAAAAGCAACAGCCTTAAAATCTTTCCATACCAAATATGAAAAAATCTGCAAATTTTGGTTAATCCTTAAAGAATGGTCAAAATTCTGAGCCTTGAGGGATATATTGCAGCTTTTCCCACATTCTATTTTTATGAATTTCAAATAATGAAATAAAGATTACCATTACTATTATCATTATTTCTGTTCCATACACGAAGACAGACTTGGAAAGCTCTTATCAAAATTGAACTGAAATGAAATTCTCACTAATCTCTTTTTGGGGAAAAGATAAGAACAAAGATCAGGAAAGTTAATATCAGTTTCAGACTGGGAAAGGAAAAAGATAGCACCAATTTCAGAATGGGGAAGGAAGGAAGCCCAGTACATCTTAATGCATATTCCTGATTTTGCCTTTCTCCAGTCCTCCAGTGCTGGTGCTGAGAGGCATGAAAATGTTTTTTAAATGAACTGGGACCAAATACAGAAAAGTTATTTGCCAAATTTATTGGGAACAACATTAATGTAAACAAAATTGCTTCATTAACTAGAAGCACTTTGTGGGTTGAAACTTCTATATCAGAAGAATAAAGCTTTTTGACATTACAGCTTACTGAAGTTATGGAGAGAATGGAATAGAAAGAGATTTGGAAGTATTATGTTCTGAAAATAATCTGAACAGAATAGGTAGCAGAAAGCCAATGAATCAAGCTAAGCATGTTTTTTCCTTCTTCCCAATGACCTTTCTTAATGGATCTGCAAGAATTTCTATTGAGGCGCAGAAATGTGTATATTGTGTCACATCATTCTAAAAACTGATGTACTGCAATGCAACAATATGAAGAAAAGCAATAATAAATGAAATGGGCTCTTTCAGATGTGTAGCTTGAAAGCAATAGTTGTTACCTGTATAAATGTACTCTGAGCAATGGAAAAGCAGAAGCCTTATGAATTTTCTCAGCATCTGCAAATTCAGCTGACATGTGATTTCATCACTTCCTTTGCATGTACTGAAAGATTCTGTTCCTAACAAGAAGAGGGAAAATGAAAATTATGTACATTTAGTGAGCAGAGCATATTTTTTAATGCTAAATTGTCAGAAGGAACATAATTAGTACTTCCAGTGAGTCATGATCTTTCAGCAACACAAATTTCCATTCCCCATACAAAAAGAGAATTTGCAGAAACACCACATCTGAATGTTATGCAGCAGCTGACTATAAAACCTGCAGGGGTAGCTGTGTTGGCCATTTAGCAAATTCAAACAAAAATCCACCAAACAGTGATACATTTATTGGGCAACTAAAATGCATAATAAAACTTGTTGCAAGCTTTCAAAGCTCCACTGGCTTTTTCATCAGGCAAGATGTTACAAACCAAACAGGAGAAAAAAAATGGAGAAATTTCAGATGTCTGCATTTTGATGCTTCTGTCCTTATTTAAGATGGTAAGTGATGGGTATCTTTTAAAAGCAAAAGCATTGTTCATTTTTGTGTGTGCAAGAAAAGCAGGAAAAAAGAAAGAAAACTTCCAAGTGAACACTGTTGTTCTTCTTGACCTTCAGTTTCCAATAATAGTGCCTAATACAAAGAACTTCCTGAAAACAGCTGTTGTGGATATGCTTCTGTGCATTCCTGAGCTTAATGGCTTTTTAATAGGTAGAATTGTTAGAAAGATTCCATAGTTGAAAAATATTTCTCAGTTCTTAAGGAAAGGAGATGTCTTCTTTACTTTTAAAGAATCACAGGTGTTGTAATATATTCTAACAGCACTCACCTAATACTTTTCCACACCTGTGCTGTCAGAGCTGCTAGCTAAACTTAGAGGCCACAATCCTACACAAATCTGCATGGAACAAATCTGATGTGAATTCAGGGAAATTAGGTTTTAAGGGCCAAATGGCACAGATGTGTGTGCATTATCTATACACTGCCCCAATCCTCCTTTTTGGCACCCCCAAAAGAGTGGGAAAATACTGCTCCTTTTTGTGGTGGCAAAAAACCACCCTTAGTGCCTCCATGGCTCTTTTGTGCCCTTTTGGTGCAGTGTATCTGCATGATGTGCCAATAGGGCACACTGATGCCATGTGCCATACAGTTGGGTGTGCAGCATCAGGGTGGAGTCAGGGTGGCTAGCATGCAGTCACTCTGTCCCAACTCCACCCTTAGGCTAGCCTAAAGTGCCGGTCTGCATCCTCCCATACTGGAACACTGTACTGAAAATGGGAATTCAGTATGATGCTGTGGCCTGAGTATTTGTGTAGAACTCTGGGAAACCAGGGTTCAAATCCCCACTCAGCCATGAAAATCTACTGGTAATCCTGGGCACTTCACTAACCCAACCCAAGAAGTTAATGGCAAATCTCTTCTGCATAAATCTTGCCAAGGAAACTCTGTACTAGGTGTCACCATAAGTCTGAGTCAACCTGAAGGCAGATAATGAGAATGAGAACAATGACAACAACAGGAATAATGCCCTGTTATGTTTCACTTTCTATGCACTCACACAGCAGAGAATGTCCAATCCACCACAATGCTCTCTTTTTGCCAGCACTACAAATTACACATTGGAGAAACATGTTGCACAGAGCTAACAGCCTTATCTTCCTACCATCATTGCCACCTTTTCCTTTCTTTTATTTCTACCTTCATCTGTTCACTCCAGCTGTTGTCTTTGCTTTTGCTGTACAGTTACACCAGTGGTGGGCCTTAATGCCAGCATATATCCTCAGTTGGAAAGCCTCTCAGAGTGGCTCACATATCTGACTTTTTAAAAATAAAATAAGAGATAAAATGTAATCACTGTCATTTATGGATACTCATAGATTCATCAGGAGGGGTACATGGAGAGGAGAAACAAAAATGAAAAAAAAAAATCAGTCACAAGGATTCCTCAAACTGGTCAGCTATCTATGGCTGCCTTTGCAGAAGGGCTTATATAATTCTTGCTTCCCTGGTGCAACTGTTGCTGGATGACACCAAGAATGTTCATCACTGGATGACTGAAAAAAAAAAAAGGAGGGGGGGAGTTGCATTTCTGACTGAGACAACCTGAGTGGATTGATGGGTGAACAGACAAGAGTTTGAAAACTATGCCTCATTGCAACTTCAAATATATCCCTATCTCCTTGATACCAGAAAGTTCTTTGTTATCTGCACATGATATGTCAAGTGAAAAATTTGGATTTACAGAACAATAAAGCAGGTATAGACAGGATAGAATTCTACATGGTGTTTGTGGAATTTAACATTCCACAAGGGCAGTTCTCCATTCCTCCCCAAAGGTGACATCAAAGTGTCAGAATACACTGACATAGCCATATCTAGAAAAACCAGGTTCCAAAGGCAGTCTGCCCCAAAAGAACTCTAAACCAGATGGGGTGTTCACTCCCTGGAGAATTGTTGCTGCATTTACATCACATGTGTTCTTGGGTTCTTCTTTTCATATCTTGTTTCAGAGAAGTTCCTTCCAGCCTCCTCAGCCATGTTGCTTGTGATTTTTGAGGGTGGAACTTCTGAGGAATCTGTGATAATTAGCCAACTGATCCATCATTTGTACAAATGAGAAAGCAACTCATATTATGAGGACTTGCCCCAGTTCTTTTGTTCTGCCCTACTCTGTCCACCCTTCAGAGGGACTGGTTTTACCTGGCAAGATCTTGCTTTATTCACTGTGCATTACTTCATCAAATTTGACATATGACTTTATCAAGATGTGATATGACCTGGGAATGTTTGATGAATCCTGTTTTCTTGAAAGCCTTTTGCAGCCTTTTGGAAACCAAGGATAGGTCTACACTGGCCAGAGTACTCTGGGCTGCCTCCAGAGTATTCTGGCCCTGATCTGGTCCAAATTTGCCCCATTACCTTCACATTACAGAGTGATGCCAAACACATGTTTACACTAAATCATGTGTGTCACCTGCTCCTGCTGGTATTAGTTGCTCCCTCCAAGGTTGAGAAGGAAGCACCCAGCATTCATCACCTCATTGTGACCTCAGAAGAATGACCTCACCATTGGCAGTGATGGCAGTGGGCAGCGCAGCAGGACGTTGTGTAAACAGCCACCTGGCATCACTCTGGAGTCCTCCAGATTTTCATGGAAGAGCCAGAGCAAAGATTGGGTTTTTAAAAGTTAAATTAAGGCAGAGTTGGCCTGGATTTGCTGTTTGGACTGCCCTTTCCATGTGTAAACAGTCTGCAGTCAAGTAACCTTTGGCCCTGCCTTGTGTGGACAGGGTGATGCAAGGTCAAACTACTGCAAATGGCTCATGTAGTCATGCTCCCAGAGGAGGTGAAGAACCACTTTTTAATCTCTGGCTAAGCCTCCTTAGATGTCAACAGGGCTCATGTATTATAATACCTACTTAGGATAATGGATTTTGACAGATGCAATTTATCATGTAGGAGTGACCTTATGTCCCTAAACAACTTATTTTACCCATCTTTCTTTGTTTGTTTGGCTATATTTTTATGTGATAGCCAAAATATGATATTCTATACTTTGATCAATTAAATTATGAACAAATTTGTTGAGAAGACCCTACAGAAGCAAGCATGTCATTTTTCTCAATATTTTTTGTTCATGGTATTCAATGTAAAATTAGTCTCACATCATCACTGTCATGATGATTGGAAAATTACTAGTCTGCACTAAACAAAAATGCTAAATTTCTAATTGTTTTTGTAAGTTTAATTTTTGTATGTGATGAAACTATGGAACAGGGGTAGGCAACCTTTCCCCTTTAAGGGCCAAGGGACTTCAGCTCCCAGAAGCCTCAGCCATGTTGGCCAATAGTCCCATGTTGGCCAATAGCTCCTGGGATTCTGGGAGCTGAAGTCCCTCGGCCCTTAAAGGCGAAAGGTTGCCTACCCCTGCTATGGAAGAATACTTTGCTTGAAAACTTTCCCCACTTTCCTCTGCACCCAAAATTAAACAAATATGAAAAATCCATAGCTGCAGCTTTAGATATATTTTGCAATAAACTTGAATCAATACCACACATTGCAGAGAAATATAACCAAATAACAAAGACAAACATGTACTTTTCTAATCCTGTTTAAGCATACATTGAATTACTAATATGGCACATGATTAAAATAGACATTTTAGTAAGGGAAAGTCGAAGCTGTTTCATGAAACTTCAATTTTCTAAGCTAGGTGGGTTTTAGTTATCCTCCCTTATATCTAGCACAGTATGGTAAGATCAAATTAAGAAAAACTATATCATCTGTTTTGGCATTTTAATGGCATTTTTTTTTTTTATTTAATGGAAATATTTGTTAGGAGTGAAGAAGTTGAAACGAATGCAAATTGCAATTTGAGTAGTAAGTATCCCATATACAAAAAATAGTGTTCCTGTTTAAGGCTTGAGCTGTAGAACTGTAGTCTTCCAGTATGATTCCAAGTGGAAGGAACTGTAATGCCAAATTTATGCAGAATCTCTTTTGCATCACACAATTATAGCATTTTCTTACCACATTACCTGAATTGTCTTCATTCTATGAAATTCTGGCTTTTCTACTTTTATGAGGTATCATGAAAGAGAGGAACAATTGCAGAACTATCTGGCTAAATGTCAGGAGACGGTGCAATAAAAAAAGAGAGAGGGGAAAGGAGAGGAAAGAAATCTCAACAGAGATCCCCAATTCCTCACCGAAGTACAAAATCCCAGGACTTTGCAGAATGCAATCATGGCAGTTAAAGTGACAAAGCAGATGGGCAGAAAGGAGTGGCTAGAAGCTGCTCGCACTGGGGCCATGGCAAACACATGCCATGGCCCTGAGGGTGCCTCTTCCCATGGCCCCAAATAGGAGTGTAAAAGATCCACTCTTTCTGGGATCAGTTTGGGGCTGGTTTAAGTGGCCTTGGCACAGCCCTGGGACAGCTTCTGGGTGCTCTGGAAGCATGTTTCATGTAAACAACATGCCTCTGGAGTGTCCAGAAGCCATCCCTGTCTGTCCATCTATTTTGGGCCTTTGGCTGCTGCCACACTACAGGATTAATTCAGTTTGACACTATTTGAACTGCCATGGCTCATTGCTATGGAATCCTGGAATTGTTGTGGCACCAGAGCTGTGTGACAGAGAAAGCTAAATATCACACTAAACTACAAATACAAGAATTTCATCGCACTGAGCAATGACAGTTAAATTGTCAAACTGCATTATTTCTGCAGTGCAGATGCAGCCTTCAATAAGCTTCTGAGAATGGTATTAATTATGAGTGTCTCTAAATACCACATGTGCTGTCTACAAATTATTACTCAATTTGAAGCTTTATCTATTACAGCCTTGATAATGCTTGATATACTTGGAGCTTCAGTTTGTCTTAATTCAGCCCTGGGGAAGGAAAGATTTTCAAAACAGTGTTCTGTAGTATTAAGTAATTCAGGTGGAATAGGACACATTTTGCCAACCTGGGAATTCACTTGCTGTTTCTGTAGTACTAGGTAATGTCCCAGAAGACAGAATATCCAGGGTATTACAAGAAAATAAAATGGCTAAACACAGAAGCAATCATCTAAGCAGTTGTGAATGGCAAAAGAAGAAGAGGAGGAGGAAGGAAGGAAGGAAGGAAGGAAGGAAGGAAGGAAGGAAGGAAGGAAGGAAGGAAAAATGGGATTTGACTAATGAAGGAGTACCAAAAAAAAAATCTTTTGGAGTCCTATTTCCATAGTGTAGTCAATATGAAATGAGATACAGTGGCTCAAGTGGTTAAGATGCTGTTGATTGCAAAATAAATAGGTCGGCACTTCGAGGTCCAGGTGCTGCATGATGGAGTGAGCTCTCATCACTAGTTCCAACTTCTGCCAACCTAGCAGTTTGAAAGCATGCAAATGCAAGTAGATAAATAGGTACCACTTCAATGGGAAGGTAAACAGCATTCTATGCAATCATGCTGGCCACATGACCACAGAGTAGTCTCTGACAATGCTGGCTCTTTGGTTTAGTAACGGAGATGAGCACCACCCCCTATGGCCAGACATGACTTGTCAATCTTGTCAATGAGGAATACCTTTACCTTTACCTAGTCAATATGAATTGCCAGGAAGGGTTTCTGTGTTTGAAAAACAAACAAAGAAACAAAATAATTTAATTTGGTTGAGATATGAAGAAGAATGCTTGATTTTAAGCCTTTGAAGACTTCATGCTTGTGTGCCATTCCAGCAACGAAGGGTTACTGCAGTTTTCTAGTCAGGATAGTCTTAAGCAATTCAATAAAATACTGGCATCTTCTTTGGTGTTCTAATTAGATAGAAAATTTGAATTATGCATCGGCAAGAAAAATGTATGTTGTATACTTTCATGCACCCACACAGATAGATAGAAAGGTAGATACCACATGGAGAGACATTCACATGAGTACACACATGAGCACACACACATTTTGAAGGATAAGAATGTTTTTTGAACACACACATTTTAAAGGATATCATGTAAGGGGAAAGAATGTAGTTATATATTTTTCTTGTCAGCTTTGCCAAATGGTTTCTCAGACTCTCAGTTCCTGAGTGTACCACTGAGTGAATGTGATTGCAACAGTGTGTGCTTCCACAAGGTACTCTCTTGCAAATGGAGAACCAAACCTGAGAAAGCACTGAGCCTTATCTTGAAAAGCCAAAAGTGTAGAACACAACAAGGCAAAAGAAGAGAGGAACAACTGCAGAACTATGTGGCTAAATATCAGGAGAATGTGCAATAAAAAAAGAGGGAGGGGAAAGAGAGGAAAGAAGGTTGTGACAGAGAATGAAAAAAACACTGGCAAAGCTGACTTCCTTTTTAACAGATAGGAGAGTGCTTTGAAAAAAAAACAACACAGAGAACTTGTGCAGTTCCCATTGTGTGTGAGGGGAAAGGAAACCAGGTGGACAGAATCCAAAGAAGATGAACAAGCTGCCTGCACACTATGGAACTGTCCTTTGTGAAGACTTCCAAAAGGCTGTTATAAAGAGATACAAGCATAGGAAGGAATACAGATAAGGGACTTTGGCTCAATAAAACTCTGTAGCTGACATTCTGGGCTGCAATCCACAGAAAGTGGGGTGTGTGTGTGTGTGTAAAAAAAAGCAATTTGATTGAACTATTCTGGGGAGAGTAGTTTGGTGAGAAAGATATCTCACCATGAAAACTAAAAAACTGAGATTGTTTTTTTTGGGGGGGGGCGGGCTGTTCCACAGCCTTAAGTACTTTTGTTTATTGAGACTCTTGTTTAACAAGATAAATAAAATTCTGTCTTCTTTATTCTAGAGATTCCTTGAACTACAGTTAAACTCTGGGATGTCAGGCCAAATTTTGATCCAATGCATTTTGTATAATTTTGGTATATTTGTCATTTTCACAAACCTACAACATTGTGGTGTCAATAAAAAATAATGGCTATGGAAACAATAGGTGGAATATTGAAGGCAAATAGAAACTTAGCCCTTGCTCTTTTCTGTGATACTCAAAGAACAAGGGAAGATAAGAAGTGCATGGGAAGAACTCATGCTAATTTTCTCCCAGGGCGGACCTTACCATTAAGCAACCTAAAGGCAGGTGCTTTGGTTCGGAGGTGTAATTAGGGGCATATGTGGGTGCAGACCACACCAGATGACCACTCAG
>CM034706.1:151082191-151093887 GCA_020142125.1 Phrynosoma platyrhinos
CTCTTCTAGAACATGGCCACACAGCCTGAAAAACCCACAAAAAATTATCATATATTGTTTGACAGTTTCTTCCTTCATCTCAGCCTTCAGTAATAATTTATATAACTTTGTGATCATATGTTGAGTTTCTTCTATCAAGAGTTTTTCAAATTATGATTCTTCTTTTTGTATTTGTATTGTTTTTTGATCCATTTTGAACCTTTCATTAAATTGTCTATATAAAAACCAATTACACTTGTATCCTTCCTTTAATAATTCATCCATTGGTTTGTCTGCTTCCCATATTAGTAAGTCTTTATATGTCATCCAGTCTTCCTCTTTCATCTTTTCTCGCCTATAAAATGCTTCATTCACTGACGTCCATTTTGATATTTTCCTAATAAATATGTTTCTGTATTTTTGCCAGACTCTTAGTATTGATTTTCTTATGTGATTATTGAATTCTCTATTGACTTTATCTTTATCATAGATCAAATACGCATGCCAACCAAAGGGTAAGTCTGCACCTTCTAATTGTGTTAATCTATCATCTTTGATATTCATCCATTCCTTAATCCATTGAAGACAAGTTGTGTGATGATATAATTTAAAGTTTGGCATATTCATACCTCCTCTATCTTTATTATCCTGTAGTATCTTCATCTTTATCCTCGCTTTTTTCTTATTCCTAATGAATGCTGACATATCCTTTTCCCATTCTTTAAACCAGGGGTAGGCAACCTTTCCCCTTTAAGGGCCGAGGGACTTCAGCTCCCAGAATCCCAGGAGCTATTGGCCAACATGGGGCTATTGGCCAACATGGCTGAGGCTTCTGGGAGCTGAAGTCCCTTGGCCCTTAAAGGGGAAAGGTTGCCTACCCCTGCTTTAAACGGTTTATAATTAGTTATTATCGGAAGTGTTTGGAAGAGATACATCATTTTCGAGGTTACATTCATTTTGATTGTAGAAATCTTTCCAATCCATGATAAATTCATTTTAGACCATTTTTGTAATTCTTTATTTCCTGCCAAGTCTTTTCATAATTATTCTTAAATAGATCTGAATATTTTTTTGTAAGATGAATTCCTAAATATTTTATTTTTTTTTTCTTTACTTTGATAACCTTCCTCTAGGATTCTTCCTCCTCTTTCAGCTTCAATCTGTCCTGACCACTGCTCGATCTTCGTTCGGCCTCTTCCTTCACCTTTCTTCGCCTCTAGGTCTCTCTCTCTCTCTCTCGGCTGTCCTCTAAATCTCTCTCTCCCTCTCTGAGCTGTCTCCATTTCAGTCTCCTTCACCTTCCTTTGCCTTTGGGACTCTCTCTCTCTCTTTGTGGGCTGTCTTCTTCCATGCCTCAGTCTTTCTGCTGCCACTCGATCTCCCTTGGCATCCTCCTTTGTTTTCCTCCACCTCTGGGTCTCTCTGGGTCTCTCTCTCACTCTCTCTAGACTGTCTTCCTTTGATCTTCCTCCTCTCTCTGCCTCAGTCTCTCCACTGCCGCTTGATCTCCCTTTGGCCTCCTCCTTCACCTTCCTCCACCTCTGGGTCTCTCTGGGTCTCTCTTTCGCTCTCTCTAAGCTGTCTTCCTTTGATCTTCCTCCTCTCTCTGTCTCAGTCTCTCCGCTGCTGCTCAGTCTCCCTTCGGCCTTTGGGTCTCTCTCTTTCTCTTTAGGCTCTTTCTCCTCCATTCTTCACCTCTCTTCCTCTGCCACTCTCCACCTCTAAATCTCTCTTTTCCTTATATCTTTCTTTCCAACTTTTTCACCTCTTACTCTCTTCTGATCTCAAAACTAATTTTCTCTTTTATCAGTTTATCAATTCATAAATAAAATATCAATTCATTTATTAATTTATCAATTTTATTTATCAATTTATCAATTTTACAATTATATGAAACAGTCAACCACATCAACTTTCTTTATTCCCCTTTCTATCTCACTTTCCAATCCAGTTTCTTTTGCCTCTTTCCCATTTGCTCTGATCCTTTTATTCAGTCCTGGTTTATTTATTTTTAATCTGATCAGTGTTCAGTCTTTTTCTTTTTTTCTAATTAAGTTAGCTGCTGTGTTATAGTTGTAGAAAGTATTTAGTTAAGTATCTGAGTAAAGATTTCTATTATTGTTGCTGATCTTTGTCTCAGTTATTTTTAGATGGTGGCGTCTGTGAGCCATCCATGATGGAGGCACAAATGTTGCTGTGTATACCTCTTCGTCCCCCTCTGCTCCTTACCAGAGAGCAGTTGATGTTCTTTTTCATTGTCCTGGGTGGCATCCGGGCCTCAATAGAAAAAAATCCAAGTCCCTTATAATTAAGGAACAATTTGGTGCTGTTTTCTTACAGAAAACAGCCCCCCTGCCACATTTGGTGAGTGAAATTTCAGGAGTCACCCTAAAGTTTCACTCAAGCCAACACCATACCTAACTGGAAGTCTCTAATGCAATCACTTTTATATAAATGATTGATTATGGGGGGTGAACTCATGCCATAGAACATGAATCTACTAGTTCAGAAGAAGTAGATTGGGATCTGGGATAGTCTGGGATAACCTAAATTTCCTGGTAATTTATATAACTCAAACTACTGTCTACAAGACAGCATTCAGTTTTACATTCAAATTATTACAGATATTTGGGACAAACTTACATTTATTCAGTCTTGGCATCTTTGGATTAAACTTGTCTCTGGAGTAGATACGTATATAAAATGTGCAATATAACTCTCATGCAAATGTCTTATCTGAAAATGAATTGCAAGGAAAGAAATATATGTTTTTACAAAGATCATTTCAAAATTGTTCTATTGTATATTTTTACAATGTGTCAGCACAAAGCAAGAAAAAAAAGGGAGACGTGATAATCTATCAAAGCCAGTAATAACATGATTACAGTTTATGTTCTCCAGAGACTGGGTTCAAAAAGATTCTTTTTGCAAAATCTAGAGCTATATTTGACACTTAAATTAAACTACCTCACATAACCTCCAAAGTTGAGCAGCACAAGTTGAAAGAATGAGAAACAAGAGGTGGGGATTTTCTTATGCCAGTTCTAGCCTGATTTCTGTAATGGATCTGGATCAGGCCCTTCTGAGGCTGATCTGCACTACAGAAATAATGCAGTTTGATACCGCTTTAACTGCCATGGCTCAATACCATGAGATCCTGTGATTTATAGTTTGTTGAAGCACCAGAGCTCTCTGACAGAGAAGGCTAAATATCTCACAAAACTATGACTCCCAGAATTCCATAGTATTGAGTCATGGCAGTTAAAGCAGTTTCAAGCTGTATTATTTCTGCAGTGCAGATTCAGCCTGAGAGAAGACAGCAGGGAACCATCCCCTGAAGGTAGGTAAACCAACATCTCCACATGTTGACCAGAAAATACCTATTTTAAGTATGCCTCCTTCCACTGGTGACAACACGACTGTCCACAGAACAGTCTCTAAAGCTCTAATGGACTCATAAAGGGAGTTACGTTCATTCAAAAAATTTGAACCCAAGCCGTATAAGGCTTTATGAGTCAAAACTAGCACTTTCAATTGTGCCCCAAAATGGACTGGCAGGCAGTGCAGCCTGTAGCCAAAAGTCTAGTATGCGAAATTTTATTTAGCTCAAATCAAGAGGGGGACAGCTACAAGGACATTGCAAGACCATTTCCCACGTGTATACCAAGAGTCTGGTGGATCTGAGAATTGATGCAGAGACAGAATTCTCCAATTAAAGTATTATTTATTAGAGGTGAAAATCACACAGCAATTCACATACACGCACACACTCATGCAAAACTCAGGAGATCAGGGGTTAGCTTGGAAAAGGTATTGAGGCAGAACTACAGGTGATACTACAGATGAAGCTTTCTCTGGGATCCAGTTGGGTGAAGTGGCATGAGACACAACTGTTCCAAGAGCATGGGTTGAACAGAGGTGCCGATAACTAGATCAGAGAACAAAGTGATGCAGGGTCCCTATGAACTCTGACTAGCAACACTAAGGGGAGACTTCCAGGGGTTTTTAAAGGCTAAGAATAACTGCAAAGGTGTGAGATTGCCTGGGTGAGGTAATCTGGTCTGGCAATATTCAAGGTGAAATGGGAGAGGATTAAGTTGTTAGCTGGCCCATCAAGTGAAACATCTAGGCCATTATTGCCCATCCTTCTGATTATGGAGGTGATGATGGTCCATTTGCAACTCCCACACTATCTCCCAGGCTATGGGGATTAGGGAGTTTCCAGTCTTCCAAGTGACCTAGGAATGACCTGCCTGCCTTGCCTTGGTGGGGTTCAGAACAGTGTTCATCTGGGACCATGCAGAATTCATACACACACAAAAATTCAGAAAAATGCACTGTTGCCAACAAGCTGCTACAACAGGGGAGTTGCATGCTACCTGTTGCCTTCCCCAGTTATCAATCTGGCTGCAGCTCTTTGGGCTAACTGAAGTATCTGAGCCCTTTTCAAAGGTAGCCCCATTTACAGTGCATTACAATAATCCAAATGGGATGTAACCGAGGGATGTACCACTGTGGTTTGATCCAGTTTCTCCAGAAACAGGCACAGTTGGCACACTAGTTTTAACTATGCAAAAGCAGTCCTGGTCACTTCAGAAACATGGGCCACCAGGCTCAGAGCTCAATCTAGGAGTATCCCCAAACTCCTAGATTGGGACCCTCTATCTGCATGGAGCCCCAAACAGATGATTGTGAACCTAAATCAAAGCATTTGAAACTAAGCATGATTCCATGCTGGCAGGAGTCCTGCTGGAAGTGCTGGCAAAGCTAATAGCTGAACTGCAGGAAGGGAAAAGGAGCTAACTAGGCAATGTCCACTTGGCTTATCCCATTCGGCAACACACTAGCTACTGTAGTTTGTGCAAAAATCTTTGTGCAAAAATAGTTTATACAGTTTGAACACAATTGCTTCTTCAATATGCAAAACACTTTTAAATCTCTTTAGAAAAAGATTCTTTTCTTGCTCACAAAAATGTGATATATGAAGATCTACTGAACTAAAAAGCATATTTCAGGGCAAAGGTACACTAGAAAATATTCTTTTAAGGAAACTGGTTGCAAAAAATGGGCCAAAAACTTCCAATCACAGCTCACATTTTCAGTCATCATATGATAGCAATTCACATATCTTTGAGCTTCCAGTGTTAATTTTTTTCTCAAGTCTTTAAATCTAGTAGTGGTAAATATGTTAAGGAAAAAAATATTGCATTTGTTCTCTAACCTTCACTTCGAACAACAACAACAACATCAAGGCAATGAAGGAGGCAGTTATTGTACACAAACCTCTGTGAATTAGGTTCAATAAAGGGAAAGTTGCTGTGCCAGAGTCACTGAATGACTTTTGTGTCCATGGTGGTTGTAGGATTCTGGAACTGTGGGCTGCAAAAGTAACTTTTGCAACCTTTGCACCAATCATACTGGTAAAAATAAAATGACATGTAACCTGAGAGAGAAGGTATTGCTTTTAGAACCATTTTTAATATCAAGGAGGAAGCCATTGGTACTCAATCACTATGCTAAAAATACTTTTTAGAATCAACTACACCGGACAATATTATCTTACCTTTTTCACAAGTAGGTTGTCAATCATTGTAATCTCTTAAATATTTTTTCTCCTCTTGCCAAACAAATAAAGTTTCAGGCTATGGTAAGATTTTGTATCTTGTCAAGAAGCCCTGGTGATGCAGTGGTTAAATGCTGGTACTGCAGCTTCAACTTGTAAATTCAATCCTAGAGTAGGGCTCCAAGGTCCACTCAGCCTTTCATCCTTTTGGAGGTCAGTAAAATGAGTACCCAAATTGTTAGGGGCAATTGGGTTTCACATTGTAAACTGCTTAGAGTGTGCTAGTTCACTGATAAGCAATATAGAAATGTATTTGCTAATGCTATTGTATCTTGCATTGGCAAAATAATGTCCTAGAGTTTCTCTCTCTCTCTCTCTCTCTCTCTCTCTCTCTCTGTTTAAATTAGTTTTTTCTTCCTGTCAGGGATCATGATAGCCATTTATTTTTAATTATATTTCTAGGTCTTTCTCAATACGTGCATATATTTTACTTCAGTTATGTCCCTGCTAGTCTTTTAATTAGGAAAATGGGCTGATTATTATAGGTTTCTTTCTTTAGAGGAATGGAGACTTAAATATGGGCAGGTGATGGATATTACACAAAAGCCTAAGATTACAAACAGAATCAACAGAAGATTTTAATTCCAAGAGAGATAGCTGTGAGTCCCTTCAGAGTTTAGCCATTACATATGTCTATATAACTCCCCCCTCTGTGTGTGTGTGTTTGTGTGTATGTAAAATGAAGAGAAAGACACCCCCCCGATGAGTCAGGATTGGTCCAATCAAGTTGTTGGTACTTGCATCATTGTGTCGTGGTGCTTCTAACCTCTCATGATTTGGGACAAGAGTTTGTTCTTTATAGCTCTGCACTGCCATGTGGAGGCAGCCATTTTTGAGCTTGAACTGAGCGAGTAACATCGCTCTGTACTCTGCTCTGGCTTTTGGTAGGCTAATTGCCATCATAACTCTAGCGGTGCAGCCTGGTTACAGTATGATGAGCAGTTTAGAATGAGAGCTGCACAGGATCGCTCCTTGTCATGGAGACACATACAGTCTGAACTTTGGCCTGATAGTATGGTGGGGGCCTCCCCCTCGAGCAGGTGTGACAATGGGTACATCCCCATGGTTACCATGCCGAGACAGCTGAATGCAAGGCCTGCCACGGGTGAGAAAAAACAATTTTGTTTATGCTGGGACTTTAATGCATCTGTACAATGAGAGTGATGGTCATGAAGTGCTTAAAATTTAACATGTTCTTTCAAGCTCAACATGTTCCTGGTGTGTTTATCCCTTTGGCAGATGCCCTTTCTTGTTTTCAGCTCTCCAGGTTCTGGCAGTTGGCTCCCAAGGCATCGACACACCCGTTGGAGGTACTGACTTTGCTTTGGAGCCTTGGAGATTAGAAATTCACAGGGCGATACTGAATTCCATTGCCCCATCTACACGCAAGTCATACCAAACAGCTTTAAATTCATTTAATCAATTTTTATTACAAATTGGGGAGGATCACAGTTGGCCAATAAGGATTGACCTGATCCTTCATTTTACAGTTTTACTTAGGCATGCTGGCCTTTCACCTGTCACTGTCAGGGGCAAGCTGGCTGCCCTGGCATTTTACTCTAGGGCAAGGGGTTTTTTTGATCCAACCACTGATTTTAGGGTTAAAAGGGCTGTGGAAGGGTGGCCCAGAGAATCCCCAGTGATAAAGGACTCATGTAGGCCAATAACAGGTGAAATTTTGGCCAGGTTATGGGGACAATTAGCTGATACATGTTACTCATATGAGGAGGCGGCTTTATTTAAGGCAGTATTTGCCATTGCTTTCTTCGCTGCATTAAGAATCAGTGAGATTGTGCCTGGCTCTCGTAATGATCAATCTGGCAGGGCACTTCTAATTTCAGATGTTATTTTATTAGTACAAGGAATCCAGATCTATGTGCAATGCTATAAGACTGACCAGTTGGCAAAGGACCAGCCTATCTTCTTAGCTAAAGCGCCTATGGGTCAAATATGCCCGGTAATAGCAATGGCAAATTATTTGAGGATTAGGCCAAAGTGGAGGGCTATCTTTTCTTACATGCCCTTAACTCAATTTCAGTTTAGGGCAGTGTTGAAGGAGATGCTAAAGTGGGCAAAACTGCCCCAGGCTTATTTTTCTTTGCACTCCTTCCGTATTGGAGCAGCAACAGTTGCGGCCACTCATGGTTTGAGTGAGGCTGATATTTGCAGAATTGGCAGGTGGCATTCTAAAGCCTTCAAGTCTTATGTCAGGCCATCAGGGAATGTGACTCCTGATTAGCCTTGCTAATTTGCTTTATTTCTTTCAGCTGGCTTTTACCACAGCACAATATGGATTGGTATTCTGGGCTGAAAGCCACCTGGTGAAACATCGGCATAACACTTCTTTGGGATTGTCCCACATTGGCACCACTCAGCGGTTTGGTCAAAGGGGCATGATGTGGGAAGCACTTCTCCCATGGATTATGGAACTGGCTAGAACACGTCCGCAATCCTGGGTTTTGGTGGTACACCTGGGGGAAAACGACTTAGTCGAAATCCCTTGCTTGCACCTGGCTAAGCAAATTGTGAGGGATCTACAGGAAATCTAGAAGATCCTCTCTGGAACAGTGATTTTTTGGACTAAATTTGTGCCAAGGCACAGCTGGCCTGGAGTACAGAAGGACTCTGCAGTTAATAATGCTAGGCAATGGCTGAATCATTATGTCACTAAGCAGCTTGCTAAATTGGGTATTTTTCTGGTTGAACACCAAATTAAATTAGACCGGCCACAGCTGTACAGGGGGATGGGGTGCACCTCTCTCCTGAGGGTTTGGAGTTATATGTTTCTGCTCTCTCTGAGCAAATTGTGAAGGCAATCCATGGGGGGGAGGGGATGCCTAGTGAGGCTGGACCCCTTTTGTGGCGGGTAATGACCCCCACCCCACAAGAAAATAAATCTGGTTATTAAATTAAATGGGGTAAAAAATTGGATAATGACAAATTAAAGGAAATGACGATTGCATTTAAATGCATGATGTCATAGAGTACATGACATCGTATGAAGTAATATGATGTCATTTCAGGTGGGGAGGGGTTTTAATTTGTTGTTTTATTTGTTATGCTTTTGCCACGTGCGGTGAAGGACCAACCATCTGGGTGGTTACACCTTCACTTACACATGTGGCAAACATGTTTGAAGTTTATACCTTGTAAATAGACCCTGTACAGCAAATAAAAGTTGTGGCTTGTTTTAAGCCAAAAAGAGGCTTCTCGTGTCCTTTGTGCTAGTACAATGAGTCCTTTGTCCAGTGTTTATAGGTTTCCTCCACCAGATTTCTCTCCATCTCCATAAGAATAAAATTTCCTTCCAGATCTGTGTGAGATTCTTTGAAAAGATAATTAGGGTGAAGCAAGGACAAATCTCACTTTTTTTTTTCTAGGAGAAGATGAAAAAGAAGCTGAAAGTCCCAAAAACATAAAGAAGAATGAGATCATACTGAGGTGGACATTCTTATACATAAGAATTTTTGTTAAAATCTTAAGTTTTCTCCATTATGCGTATGAAGACATTTTTGTATGTTCTTATAAAAAATGAACCAAATAAAATTCCCACTGAATCTTTACCTACCACCAAATGGTTTTGGGAGTTTAAAAAGTGCTTTGATAATGCTAGGAAAATGCTGGTGTAAATCTGAAAAGAATTTTGAGGTAAACAAAAAGAATATCAATAAAACAGTGAACCTTCTCACACAAGTTCTATATATGTGCTTTTGACACTGAGGTTCATGAAAAATAATTTTTAAAGGCAGGAGATGCAATGTTTCTGGTTGGATGAAATTCTGAGGAGTTCAAAAGTAAGCAATTTTTAATTCAAGTATAATGCTTCCACATATCTCCATATAAAAAACAGAGTTACAAGGGAGTAAATGAAATACCAGACTGAAATTAGGAATATTGATAGGTACCTGAGCATGAAAGGAGTATAGAAAAATGAACATATTTCTGTCCATTTAAAGTGCTCAAGCTGTGGACTATATTTAAAGGTTCAGCTGGTTGCAGACAATTCTATCCATCCTATATAAGTCCAGGGGCATATCTCCATGGGCCAAATGAACCAGTTTCCCCACACACTCATGTTGCCTTGTCTTCACAATACAGAGCCAAAGGCCCACTCCAATTGTTTACTGTCTTCATCTAGATACGGAAGTGAATCTGGGCCATCCCTGTATTAAATAATTTTTTTTTAAAAACTCCCCACTTGCTCTAGATCTTGCAATAAAATCCAGAGCACTCCAGAGATATGCCAGGAGGCTGGCTTCACAGCATCCCACTGTGCCACCTACTGCCTCCACCACCACTGGCATGGGCTGCTCCTGATGAGGTCACTATGAGATGCCCAGCCATATGATCAATGCTGGGCACCTTGCTTCTGACTTCAGAGGGAGCAACTTGCAATGGTGGCAGACAACACAGCAGGAAATTGTGTGAACACACACCGGGCTTTGCTCTGCCGTGTGCAGGTAATGGGGGCAATACAGGATAGCTTTGGGGTTAGAATGCTCCAGGAGCCCCAGGACAAACAGCTAGTAAAGGGGGGTTAAGCCAGCAGAAGGCTAATTCCTCAGTTGGCACAAAAAGTTTCTGCTTATTCTTAATGCCATCATCTGGTTAGTATTTCATTGTGTCAGCAGAGAAGGACCTGCCTGCCATGTGCCCAGCCATTCAGAATGAATGGAATGGGGGGGGGGAGTTTGATGCCAGGTCTTCACCACTATGGTATAAACGTAGATCAGGGATACAGGGCAGAATAGTCTAATATCTCTAGGTTGGGAGCTACCTGTTGAGGATGCTTTAGCTGGAGATCTTGCAGTGAGCAGGGGCTTGATTCCATGGCCCATAAGGTCCCTTCCACCTCTATGATTCAATAATTTTATGTTTGCCACTGTTTGATTATGTGTTTATTAAGCATTTCCATTATTAAGCAGACCTTGTGGCCCTTGTGTACAGAGCAATCCACAACCAGACGACTCTCCCCTGGTCACCACGCTTTAAAACAGAGGTTGGCAACCTATGGCCCGTGAGCCGAACCCGGCCCATTGAGGCCTTGTTACCGGCCCCTGGTCAGTCCTGCCACTGATGCTGCCACCGCCTTTTTTTTTCCAGGCTTCTCTGGCTGCCATTTTGTGTTCTGATACAAATGGCGTCTGGGTTGTACGCGGTGTGCTCTGCCCCTGCACACGCCATGCTCCACCTCCTCCACCTCGCTCTCTGCCTTCCATCCTCTGCAGCAGGCCAGTGAGCTCTTTTGCTGCCTGCCTGCCTCCCTCCCCTCCTTTGCACTCCCCTCCGCTGCCGTCATCTGTGGAGAGAGGCTAAAATGGCAGCGCTTTTTAAACTGAAGCCAGGGCTCTTTCCTGGGCTTCCCCATGGCAGGGACAACCCAGAAGAGAGCTTTGACTTCAGTTTAAAGGGGATTGATCCTCGGCTTTTCCACTCCCAAAAGCAGAGGCTGCAAGGGTCCTTCCTTTTGGGGGTGGAAAAACTGCCTTTAAACCAAAGCCAGGCCTCTTTCCTGGGCTTCCCCATGGCAGGGACAACCCAGAAGAGAGCTTCGACTTTGGTTTAAAGGGGATCAATCCTCGGCTTTTCCACTCCCAAAAGCAGAGGCTGCAAGAGTCCCTCCTTTTGGGACGGGAAAAGTGCTCTTCCAGGGCTTTGCCCCAGCCCTCCTTGGGGCCGTGCAGGGCTGTTCTGGGCCTTCTTGGGGCCCCTTCACTGGGCTCTGCTCTAAGACATAGTGCCACTGCTGGCTCTGGGCACAGGTAAGCCTTAAAATGTAACATGTTGTTGTTGTGGTGGTGGTGGTGGTTGTATGCATGCCTTCAAGTTGTTTCCACCTCGTGGCTACTTTCAAGTGAAGCTCTCATGAGGTTTTTTTTGCAGGTTTCTTCAGAGGGGGGTTGCCATTTCCACCCTCTGAGGCTGAGAGTGTGTGACTTGGCCAGGGTAATCTAGTGCCTTGGAGTCATTTCTGGCTTATTTTGACCCTACCATTGGGGTTTTCTTGGCAGGTTTCTTCAGAGGGGGTTTATAATATAATAATAAATAATAATAAATTTTATTTGTACCCTGCCCTTTGGTAATCCAATCTGGG
>CM034706.1:151101537-151124397 GCA_020142125.1 Phrynosoma platyrhinos
GTTTCCCCTGATTACTTTTAATATTTTTTTCTGAATGTCTATCTATCATAGCGTTAATCACCCCATTCCTGTCTCCCATGGAAATTATGTTGTCATAATTCAATTTTTCTATTTGTAACATCATTTTTTTTGTAGAACCTATTATTACTTTCTGAGGGTGCATAGACTCCTACTAAAAGAGTTTTTCCTAATTGACCATTTTTCTCCAGAATTATATATCTACCGTTAGGGTCATTTATTATTTCTTTTGTCTCAAAATTTTTATTTATATAAAAGACTATGCCATTTTTCTTTTTATCTTTCATCACTGAGGCAAATTCCTTTCCTAATCTGGGGTTTTTCAAATATTTTTTGTCTTTTTCCCTTATGTGGGTTTCCTGAAGGCAGATTATGTCCAATTTTTTTTTCTTCAAGTAATGGAATATTTTACTCCTTTTCTGAGCCAAATTTAGGCCTTTTACATTCCATGTCAAACATTTGATCTGATTAAACACTTCTCTTTTATCAGTCTCCCCCTAAACTTCTATCTTGTTAATTAGTTTTCCTTTAATTTGTATCTCTCTGGATCCCATTCCAGATCTTCATCTTCTTCTTGTATCTTCTTCTTGTCTTCTTCTTCTTCTTCTACCTCCTCCTCTCTCTCTATTTCATTTGATAGTGCCTGAAACATTAAAGTTTCTTATAATTCTCTTTCTTGATTATCCTGATGTTCCTTGAGCAGGGTTTCGTCTTCTATTATCTTCCTTCTAAGTCCTTTCTTGTTCCCTCTCACTTCTCTCTTTGTGTTACATGGTTCTTCCTAATCTTGTCTTTCCCTTTTTACATCCCCTATCTGTACTGTATCTTCATTTCCTTCTCTTCTTTCTTTCTTTCCTTTGCTCCTTTTCTTTTCTAGGTATTTGCTGAAGCTTTTGGCTTCATCTACTGACCTAATTACAATTCTACAGTTGTTGAACAAAAAAGCCAATCCCTCTGATTGGATCCATCTATATGTGATGTTGTATTCTCTTAATATGTTTGTGGAAAAGGTGTAATCTTTCCTCTTGTGATGGAGTCTCATTGGTATGTCTTTAAAAATCTGAAGTTCTTTTCCTCCAATTATTAATGGGGTTTCATTATGGAGTCTCAGCAATTTATCTCTTTTCTGCTTCCTTACGAATTGTACAATAATATCTCTGGGCAGGTTCCTTTGCTTTGCAATTTGTGAATCCAGCTTAAAAATCCTATCGATTTCTATTTCAAAAATTTGTTCCTCTCTCACTAGGAAGGTTGCCAATTTTGGGAGGAATATTTTCAATAGATCCTCCTCTCTCCTTTCTGGAAATCCTCTAATTTTAATACTCATTTCTCTCAGTTTCTGTTCCCATAAGGCTTTCTTGTCAACTTCACCCTCTCTTCTTAATTTAATTTTCTGAAATTCTTCCTCTGCTAATTCAGCTTTTTCTTCTAATATTTTCACTTTTTGTTTCATTATCAACATTTCATTTGCCAATTTTCCAACAGTTTGATTTATTTAATTTAATTCTGTCATGATTTCCTGATGAATTTCCTTTTTAAAATCTTTATTCTGTTGCCTCAGATCCATTCTTAATCTCCTTATTTCCTCAAAAAGCATTTGACTTGAGGGTTCCTTTTTTGCTATTCTAAGGATGGAGTCTCATGAATTGCAATTGAATTTGTGACTTACTTTTGTTATTTTTAGTAATATGACTCCTCAATCCCATTGCCATTTTGCTATCATTGTATAAGAGAGGAAAAAAGACAGATCTCTCCCAAATTATATTTTTTTCCAAATTGTACTTATATGTCTACTGTGATATCCAATGAGGTATATTCCAATGTTTGTCTAAATTTGTAATATTATTTCTTATATTTTGTTATTAACACCAGTTTGATATGTTAATTCACAATCTTTAAATATCTTCAATTAATCTTATAGTTAAATTCAGTAATATCAATTCTCTATTTCCTTTTATGGCCACAAGGTGTCACTTTTCTAATAATTTGCTCCCAGTAAATTCTAGGGATTACAACTCTTACTTCCTGAATTTGAAGCCCTTCTAGCCCTTTCCCTTGTGCTATGGTTATTCTCTTAAAGGGCTATTCTCTCCTTTTAATTATATTACTTCATACACCCTTCTATTTCTCACCAAGACTCTCCACACTTCCCAATGTCCCATTCCTCCTTTCAAAACCACCACCCTCTTTCGTTTTCACTTTTCTCAACCCAACTTAGAATGCTTTAAATCCTCTATAATAATAAGTTCTTTTAAAAGATAAATTTAAAATCACCACTAGTGGAAACAAAACTGGTAAGGAATTGCATTCCTTGAAAAGGCAAATGTATGACTGAAGATGAAATGTCACAGAAAATTATACTGCCATCCCTTACTTTTTGTTGTAAATCCTGTGGTAGCTGGTTTCTTCCATGGCAACAGGGTGGTGAATCCACAACAGATTTTAAAACCTTTTTATCCAAATGGGCTTCTGGCTTGTAATGCTACTACAGTCCCCTTTTTTCTATTTCTGCTGACCAGAATGGAATGTCCAGAGAGCACTTAATGAACTTCCACCACCCATTGATTTGAATTCCCTGCAACACAGTGGAAAAGTGCTACTTGCACTTTCCATCTCTGACTTTACTCTCTTCCAGATCTGGTAAGAGGATGAGACCAAGCAAAGGTACGTGGAAGAGGAGTGTGAGAAAAAGAAGTTACTTTTAAAGGAAAAGTAAAAAATCTTCATTGCAAAATAATGTCTCTTTACATGAAGGCCCAGGCTCACCTTTCCTTTGGGCACACTTAAGAGTTACAAGTTACAGATAGATTAGGTCATTTCATCTAACTCAGTAAAATCATCAAAATCCCTAATGCAAACTGGCTAAAGAGTCCCTAGCTGCTCATGATGCAATGAGGATTCTGGGCTGGATGTTTTGTGGAAGGTGGCCAAGAATGTTAGGCTGCATTGTCTCAATTGACCAGCTCTCCTGGATGCAGTCCGCACCCAAGTTTCTCTATTAAAGTCCTTCTAGAGTCTCTTGCATGGTCCTTCTCAGGCTTTTTATAATCTCTACTGAGAAGGATCTCAAAAGTTTGTGTTTCTGCCCAACTGACCATCTCATTGGGCAATTGCTCTCTCATCACCTCTATGATGCTGATCCATATTAAAATGTGATGTAACTTCCTCACATCATTTAACCCTGGGAAGAAAGCTATCTGTGCTGCTCAGATAATGAGGAAAACCCCATTATCAAATGGCTATTAACTGGTTGTTGTAGAAAGGTCTTTTAATGAAGGGACTCATATTATTTTTATTGTTAAGTTTTGAGTACTTTAAAACTGTTTAATATTAATATTGTTTTTAATAGGATAGTTTTGTTAAATAAATAAATAAATTATTTTTATTACAGTTGTTTTTTTCAGCTGCATTTTGTTCTACTTCATGCTGTATGAGCTTTTGAGAGAAAGGCAGGATAATTCGTTCGTTCATTCGTCCAAGGGGCTATCCACTATGTGGAAGCCTATCCATAAAATCTGTTCATACTTTGCATGGATTCTTTCATGTTACAGTAACAAAATAATAATAATAATAATAATAATAATAATAATAATAATAATAATAATAATAATAATGGAGTGAATGCACTGTGTGATTGTAAGTCACTCTCTCTTTAAAATGTTTTACATTTTGCCTGCCTCTCACAAACAGCCGTTTTCACCAAGCATATTTCTATTCCTCTCACTGGGGGAACACTCACAATGAACGCTGTGATGACATGCTAATAATAAACTAGAGCTAAAGATCCTATCTGTCCTGTTGTCTATATTATATGTATAGCATTATTTAGTTAACTGAATCCCATTCACATTCCTAACTTTCTAGATGTTAAGGAACAACAGTCCATGAGCTGAAAATGAAGTCAGGAAGACTGCTCCAAATTTTTTAATGTGGCACCAGTAGTAATCCCTCAAACACCATGAAAGCTTTCTCTCAGTTAATATGCAAGCATAATAAGTGCCTACTCTTGGGTAATTACACAGGGAGTTCTGTCATACATGAACAATGGTGTATAAACCAACCACATTGCATTAGAAATTACCCATCACAGCCATCCAGTGCTGTTTCTCTCAAGCTGATCGTGTTTGGGCTGCCATCATGAATTAACAAGTCTGTGGAGCTCAATCAGAACCATGGAGGTCGAAGATGTGTGTGGTGACACAGGTATGACAAAGAGTAATGTGTTCATTAAAGTCAAAAAGTCCTCTTGAGTCATTTGATGGAATTTGCCAGTGAACTCTCCCATAGCATGTGTCTCACTAGTCCTTCACTCACAGTTAAATGATATTGACTATAAACACTTCTCTTACATCCACATTAATATTCTTTGTCAGTGCATAGCCCTCACTTTTTGAAACCTCAAACTGGAGTTTGCTTAGCTGATTCTTTGTGACAATTGATCTTGTTTCATCAGAATGATGTGGCTGTGTCTGATAATGTCAGGATTCACCCTCCAGCTATTATTGCCATGCACATTGCTTAGAAATGTTAGTTCCCATGAGGAGTACATGTTTGCTGTAATATCACTAAAATTCCAATCCATGCTTCCTGAGCTCATTGTCAGATCCATTTTTGTGATTTCAGTGAAGTAAGTCTGGGTAGAGCAAAAGAGAATATTCTCCTAGAATCAGATAAATATCTGTGATTTTTGTCTGAGGGAATGACACTAATATTGTGGATTAGTGGTTTGTTGTATAAAATAGGTGTAATTCAGAATAGAGGAGAAATTTCTTTGACATTTCAGTGCCAACCTACTGAATTTGCATTCCCCAGAATTTGCATTCCCCAGAACCATACACAATCAAATTACAATTCAGTTCACTTTAAAAATAAAATAAAATAAAATGCAAAGTATATATACCAGTGGAAGGTATCTGACAAAATACACACTTTTACTGAAAAATGTATACAATAATATTTCAGTTGGGGAAGGGGGCTGAAAAAATAAAACATAGATTTGGAAGAGGTGTACGAAATATATGCTACTGAATTTTGAACAGACTTTAAAAACAAATGCATATGTGCCTTCAAGTCACCTGTCAATCTATGGTGGCCTAACATTTCACAGAGTGTTCTTAGGCAAAGAATACTCAGAGGTGGTTTTGCCAGTTCCTTCTTCTGAATTATAGCCCACAGCACCTGGCATTTTATCAGTGGTCTCCCATTCAACTATAAAGCAGGCCTGACACAGGGCCTTTACAGACTGCCAGAAATAATGCAGCTTGAGCCACTTTAACTGCCCTGGCACAGTGCTAGGAAATCATGGGAATTGTATTTTTTTTCCCTCAGACATTGAACTTTTTCTGTCAGAGAGCTCTGGTACCACAATAAACTATAGTTCCCATGATTCCCTAGCACTGAACCATGGCAGTTAAAGTGGCCTCAAACTGCATTATTTCTGGCCGTCTGCAAAGGCCCACAGTTTAGCTTCAAATATCAGAAAGGACACAAAAGGGCATGGGGGTGTCAACTGGCGCCAGATTTCCTGGCAAGAGAAAGATACAGTGCAAAAACCACCAACTGAAACTCCTGACAATTTATTAGAATTCCCAATAGTCAGCTTTCCTAATGGCCCATTTGAGTGTAATGATTGGTAGCCCAGAGGGCTACAACTGGGGGCTACAGACAAACTGCTCTTCTGAGGGTCCCCATTGGCCAGGAGCCAGATAAGGACATCTGCCCCAGCAACAATTGTTCATAAATGCCCCTACAGAACTCTGCAGGTCCCCAGGATGCCGATGGTAGTCAGCAGAAGAGTGCCCATCTGGATTGCATACTGGACCGATGAGGAGGTGGGAATTCTCCTTCATGCCCTCACCCCTGAGGCAGCCATGAGAAGGGTTATGACAAGCAGCAACACGCTGAACTGGGGGTACTTTTCCCAGGCTTTCCAGGCCCTCCAATTGCAGGGCTTCAGGAGGAGCCCCCAACAGTGTCAAATGAAGTTCAAGGCACTGAAGGGGGTCTTCTTTGAAGCCCTTGAGGATTACGGGGAGTACCCCCCCCAGGAAACAGCCGCCCTTCTATGACCGGCTGCATGACCTGTGAGTGGGGGCAGGCTGTCCGAGATGGCAGAATCATCATCCTCCAGGTATGTGGTCTTGCCACATGGTCCCTTATGCCCATCTCTACCTTCCCCTCACCTTCCCTATCCCTCCCCTCCCTTATTTCCCAGGCCCATGGGTGTTAATGGTGTCCTTCTTGTCCCCAAATGCAGGTGTGCAATGAAGGCGGTGACAGGGATGGAGGAGGGACCCTACCAGTTCTCCCTCCTCCTCCTCAGACAGGGAAGCTGGGTCAGGTAGGGAGGGCCAGGCAGAGGGAGCCTATGCCATCCCTCTGCAGCTATGCCAGCCTCCCATGCCACAAGGTAAATCCCTGAGGGGAAGGGCAATGGCTGCATGACTGCAGTATCCAAGGCATTCCTCCCCCCCTCCACCACTTTCCATGCTGGTTTCCTAAATGGTGTATTTTTTCCTTTCACAGGTGGACCTGCTGAGGATGAACAGCCTGGGCCGAGCTGTCACCTGCCAACAGGAGAAGGGCAGGGGGCCCTTGGCATTGCCTGCCTGGAGGTGCTACAAGAGAGCCAAGAGCAGGACCATCAGCGGGGTAAGAGTGGCAGGGACACAGAGGGAGGTGGGGGCAGGAACCCTAGCTGTAGCATTGGGTGATGGGGTGCAGAGCAACATCCTAATCACACTTTTCTCTTTTCTTTTCACTTGCAGATCGATGGATGGAGGAAAGGATGGCTGCCATGGAGGACCAGGTGAAACATCATCGGCTCCGTGGCAGCTATCCCTGAAGCACCTTCACTTCCCCTCCCCTTCCCCTTCCATCCTCCCCCCTCCCCTTCTTCCCCCATTGTTGCAACCTCCCCTGTTTGTAAATAGTCCCCTCCCTTTCCCCCTATTTGTCTCTGTAAATAGTTGTTTCATTGTATTTTTATTGAAAAAAATATATATTTTAAAAATGTATGCCACAATTTGCGCACGTACGCAGGTCCAGAAAAAACTGTATTTTGTGAATAAAAACTTTCTATTTCTAAAGCTTGTGACGTTTTATGCACAGGTAGGTACGTTCAATGCAAGATCTCTGCAGGGAACCAGTGGGGGGAGGGATGGCAATCAGTGAGGTGGGCATAGTGGAGAGTAGTTGGTGGTGTCTGCCTAGGTACTTAGTGGTGATCTTCACAACCTTTCCTTCCCCCTCTACTTGATCTCTGCCTTTGGGGGTGCCAAGACTGTTGATCTATGTGACTGGATCACCAATCCTGGAATGCTTTCTTTCATCAGCCATCCTGGAAATGTTGTTCCCTGCATTCTCCTAGCAACTTCAGTTTTTCATGAAGACACAAAAGTAATTCCAAAGTAAAGCTTTATTGTTGTATAGTAAAAACAGAAAATAACTATGTAAAATCCATCTCGCAGATGGTAGAAACACAGGATCACATCTTGTTATTGTCAAGTTGAAAAGCAAGGCAAGTTCTAACAAAGGAGCCCTTGGCCCAATTCATAACTCCACTTCCTGGGTGGCAACCCACATAGTGATAGTATGATCATCTTTATCCCAGCCCCTAGCTGTGTGTCAATCCCTATGTGACTTGGTTCCCATGAAAACCAGATGAGATCATTTGTTTACTTTCCAGCATCCTGCTTTCCCAGGCTCAATGTCCTTGTTAACTCTGTTCAATATAAGATTGTTTTGGTTTCAAACCACCTACAGGCTGAATCCTCTTTGTTTGCTTAGAAATTTTTCTCAGAAGAGATTTTTCACACATCTGTACATTTCCACTTTGACTGCATATCCAATCCATATTCCAACAGGACATGGTGAATGGGACACACAGACAAAAGTTCCTCCACATTCCCCCCTCCAGCATGCTAGGGTGCAAAAGCAGAGTGTGGGGGTGGGTTTTGCAAACCTATGCAAAAAAGCCACAAAAGCCATACTAATTGCTTTGCTTTTTGGGGTGCAGACGTACATGCGACAAAATGCATTTATTGCCATAACAGTGAATTTACCGTATGCAGCCTGGACCTGCTGGGTCAGCTGGGTGAATTGTCCAGGATGTGCCTTCTCCTCATCCTCACAGTCATCGTCGCTTACTGCTTTACTTGTCAATGGGATAGGTGATTGGTCACCGTGGCTACTGATCCTGGAAGATGCAGTGGTCCACTCTGAAACATGAGATGGTGGTGGTGCTGGTGAAAAATGTAGAGGCACGGGACGGTGGTCTCATGGCAGAGATGTCCATAGCCATCTGACTGCACGATGTCTCATCTGAGTCAGGGTGTTCCTCCTGTTCATCTAAATAACAAGTGACAGGGTCATCTCTGCCTTCTGCCCACCCTAGTGCTGCCCCTGCATTCCTTCCCAGGGCCTCTGGCACACCTTACCTGGACGGGCCATCAAATGGTCCTGGGCACATTCTCCCTCTGGCATCTCCTCCACAGTTTCCACTCTGGCTGGCTGGCCCACTGGGACCTTCACAACTTCACTGCTGGTACATATTCTGCTGGGCCGTATGCTACCATCCCTAGCCAGGAAGGCATGGAGTTCTTTGTAGAAGAGCATGGTGGAGGGACCTCATCAGTTTTTGGCCTTGTGATCCCTAAACTTCTTGTAATCTGACCCTGAGGTTTTTGGTCTTCTGATGACACTCTTCCCAAGTGCGTTGGTGGCCCTTCGCCCTCATGGCTTCTGCCAACTCCTTATATGTATCAGCATTCAAGAAAGAATTTCTCAATTTGTCCAGAATGTGTGGCTATGACCACAGAGCTATGAGGTCAGCCGTCTCCACATGGGACCACAATGTCCCTCTCCCTCTTTTTGGCTCTCTGCTTGTGGATGGCTCTGCCATTGTTCCTGTTGTGGACAAGATGAGCCCCAAAGTGGACAGCTGTGGAGGTCAGCAGCTACAAAGGTCCACTGCAAAAATGGTGCTGGAAAGTGTGTGTGAGTCCAGCTTAAAAGTGAAACTTTCCCTTTATTACTTTCACACAATGTAACATCCGGCTGCAACAGTTTCACCTTCCTGCTCTGGTGCATGCGCACTGTGAAAATTAGGGTTAGGGCTAGGATTCTTATGCACATGCACCTGTGGCAATATAGCCACACTTGGGCCATTGAAACGCCTTAGATTGATCATTTTTTTCACAGGGCGCATGCTCTCAATGGGTGACTCACAATACAGTGCACCTGTACTGGTGCCTGCACAAGGGTGGGTTTGCCCTTTTTCCCACCGCTCCTCCATTGCTGCACACAGACATCCCTTTGAAGGTGCACATGCTTTCGGAAGAAGTGAAAAAATGGGGCTCCTTTTTGGAGCGCCCTTTCAGAGGAAGAGGCAGGTAGGGGGTGCTTTTTGGCTATGCATTGCCTAAAGACCACACCTATCAGTCTCCCTCAATTCAGCCTTCCACCCGTCTGCATAGCGCCTTAGTGTGTGCTTATATATTAGTAGGATGTATAAGGAATTTCAAAGTTTTCTCCCTGGTAGATTTGATTTGAAAGATTTTACCCATTTCTTTCAGTTATTTTTAAATTTTGGATGGTTTTTTCTGATGAATGACTATATATATGAAAAAGATGTGGTGGCTTAGTGGTTAAGATGCTAATTCTAATAATCAGAAGATTAGAAAATTGGCAGTTCAAGGTCCGAGTGCTGCATGATGGGGTGAGCTCCTGTCATTAGTCTCAGCTTCTGCCAAACTTGTAATTTGCAAGCATGCAAATGCAAGTAGATAAATAGGTACCACTTTGGTAGGAAGGTAAGTGTTCAATGTAATCATGCTGGCCACATGGCCACTATAGTAGTCTTCAGACAATGCTAGCTCTTTGGCTTAGTAATGGAGATGAATACCACACCCTACAGTGGGTTACAACTAGACATTCATGTCAAGGGACTACCGCACACACATGCACACACACGTATATATTCAGGGACATTGTAATATGCACAGAAACAATGAAGGACCCCTGGTGGTGCAGTGGTTAAATGCCTGTACTGCCACCACTCAATCACTAACCACAAGGTTGTCAGTTCAATATCAGTTAGGGGCTCCAGGTCGACTCAACCTCAGCATCCTTCCAGGATCACTAAAATGAATATTCAACTTGTTGGATGCAATTAGCTTACACTTTGTAAACCTCTTAGTACATCAGTAAGCAATAGAGAAATGTACTTGCTATTGCTAAAACAGTATCATTCTTTTCACTCTCATTCCAAATTCTTTCTGTGCTTGATGACATTTTTGTTGCCATGTCATATTGGGTGTGGTGTCAGGGTGCCCCATTGGTGCAGCGTGCACACATGCTGTGCCAAAGGAGCACAAAAAAGCCACAGCTGTGGCTCCAAAGGTGGCTTTTTGATGTCCTCAAAAGGAGTGGCATTTGGCCACTCTTTTTAAGGTGGCAAAAAGGAGGATTGGGGCCGTGGTGTGTGGTTGCTGCAGCCCTGATCCACCGCTCCCAGTGAGTCATTTGTATAGGCCCTACAAAATGACAAGAACATAGATATTTCAGATTAGCAATCACTAAAGTAATCTTCGTTTGCATTTCTAAAGGGTCAATGTGCTTTGAAACAGAATGCAAAATAAGATGGACCTTTCAAGAGGTTATGTGTATGTCTCAATTTATGCAATATCCTCCCCATCCTCAACAAACTACACAATGAGGCAATAGTTGCAGGATTTATAAAAACATACAAACATAATCAGTGCAGTGTACCAAGTTTGTGTCCTCAGAAAGATATAATCCTAAAAGCTTTCTTTCTTGTAGCTCTTATGCTTGTAGATATGTGCTCTAAAGTGTGATATGATAACTGAGGCTTCCATATCTTGTAAAATGCCATATTTTCTAGCATTCCCTGTCCCCCTTCTGTTGTTAGGGAGAGAAGCACCACCATAATTTTTCAGAATAAATGTTGTATGAAAAGGCAGCACATGCATATTTGCATATGTTATGTGGGTACAGATTTTGGTGTCATACACTAGGATTCAGAATTTATACTGATATCCCTTATATTCTTATCCTCACTCCTCCACTTCTCTCTCTGTCTACACACACACAAACAGGAACACAGCTTACCAATTGGCCTAACAGTTACTTAAGCAAAATCATATATCACCTCTACTTACTTTTGAGTTGTATAGTGAAGAGAAAGGTCAGTAGGAGCCTGAGGTTTTTGTCTGTCATACTTAAATGTAACAGGCAAACTTGAGGGTGGAGGTAAACCATATTTCCTTCTCTTTCTTCTATACCTGTTATATCTATTGATAAAAACTGACAACAGTTAGCCCCTCATTTTTGGAGGAATGACATCTCCTGGGAGTAGAGTGCATGATAAGAAACAACAAATACAATTCACCTTTGGTTAAGCTGAGACTGATAAATAGAGTGTGATAGTGATTGTCATATGTCAAGGGAAAATTTGCAACTTTATGGGAGGGGTAGAAAATTGGGTTTTGGCTTACTTACCCATCCCTGTAACCATCTGTAATATTTTCCTTGTTTATCAGAGAGGAAGGCTTTTTTTTTACTCAGCGTTGTTTAAGGCCAGGGCTTTCTTTCTATCTGATTGGCCTTTCATTTTGGGCCTCGGCAGACGGCTTAAAAATCCGTCCTCAGGGCAAGGAAGGGGAGGGGCAGCCGCACGCTCAGTGCCCCTTCCTCCTCCCGAGGTTGTCCACGGAGCCGCCGGCCCTCCGCACGGCCAGCACTCCAAGGACAACCTCCCGCCGCAGCGTCCAAACACACTGCGGTGGAAAAGTCAGCGAAAGTGCGCTGCAAGCTTTTGCGGCACACTTTTGCTGACATGTGAAAGGAGCACTATTTTAGTGCTCCTTTCAGGGGTGGCGAAGGTGCGCTGCAAGATCGAGGCATGTGGATGCCTCGGTCCCGCGGCGCACCTTCCCAGGGCGGCCCCATGCCCCCAGTCTGCTTAGGCCCTTACTCTGTTTTTTCACCTCATTCGGTGTCTTCTGGTTGGGTAGTTTTTGCACTCCTCCTTCCTTTGCCCAACTTCTTACCAACCTCTCCCTCCCTACTTTTAGGCCCCTTTTGATTATTATAGACCCAGCAGCCATTTTAGGCCCCCTTTTGATTATAGGCCCAGCAGCCATTTTATATTGCTGCACCTGCAGCTATTTTGCTCATAGGCTTGGTGGCTATTTTAGATTCCTGCACTTGCAGCCTTGTTTAGAATAGGCCTGTGGCCTTGGGGGGTCTTATACAACACAAGAGGGCTCCAGCTCTGCAATAGCAAGCTGGCATCACTGGTTTTAGAGCTAATTGCCATGCTAAGCTGGGTCAGGCCGGACTGTTTTTGGATGGGAGTCTGCCAATAAATACAAGTGCATCTAGCTTTTTATTTGCCTGCCTGGGGCCAGCTGTCACAATATCAGTGACAATCTGTGCTAGTCTGTTCATATTTAATTAATTTTGTGACTTTTGCTAGGTGTTGCCACCACGTAACTCTGAGTTATTCCCAGTATCTCATAGACATTTGAAGATAATTCATTGGCTTAATTGTAGTGATTTTACTCTTAGCATTGTCATCTTTAGTGTATAATTGTGGTTATTAATTAGTTGGTTTACTTACATTTTACACACCCTGCCAATTTGTTCAGCTTAGCTATGCTGCCTAACAAAGGAAAAGGGAGTAATAAGGGCAAAGGTCCAGCCCCAAAGGTTCCTAAATGTCCCTTAGTCGAGCCTTATTCATCTAGCGGAAGAGATGTTGCTGGTGGAAGAGATGTTTTCTAGGATTCAAGCCCTGGAGAAAGCATATGGGGTGTCTGCTAGAGCTATTCCTCAATATTCTCAACCCTCTTGGGCTTTTTCTAAGCATGCTCAATACAAACAGTTGTTTAATGAGATGAAATCTCATATCACTGTTTTGGAACAGTGCTCAGGTTGCTGTGTGGGTGTCCACTTCATTGCGTGCCGAGGCCATGCCACAACTGGACACAGATGTCACACTTCTACCAACTGTGGTGCCACCTCTATCAGATGAGTTGAGCACCTTATACAGCGCTCCTGTTACAGGATAGATGTGGCCATAGGGGATGCCTGGTTATTCATAGCAACAAAATAATTCATTGCCAAAGGAAGAGACAGCTGTACCACCAGCAATGCAAGCCCCACAGTGGCCACTAGCCCCACCTGCTTGGGAAATGTGGCCTGGCTATTCCATGACATCTTCGTACCCACCTCTGCCAGCCTGTGACTTAACCCAACAAGGGTACCAAACCAAGCAGGGCTACAACACAGGAGCACACTCTGGCATTTCCTATGGTGAGTTGTCCCTTCCTCTAGGGGATCACCTTCTCCAGTCTACCATAGATAAGATACTCAGGGGTGAATATGTAGATGTCTTTCCCCTACTCTACCGGAAGATGGAAAAGAAAGATAAGGAGGAGATTGATGATAAAGATAAGGAGGCTTTTAAATGGCAAAAGGTTGAACACAGTTTTGCTAACTGGTTGAATGGGTTCTTTATCTATGCAGGTGTTATTGCTAAGGCACAGCCCATGCATGCAGTAGCCTTGATTCAATACATAAATATTATACACTGGGCTTATGTTGACTACTCTGGGTCTGCTTGGATATGATATGATGAGACTTTCCATATACCTTGGGATCTTTTGCACTCCCAGCTCTGGATGCAACTAATGACACCAACACACCCCATGTGAGTCAATTGTACAGATAGTGGACATTTGGTCCACAAATCTGGTAGTGCTTCATCTGCCATAATGCAGGATAATTCTGCTAAGTCCCAAAGACTTCTGTGTTGGGAATTTAGATTTCAGGGATTATGCAACCGTAAAGTCTGCAAGTATAAACATGAGTGTTCAGTCTGTAAATAGTCATACTCCTTTCAGAATTGTACCAAAGTGAGGGGCTAATCAGCTGTTAATAAGGAAGGCCAATACAATAAAAAAGGGGGAGGTGTTTGACTTTTGTCTGTAAGGTAATTGCCCTGGGCAGAACATTTTTATGGCATCTTTGTTACACAATTAGTATGGTTCATAGGCCACATCAAAGAATACGGTTTACATTTGGCATCAATTCTGATCTGGAGGTTTGGATACAATTTTTGAATGGATTTAATGGAGTTTCCTTTTGGCAAGAAGAACTTAAGCTTAAGGATGCTTTGCAAATAGCATCTGATGCTGCAGGGTCAGTGGGATTTGGGGTGTTCTTTAATGGGAAATGGTGTGCACAGGCTTGGCCTGATGATTGGGCTCATTCAGGATTGACCACTGATTTGAACTTTCTTGATTTTTTTCCAGTTTTGGTGGCTGTGACAATATGAGTTGAGGAGTTGTCAAACTCTTCAGTCCATTTTTGGTGTGACAACCTTGTCACTGTGCACGTTATTAACTCATTAACCTCCAAATCTTAAAAGATTATGCACCTTGTCCAGGCTTTTACTCTTCAGTGTCTACGCTTTAACATTTTGTTTACAGCACAACATTTGCCAGGGATTGATAATGCTATTCCAGATGCTCTTTCACATAAACAAATGGAATGTTTCAGAACACTGATGCCAGAACTGATGCTGGAACATCTGTGGAACCTTGGTAATCTGAGGTTGCAAGAGCATTGAGTTTGACCATTGCATCACCCACCAGATGGAGTTACCTTAGGGCTTTAAAATAATTTTTTCAGTTTAGGGCTAGAAACACTTTAACTATCCTCTTACCTCCATCTGTGCCACATTTACTATATTATTGCATGTACCTATATGGTAGAGGATTGACTTCTTCTATTCAGTTGTGCCTTTCAGTGATTGCATTTTGGCTGAAATTACAAGGAGCTTGTGACACAACTGTTGACTTCTGAATCAGAAGAGTACTTGAGGGCTGGACCAGGGAGAGGAGTAGAGTAGTGGATGCTGGGATTCCACATTCTCCATATATTGAAAGGTTTACACCAAGTATGGTCTGATACTTGCATATTGCCATATGAGGTTCTACTATTCCATGCCACCTTCTTGACAGCATTTTTGGGGCATTAAGAATAAGTGGATTCATTTTGTCCTCCAAACAAGACACATCTCTAGGTAACACTCCAGTCTGTTACACTGTTAATTCATTCTTCCAAAACTGACCAACAAGGCAAGGGCTCAACTATTTTACTTGAATTAGCTGCAGATCCTCACATCTGTCCAGTCTGAGCACTCCTTGATTATGTACATGTGAGAGGAAACAGTGCAGGTCCTTTGTTTATTCATCAGGATGCTTCACCACTAACTAAATATCAATTCAGGAGTATTACTTCTAGGGTTCTATCTGCACTTGGTCTTGCAATTGTGCATTTTGCCACGCACTCTTTTTGCCTAGGTGCTACTTCTACTGCAGCTGCACTTGGATTTCACTCTCAAACTATCAAGCAAATCAGCCAATGGAAGTCCTTCTGCTTATCAGAAATATGTTCAGATTTTTTATTGTTAACATGGTTTTCTTCTTTTTCAAATCACAGTTGGTGGCCAAGGAGACATTGAGTGCTGGTGTGTGACCACAGCATGATCTATTGGGCAGCTCACCAAGCCAGATTGAGCCACTTCAAATACCTTCTTGAGTTGAGTGACATTGCTCAGTTTGAGTGTCTCAGCAAGCGTGGTCTGCGTTGGCACAGCCTGTTGCCATTGTTATTTAAGGAGTGCTATGGGCCTCCTCCCCAAGTTATGGTTATTCATTTAGGTGGCAATGATCTTGGTCTGCTAATAGGGATTGCTTTGGTCTTGCAAGCAAAGTAAGATTTTAAAGCGATCAAGCAGCATGGCCCCAGGTTGAGCTGGTGTGGTCAGCAATGCTACCACATCAGGTATGGAGGGGCGAGGGTGACTATTCTTGCCAGAATTATCCACACGGCGGGCTAATTCTGAGATTCACCATGCTTTGGAAAGTGGCTTGGGTCACTTTTTACCACATCCACAAATCATATTTCAAAGGCCTGAGCTTTATCGAATGGATGGAGTTCACTTGTCTGAACTAGGTAATTCTATTTTCTTAACAGACCTACAACAGGGCATTAAGGGTGTTTTAGATGCCTTGGTGAGAGATAGAGGCTAAGCAGATGCTTGCTCCATATCTTTCACATTATTTTAAAGAAATTTGGATTTCTAAGACACTGTCTGGGTGGAAGGGAGGTTTACAGCGCCACTTCTTTGAGCCTTGGGACCTGGGAGGTGGGGAAGGAGACATCCCTTGGGATTGCATGGATGGTAACTCCCTCTCTTTTAATTCTTGGGCATTGGGAGAGGGACTTCCATGTTAGAGCCTTTACAGACTGCCAGAAATAATCCACTTTGAAACCACTTTAGCTGCCCTGGCTCAGTGCTAGGGAATCATGGGAACTGTAGTTTATTGTGGCACCAGAGCTCCTTAACAGAGAAGGCTCAATGTCTCAGAAAAAAATACAATTCCCATGTTTCCCTAGTTCTGAGCCAGGGCAGTTAAAGTGGTCTCAAGCTGCATTCTTTCTGGCAGTCTGTAAAGGCCCTTTATCTTCCTGGTGTGGGCCGGCCAATGGATAACCCAGATTTTGCTTTACTGTTTGGGTTCAGGTGCTATCACCCAGGGGAGGCTGTGGAGGTGGTCTTGGAGATAGACCACTGGCTGCAGCTGCTCCTGTCCTTGGCTATTTTCTCACCTGGTTTGCAGTTCCATTAAGAAATTAATAAATAGGTCAAGTTAATAAATGGCCCTGTTTGAACCCACTTTCCATTGTTTTGTCTTGTTATTCCTGGGGTGGGTGGGCAAAGGGAGACTCAGCCATTGAAAATCATTGTTTACAGTAGGGGGGGTAATAGTAATAGGCATGCAGGGTCTTCAAACCCAGATAATTTCACTTCCTATCAGTTATCATTAGTATCTCTTGAACAAGTGATAATGCATAAGGAGGAAATAGTCTAAGCCTAGCAATCTAACAGAATTTGAAAACACACCAGTGATTATTTCAGGAAATTGGGTAAATACAGCTATCAAAAGAGGTAGCACTGCATTCCAGGCACAGCAGTGGCAGGATGTTATTTGTTTTTTAAATTAATTACTCTAGTTCTGTCTAAACCCAATGCACACTCTTCAGACCTATATGGCTGCTCTATGCAGCAGGCAAATATTATGTAGGAATATTTTATTAATTATTGTTATCTCTTCGAAGAATGATTTTTTATTTAACTTCCCTTAATTAAACTTCAGGTGCAGAAGGGCTAATAGGCGATAATTTGTGGTGAGAGGGTTGATTTTAATAAGGCTGAAATCCTATCTTCACTTACCAGGGGAAAAACCCCAGTGATCTTGGTTCAGCTTACTTCTAAGTCAAGAAATCTATATTGTATTGTAGATATTGTAAAACATCTTGTGTTTCAATTTAACCACAAACTGAAACAGGCACTTTCAATATTGATGGAATCAGGAATGTTCATGGAAATCATGAGTGTATTCAACTGAAGAAGAGCCAGGAGTGCAGATTTGGAAGTCACATGAGCAACTGGTGCAAATGTGGAGCTAAAAATGAACTTTCAAATTTAGATGAAAAGACATGCCAATTGAGAAGAGCATAACATAGTAGAGAAAAGTGGGAAGAGACATAAACATGAATTGCAGATATCAGCATTTGCTTCATTAATATTTTACAGAGAGTTATGGGCTTTTTTCTCCCAGCTCCTACACATATGATCATCTTCTAAGTGGTAAACTGAGTTTTAAGAAAACCTCAGCATTCATATCAGCAGAGGAGAGATCACAGATATGACAGGGTCATTGTATGGCTTGCATCTAACAAAAAGGACAAATTATCCCTGAGACAGAACTGGAACTAATGAAGTTTATTGCTGAGCTGGTTACCATCACATAATATTATTGCGACAGAGCAGTATACAAGCCAAGTAAGACATTTTTACAATCACATAAAATTTATTTTTATTTTCTAAAATAAATGAACTGAATGAATCACGTGATGAAACCTCCAAATTGTCTCTCAGTGTTATATTATGTACAATCTAAATGTATGAAACTGCATGCAAATTGTCATTAAGTCTGTAACATTTCTGACTGTGAAGAGTATATGAACCTAACCTTACATCCTATTTCATTTTCTCCTAAAAGGTAAGCTTGTCCCCACAGTACAGGAGACTTTATAGCAGGCTTTATAGATTACACTCATCCCTCCACATTTGTGGCTTTGACTTTCACAGATTATATTATTCATAGATTATATTAACATGCGCTCTCTAGGAGTCTCTAGGTCCTCCAGCACAACTCTATGGTCAGTTTTAACCCAAAGTAACACTAAAGGATCTAGAGATTCCTAGAGAGAATACTCAGCTAGTCATTTGTAGCTTCTCCAATGCAATTCTATGGTCAATGTCTGACAGATGTTGACCACATAGGGGGGTTGCAGACTGCCAGAAATAGTGCAAATTGAGTCCACTTTTAGGGTTAGGGTTATGGTTAGGGAATCATGGGAACTGTATTTTATTGTAGCACCAGAGCTCTCTGACAGAGAAGGCTCAATGTCTTAGAAAAAAATACAGTTTCCTAGAGAGGAGTTCTCTCAGGTAAAAAAAAATAAAAAATAGTGTTTTTGTTATTTGTGGTTTTTACACATTCACAGGGGTCCTATGCCCCTAACCCCAGTGAATGTGGAGTGATGAGTGTATAGCAGAACCTTTAACTATATAGATCATGAAAAAAAATGTAGATCATTCTTAAAGAAATGGATGCACCACTGCTACTGCTAGGACAGAATATAGAAAAATTGAATGATTTACATTTGACAAAGGAGTCAGGCAAGGCTGCATTTTAACACCCTATCTGTTTAACTTGTATGCTGAACATATCATATGGAAAAACAAGACTGGAGTTGGAGGAAGTAGGTGGGAAAATTGGAGGAAGGAAAATCAACAATTCAAGATATGCAGATGACACCATGCTACTACAAAAAATAGCAAAGACTTGGAACGATTACTGAAAAACATTTTTTAAAAAAAGACAGTACAAAGGCAGGTTTAAAGCTGAACATTAAGAAAACAAAACAAATGACCACAGATGACTTACATAACTTTAAAGAAGACAATGAAAACATGGTTCAACCATTCATCAGAATGGAGACTATAATCAGGAAATCAGAAGTAAACTAGTATGTGGAATGGCAGTTATGAAGGAACTACACAAGATCCTGAAATGTAAAAATATATAATTCAAAACTAGTTAGAATTGTTCATGCCATGATATTTCATGTTTCAATGTATGGTTGTGAACCTGGACAGTGAAGAAAGTGGATAGGAAGGGAATCAACTCATTTGAAATTTGTCACTGGAGAAGAGTTGCTTGCAACTGCTAAAAGGACAAATAAATGGGACTTTTAGTAAATCAGGCCTGAACTTTACCTGAACTTTAGCCATGATGACTAAACTGAGGTTATCCTATTTTGACCATATCATGAGAAGGATCTTAAAAAGATGAAAATGGATGTTATCGCATTTACCCATGTCCAGGCTGTAGGCAGCTCCATGGATTTTTGAAGAACAGGAAAATGCATAACATCTCTTTTTGTCTTTTAGATCCTGGGTACAATAATCTCCAATAATGCTTGGTAAGGTAGTAAGGTGGAAATCAGTAGAAAAAGGGGAAGACCACATTTCAGATGGATACACTCAGTCAAATAGAGTTGTTGATGACAAGGGGACATGGAGGAATATCATTTATAGGGTCACTATAAGTCAAAGTTGATTTGTGGGAAGTTAACAATAACAATGTAGATATATGACAGTGGCAAGGAAGAGCTGTTCCCCCTTCTTATTCATAGAATCATAGAGTTGAAAGACACGAAAAGGGGCATCCAGTCCAATCCCCTGCCATGCAGAAACAGAATCAAAGCATCCCTGACAGATGGCCATCCAGTTTCTATTTATTCATTTGTGTGCTCATTTTAGCTGCATGATGGGCAGGGTAGCACTGAGAAAAGGAGCTTCTAAGGATGACAAAGCCTACATTTCACCAGACTCAATTCATTTGGACCAGTTGCCACACACACACACCGCACCCCACACACATATAACTAATCATCTCAAAGTGCTGGAGCCTCAGCAGCTGTCTGATAATAGCAACCTCGATGCTGAACTGGAATCAGTACCAGAGCACACATTTCCTCCAACTATCTCAATTTGGCAAGACCAATTTATCCTCTACCATTCCATTTTTCAGCTGCTTTAACAATGTCCCAGTTTCTCTTCCTCCTCTGACTTTCTCCAATTGTCCTCAGCTTACTTCTATTACTGTACATGGAGTTCAGAGTGTAAAGGCAGTATGAACTCAATTAACTCACTGGGAGGAGAGGACAAGAGAGGAGAGTAGGGATTTGAATATTATTATTATTATTATTATTATTATTATTATTATTATTAATTTTTATCCCACCCCTCTGCGTAAAGCAACTGGGATGGCTTACAACTTTGAAATATTCATTCATAACCCACAATCCCTCCCTTAAAATACAATTAATTAATGATGATTTAAAACACATTTAAAATAATAACACAAAGAACAAGAAACAAATAACAATAACTACAGCTGAATCAGGGATGTGCAGGATGGCTGTCTTTTGATGTCTGAGATATCTATTTGGGAAAGGCCTGACAGAAGAAATACATCTTAACAGCCTTTTTAAAGCTGTCTAGGGTGGTGGGACTTCTGGTTAGGAATGGCTTCGGATTAGAGTGAGGCTTTGGGTTTCTCCCGCAGCTTCACTCGCCAAATGTGACAGGGGGCTATTTTCAGTAGTGAAAATAGCACCAAATTACCTCTTAGTTATATGAGGTTCGGATGCGTTCTACGAAGACCCAGATCCCGCCCAGGATTGCAGGGAAAAGAACATCAGCTGCGGTCTGGTAAGGAGCGGAGGGGGTCGAAGAACTTGTCACGGTCGCATTTGTGCCGCCATTAATGGCTCACAGAAGCCACCAACTAATTTATAACTCAAACGGAAAGCAATAATAATAGAAACCTTTACTTTGTTACTTTGAAAGACTTTCTGCACTGGATACATACTGACTTGTAAAAGATATTGTAGAGTGCATTTTACCAGCGAGGAGAGAGCTGGATAATACAGATAGCCGGGGAGAAAGGGAGAGTGAGAGGAGGAGGCAGATTGGAAAGTGGAGGATTTGGAGGATTTATATATATATTGAAGCATATAAAACACTGGAAATAAAATAGAAGACTAAATTTAGCATGACCAGGTGATCTGCTATAATAAGAAGATATTACATGAAAACAAGAAAATAAGAGATTTGGAGAGACGTGGAAAAACGTGGAAAAAAAGGAGGCACATGGGGCTAGGGAAAACTCTGTGGAGTTAAGGAGAAAAAATAAATAAATAAAGGCAGTGGAGAAAAGTAGAAGAAAGTGGAGGGTGGAGGAGGATTAAGGATTACAAGATTACAAGAATCTGGAGGCTTGTGGCTAAAATACTTGGGCTAAAACCTGGAGGCTTGTGAAGAATTGGTGGGGGCAGTTGAGAAGAAAGAGGAGAGCCAAGCAGGAATCGGAGCCAGAAAAGGGGGTCGTTAAATCGAATTTGGAAAAGGAGAGCGATTGGAGGACAGTGATTTCTATATCCTTTTTTGGGCAGTGGAGGAGAAAAAAGAGAGGATAAGAATACTTTTGGAGAAGGAAATTATAGAGGCTTCTTCACTTTGATTTGTGCTGGGGTTTGTGGGTTTTCCCTGATTTAAAAAGCCATGGAGCATTCGGGGGGAGGGGGTTGTGATCTGGGCTGACTGGATTACTTAATAAAGAAAAGAGGGAAAAGAAACAAAAAGAAAGGAAAGATTTATATTTGATTTTTGATTTGAAAGTTTGCTTTTTTATATATATATACTCCATTGGTTTAATACATGAGCACTCGGGGGGAGGGAGTTGTGGGTTGTTTCACAGATTCATCTCTTTGTTTTGACTACAAGTTGCCTTGAAAGATAAGAAGTTCAAAACAGTCTGACTTTTAAAGAGGATGTGAAGAAAGGTAGAAGAGAGACATCTGGTGGACATAAAAAATTACAGCAGGAACAGTTCATTTTGAAGCAATTCGGGTACTGTCTGATTATAGGTCAATTTAAGGCAACTGTTTATAAAGCAGTACATGTTTTAATGTTTGGACTGAAGTTAAAGAAACTGACTGTTTATTATTGACTGGTGGTTCTATTTTGGAAGAAGTGAAGAAGAGCAAGAAAAAGGGATAATTTTGTTTTTCTCTCCTTTTTTTTTTGTTTTTTTTTTCTTATCCTCTTGTTAAAGACTGTGTCATTGTTATTGATTCTGTAAGAGTTGAAGTAGATATTGGCAATTGGAAATTAATTAAGATATTGGTTAATTCAGGTACTGTCTGATTATAGGCCAATTTAAGGCAACTGTTTATAAAGCAGTACATGTTTTAATGTTTGGACTGAAGTTAAAGAAACTGACTGTTTAATATTGACTGGTGGCTCTATTTTGGAAGAAGTGAAGAAGAGCAAGAAAAAGGGACAATTTTGTTTTTCTCTCCTTTTTTATCCTCTTGTTAAAGACTGTGTCACTGTTATTGATTCTGTAAGAGTTGAAGTAGATATTGGCAATTGGTAATGAATTAAGATATTGGTTAATTCAGGTGCTGTCTGATTATAGGTCAATTTAAGGTAACTGTTTATAAAGCAGTACATGTTTTAATGTTTGGATTGAAGTTAAAGAAAATGACTGTTTAACTTTGACTGGTGGTTCTATTTTGGAAGAAGAGAAGAAGAGCAAGAAAAAG
>CM034706.1:151209096-151245399 GCA_020142125.1 Phrynosoma platyrhinos
TTATCATTATCATTATCATTATTTTATTTCCAGATCTTGTCTAATAGTATTATTAAATAGTTCCAAAACTATAATGAATAAAAGAGGTGATAAGGGATAGCCCTATCTTGTTCCTTTCTGGATTCTAATAGTTGATTTTTTTATTCATTTACTATTAAATGAGCCATTTGCTCTGTATAGATATTTTTAATCCATTTATAAATTTTCACCTACTCTAATTTTATCAACTACTAACAACATGTAGTTTCATTCTAGACTACAAAAAGCCTTTTCTGGGTCTATAAATAGTATTGCCAATTTTTTATCATTCTATTTTTCATAGTATTCAATCATGCCCAGGATTACTCTCATGTTTCATTTTATTTGATTGGGTGGCAGGAAGCCTACTTGGTCTTTATGTATAATGTTTTTCAGAATGTTCCTCAGTCTCATAATGAGTGATATTGGTCTGTAATTTTCTACCATAGTTTTGACCTTTCCTTCCTTAGGTATTAGTATAATATTTGCCAAAATGGCTTTTAAGTGGCATTTAATGCTAACAAAAATGCAAAAATTAACAAAAAATTAACAAAATAAATGTTGGAAATAAGAAAAAGTGAAAGTTTCATGATATCACATTTGGAGAACCTGCCCAGTAATTATGATAAAAAAATCTGGACACAAATTCACCAAACTAAACCCAAAATACTACTGGTAAATATTAATTTTCAACTAATTTGAGAAATCTGTGTATTAAATATGACTAATAAAATAAATATCTAAAATACAATATAATATTATACATGAAGATAATATTAGCAATAGTAATTGCAAATACATTTCTATACCTTTTGTCAGTGAACTAGCACTCACTAAGTGTAAGCTGTTACAATTAGTGGCTCTGATTGGTTTTGATATCAAGACCTCTTTTGGGTCCTGTCATGGTCCTATGCTGAAAAATGTCTATATTGCCATGAGCTCAAGGCTGAGCCTCATGTAGGCACTCCAAACATCTGCATTTACAACCATTTGCATATCAAAAAGGCCAGGCTTAGGAGCTGTAAAGCAGGACATTCACACCTAAAAGATTTATGAGCCAGCCAGGATGTGTCTGGCTGAAAAAGTGAGATAAAATCAACATCTTATCTCCCCTCTTTTTGAAATTGTCCACTTCAAATCAAAGCAATTGGAATCCTTTGATATGCAATAGCAACTCTTCACCTCAGCTTAGTCTTAAGGGTATAAATGCTCCGCAAAATCTCTGGGAAAGAGGGAGTCTGGATAGATTTCATGATGCCATTGTGATCTCTATCTAGAGTCACCAGCTCTATTCGTTGTCCTTTCCCTTTCATAATGGTTGAGTCTACCTCTTCATTCATCATTGAAGCAGCCTCCTTTCAGGTAACTAACACCATTAGAAAGCCTTGTGTTTCCTATCCAAGCTACTCCTGAGTTCTTGTGTGTGTGCACGTTTGTTAGGGTGTTTTTGTATGTTTGATCCTTTGTATATGTGTGTGTTTACTTATTGATTTATATTTCTCTTTTAATAAAAGTACCAAACTTTTGGTCAAATGCTGTCTCTGAAGGAACTGTTCCCTCTAGCCCCCTGCATACAATGGATTGGATCTCATTTACTATTTTTGAGCTAATTATAAATTCCCCAAGGTCAAGTTCTCATTACAAAGCTAATTGCCCCCAACAAGCTGGATACTCATTTTACCAATCTACAAAAGAATGGAAGGCTGAGTGGAACTTAGAGCCCTCTTCTAGAATTGAACTTACAACATTGTGGCTGCAATACCACCATTTAAGCAATGCACCACAAGGGCTTCTTATTACATAATATTACATATGATTTCAATGGTTAGAATATGACTGGCTCAAAACTGGAAGTGAAAAGATGTTCCAATAACTGATGACTGGCTAATAATGATGCTAGATGCAATAGAGATGGACAATGGACAGATGGGCATGTTGGGTGAATGGCAAATCCTTTGACTAAAAAGAATTAGACTCATTCATTAATTATTGTAAAAATTATTGGAGTTAAACTACAAAAGATACAATGTGGATACAAAAAAAACCAACAATGCAATATGGCTTCATAAAGAAATATGTAATCCTGATAAAGTTGAGGCAATAAATAATAAACAATCTTTGAAGAGAAGTTGTAAAAGAAACAGAATATTAGTCACACTAAAGAAGATTAGGAAGTTCAGATAATATTACACAAGATAAATCCAACTATTCAACAGACACTGAATAATAGGTAAACTAAACAGGTTTGATGTTGATAATTTAAGACACTTTTTTGTTTGTTGATGACAGGCAATCAACCTTGTTCTATGTAAATTGTGGATGTATATGTATAATGCATAATGTTTGAAATGTATGTAATAGTGTACATAATTGATATATGCATGCATGTATGTGTTAATAAAATTTTGAAATGAGAAAAAATCAGCTAAATTTTGAAAGCTTGCATGATGCACTTCTGAATTTTGGTTGGGCAATAAAGATATTGCCCTTTTTGTAGGAGGGGATTGATATTTCATTACTGGAAATATAGTTGTTTATCTACCTCTAAGCCAATGGATAGATAATCTAAAAACTCCTGCAACATTTGAAAGAATGATGTATAGATGAAATTTATAATTTATAATTTTTATAGATTTATAATTGGACTTTTGGTCAGCTTTTATAGAACCTTCAACCTCTGTGTTTTCCTGCTTCACTGAATGTAACTGGGGGACGAAACAGATGACCCATATATCTCCACTTGGGGCTGGCTTGGGAGCATGGTGTTTACATGCATCATGCCCTCAAGCCGGACAGAAACTGGGCAAGCAATTACATCCCAGCCAACTTCTCTCCCGCTTGGGGGCTCTGAAAAAAAGCTGGCTCTTTGGGAGAAGGGGTGGAATCTGGTTGGATTGGGGCCGGGCATCTGTTTGCCCCAGTCCCAATCCAGCCTAAAAGGGGAGGCTCTAAGATGCCCCTTTTGGGCTGTCTGCCCTTTTGAATATATTTTTAAAATAAAATAAAATAAAATTGCACATTGTCATTTCTTAAGCTTAAAAGTTTTTTAATGAGCAAATTCAATTTTGTAGCTCTCTAGCAATAAGCATTATATTAACGTATATTTTATACAAATTCAATTTTCAAGCAGTCAGAAAGAGGAAGTGCTATCTTGGGCTGCCCTCATGATAATAAAATTATAAAAAAAATATGCACAGAGAACTTGAGTAGTAGGGTGAAAGCTATTTGGTACATCTTGGCCTATAAACAGAGGTGGAGAAAGTCTGGCACACAGGACATATGTAGCCCTGAAGCCTCAATAATGTCCATCACCTCCAAAGTGTGTGCACACAGACATCTGGTCTCAGTGGTACATCCCTTGGTTACATCATCTTTGGACTACTGTAATGTACTCTACATGGGGCTACCTTTGAAGAGTGTTCAGAAACTTCAACTGGTCCAAACAGCTTCAGCCTGTCTGCTAACAGGGGCAGGTTATAAAGATCACACAGCATCCTTGTTTAAACAACTCCACTGGCTGCCATTTTGTTTCCAGGCACAATTCAAAGTGCTGGTTATGACTTATAAAACCCTATATTGCTCAGGTCCAGGCTATTTGGGAGACTGTGGGCCTTTGCAGACTGCCAGAAATAGTGCAAATTGAGTCCACTTTAACTGCCCTGGTTCAGTGCTAGGGAATCATGGGAATTGTAGTTTTTTCTGAGACATTGCGACTTCTCTGTCAGAGATCTCTGGTGCCAAAATAAATTACAATTCCCATGATTCCCTAGCACTGAGTCAGGGCAGTTAAAGTGGACTCAATTTGCACTATTTTTGGCAGTCTGCAAAAGCCCTGCATCTCACTATATGAGTTGACCTGGGCTCTGAGATCCTCAAGGCAGGCCTTTCTCTCTGTCTCACCACCATCATGGGCATGGTTGCTGGGGACATGAGAGAGGGCCTTTTCCATGTCTGCCCCTAGACTCTTACTGTCCAGGGGGACCAGAATGGCCTCTTCTTTAATGGCCTTCTGCTGAAATGCGAAAACTTTCTTCTTCAGACAGACATTCAAAACAGAATGCTTTTAAAGAATGGCCTGGAATGCTATATTGTTTCAATGTATTTTAAGCATTTTTATCTTTTTAAAGTATTTACTATTTTAGAACTGAATTTGTTTTAATTATTGTAGTAATTTAATCCTATTTTAATGTACTATTTTTGTATGTTTAGTGTTCTGAGCCACTCTAAGTCCCAGTCCTGGGAGAAAGGCAGGATATTAATATAATATAATAATACATAATATATATAATAACAAATATTTACATCACAGCAGTTTCTTTCAACATTTTAGATGGTAAAAATTGAGGAATAAAGGTAGGTGAGTGTGTGGAGTGTTATGGGGGAGAAAGGAACGGTTTTTTAGTTCTGGGCAACATTAACATCCCGCTCGAGACCAGCTTAACAGGTGCGGCTCAGAGGTTCATGGAAACCATGACTTACATGAGCCTATTTCAATTGGTTGTCAGGCCCACACACTGTGCATGTCATACACTCAATATGGTTTTTAGTACCGAACAGGAATATCTGTGGGCAGAGGTGATTAATACCACTGCCTTGTCATGGACGGATCATTTCCTGGTCAAGGTGGAACTAAGAGCCTTTATCCGCCCCCCCCTGGGGGTGGGGGACCCATTAGAATGGTCTGCCCTTGAAGGCTAATGGATCCAATTGGATTCCAGAAAGCCTTAGAGGGGTCAATGGTTGGAAAAGCCGGTGACCCTGTCGAAGTTCTGGTCAATGCTTGGAACATCGACCTTACCAGGGCTATTGACACGATCACTCCCAAGCATCCTTATCATCCTGCTTCTAATCATAAGCCATGGTATACATCAGAGCTTAGGAAAATGAAGCGGGTTAGACAATGACTAGAATGCAACTCGACTCTCATCTGACAAGACTCGCCATAAGAACTTACTTTGTTCTTATCGGGAGGCAATACATGCAGCACAGAGACACTTCTCTGCATGTACTGCATCTGCAGAGTCCCATCCAGCAGAGCTGTTTAGAGTGGTGAGGGAACTGACGCAGGTACTCCCTGCGCAGAACCCTTTACTTAACCCAACAATGGCCTGCTGTGATGCATTTAATGTTCAGATATGTGTAATTAAAATGGAACTTGTAAAATTTCTAAGTAACAGAGGCAACTTTCTTATAACTGGAATTTACAGAAGACATGAATTTCCAGTTAAGGGCTTGAGTCCCATTGGAAGTCCTATCTAGAATAGATTAGTGTCATTAGTCATCAAATGATTTATTAACACTCTGCAAATCCCATTGATTCATTGCATTTGCTCTAAATGGGACTATCAATAGGATTTAGGCCAGGCTGTACCATGCAGTTGGCTTTTGCTTCTAGGGCTGGACAAATAAGTTTATTTCTAAATCTTATGTTTAATTTGTGTTTGTTATAAGATCATTTAATTCTGTTTGCATATACATTTTCAAAAACAAGTCTACATTAAAAATAAGTTCAGTATATATGTTCAGTTCATCTTTATTACAGTCATTGACCAGCACAGGTCAAAAGAAGATAATGTTAAAAACAATGGATAATATCACACAGGAGGCTTAGCATCCTCCTCCCATCATGAAATCAGCTTTAAATCATCCTAATCATGCAATCGGGGTTCACACCCCCGCACGCTTCTCTTGTACTTAAAAAGTACTGGAGCCATCCCCATGTGCTTGTCCAGTCAGTAAAGTGTAATTGAGTTCCCGTTATAGCAGCCAGAATGGTTTCAGGAACATCTAGGAGGGACCACATAACCCCGGTATTAAAGTCCCTCCTCCCCTGGCTGCCTATTAGTTTCTGGGCCCAGTATCAGGTGTTGGTTATTACCTTTAAAGCCCTAAATGGCTTGGGTCCAACTTATCTTCAGGACCGCCTCCTCCCATACAATCCTCCCTGCACACTCTGGTCCTCTGGAAGGACTTTGCTTCAGCCAGTAAAATCAAGGATTTTTGCTACCTCCCAGAGGGCATTTTCAATAATCGCCCCCAGATTATGGAACGACCTGCTGGATGAGATCCTTAAGCAGCTTTAAAAAAGATGTGAAGACAGATCTCTTTTGGCAGGCCTTTCCTGATTAGATCTCGGCCTCCTTTTTTAGTTTTAGTCTTTTTAGTTTTTGGCTCACCCTCTGCTCTCATTTGTTTTATAGTTGCTCCAATGACTTTATTTTATCATGTTATTTATGCTATGATTTTAATGGATGTGTAGTTTAATAAATTTTTAAGGGGGGAGGGTGGGATTTCTGGGTTGTTTCTTAATCTGTATTTTTGTGTAATTTTTAACTGTTGTAAGCCACCCCGATTGTTTGACAGAGGGGTGGGGTGTAAATAAACTTTATTATTATTATTATTATTATTATTATTATTATTATTATTATTATTATTACCACCAAATGACAGCTTCATTACACTTTACGGACAGGACAAGTGTGCAGAGATGGCTCCATTATGCTTTAAACACAGGAGAAGGACAGGAGAAGCATGAGGGGGGAGTGTGAACCCAGATTGCACAATTAGAATGATTTAAAGCCAATTTAATGATAGGAGAAGGGTGCTAAGTCTCCCATGTGATATTCTCCTTTGGTAAAATCAAGGTAAAAACAGGGTAAAAACCAGGTAAAATAACAGATTAAAAACAGTATAGCCTCAACAGGTTTACTGTATTGGCTGTTCAGAATAAAAGAAGTTAATAGTAAGAGCAAGGTAAAAACAAGAAAAAAGCCAGCTAAAAACAGTATTTCCTTTTAAATTCTGGTGTGACAGGACAAGATTAATTCTAGTCTACTGTGGAGGTCATTACCTGACAGGTTTTAACTGCAGCTGCACCGAATCTGGCAACATTATATATTATATCTGGATTTGTGTCTGAAATCAGTAAGGAAGTGTAGAATTGACTGCTATGTCTTTGGTGTTTATACAAGAGAGGAGAGATAAGGCTGAGGCGGATGTCCCTCAGTATGAGCACTGGAGTAATATGTGTTCTGTTGTTTCTATTTGGCCAGAGTCTGTTTGAGAAGGGGATCTTCTTATATCATCCTTTAAGAATAGCTGAGGGGAGGGCATGGCATAGTGCCAAATGTTAGGAAGTATTTAATTAGGGGAATTTATAATTAGCTCAAATATGCAAGAGTGGGGTCCTAACAAATCCCCATGGGACCGGGTACCATTATGTATACGAGAGGACTAAGGAATCCCACCATGGATGACACTGAGACAGGTTTCTCCAATTAAAGTCTAAATATTTATTAAGTAAAGGGGGAAACTGCACACACACAAATATAGCATACACACACACTGCACTCTTAGGAACAAAGGAGTGAAAGCAGGAATAGCTTGATATGGGCCAGACTGAGGGAGTTACTCACTTCCAAAGGCTTCTCTGGGATCTGCTGTGGATGTGTTGTTGTTGTTGATGATGATGATGATGCACAGCCACTGAAATGGGGGGAAAGGATTGCCTGAGGGAGCTATGATCAGAGCACAGACTGATGTGGAGTCAGCATGCACTCTCAAGATAGCATGTGGAGCCTACAAATCTCAGGGCTTAAATAGGAAATTTCTTCCTTCTGGCTATTGACTAATGGCTTGGCTGAAGATGGAACAAGGGCGTTGATAGTCTTAGCTTTGTTAAACCTAGGTGTGAGAATAGTCTAAACAATGCATTTGGTTTTGAGACTATCAAGGAAAGGAGGCTAGAGAAAAGGGTGTAGTCAAATCTGATCTCTGCCCCATTAAGTATAAGACTCAAGACAAGTAAGCATTATTATGTGTCTTTTCCAGTAGAATGGTTTTTCCCTTTGGCAACTCCCAAACCTCTCCGGTAGGAAATTTTCCAGCTGTCCTGGGCAGATCTCTCAGTGCCTACATGACCTGCCATCTAGGGGATTATGGCCGACATCCCACAGAGCTCATTCTAGGGTCATAGAGGGAACTCCACATGTGTCCAAAATTTTATGAAAAATCACATATGCTAACACAAAGTAAAAAGTCTCCAGTGTTTAGGCTAAATATGCCATAGGTGATGCCAAAAATCTGTTGGAGTAACTGACAATAAAAGTTGGGATGCAAGCTAGTTCTAGCTGTTGCTCATCACCCATTGCTTTGGCCTTTTCATATTCCATGCTGACCAAAAGATCTGGAGAGAAAGCCAGTGAAGAAATTTTAGTCATCACTCTCTCTTTCCACATAGACTGTAATTCATCAGTCAAGGTAAGTGGAGCAAGGCCCGTGGGAAAGAAGAATACTCTGAGCCAGTAGCTGAGTATAGTCTCTGGCCTCCATTTTCATAAAGCCTGACTCCATTCTCAGAATTGTATAAGAGACATACTTTAGAGTTCGGGATGCTGATCTTTGGATTGCACAAGTTCTAATGGTGCAGAGCTGGGGATGGGTCCCAGCTGGGATACATAGAGCTGTTGTGCAACTGATTTGGCTTCAAAGAGTTTGAGTGCTACCAAAATACAGTGGCCTCCTTTTGTCATAAAATATTTGAGACTGGCAAATGTCTCTATGCATTACTGATAGCATTGTCCCCATGTGGTTTCCTACTGTCAGTAGCATAAAAGATTACCCCAAGCTATTCGAAGCAGGATACCTGTTCAATCTTGTGATGATCTACAATCCACTTTTGGTTCTTGGGGCTTTAAGCAAAGGCCATGATTTTGGTTTTTTGGTAGTTAAGTTCCAGCTGATCCTCTGCGATGTTTATATAATGTTTATGCAATGTTTATATTTTTGTGTTAGTATTCTTAGTGCTCTTTTTAGACCAATAGGTATTCTTGAAATTACTGCTGCATCATATGCATAAAGCAGAACAGAGATATGCCTTCCCTCTAGCTTTAGAGGATGGAAATGTATGTTGTTGAGATGACCCACCATGTCATTGATGTAAAAGTCAAACAGGAGTGGAGCTAGAATGCATCCTTGGTTGACACCCTTCTCAGTGGCAATGGCATCGGTGAGATGACCCTGAGGGTTGCATCTTTGAGTGAGGTCCCTTCATTCAGCATATGAATTAGGTATAGTAGATGTCAGTCAATCAAGGAAGCCTCCAGATTTTTCCATAGTTTGGTTCTAGATATAGAGTCAGAAACTGCTTTGGTGTCCATAAAAGCAACAAAGAGAAAGACTGTATTGCAGGTGACATATTTTTCAATGAGGTGCTGAAGTACAAGGCACTGCTCTATCGTGGATCGGCCTTCCCTAAATCCAGCTTGTTCCTCTACAAGTATGTTTTCTTGTTCCAACCAGTCTTCAAGTTTTCACTGTAATTGTCTTGCATTCAGCTTGCTGATCACGTTGAGGAGACTAATTGGTCTATAGTTGCCAGAATGATTATTCTTTCCTTTTTTATGTATGGGGGCAATGATAGCTAGCCCCCAGTCCTTAGGTGCTCTACCATAGTAGTCAATGCAGGAAAGAGGGATTCCAAAATAAGGGGTTAAAATTCCAAATAATTTTTGATGGCTTCTGAAGGTATTAAATCTTCCCCTGGAGCCTTCCTCATTCTCAGTTGATCTACAAGGTTCTTGCTTTCTGCCTCAGACACTGGTGCCCACCTTGGGAGATTCTCTATGTTTTGGATTGCAGGTCCATTTTCAACATAAGTGTCCTCATAAAGTGCTTGGAAGTGTGCATCCCAAATCCCTGGAGGGATGTGACAATCCACTATAGATGGTGCATTGCATTGGGAGTTTCATGTAATATGCCAAAATAAAGCTGAGTTGTTGGTTTTGATTGCCTGAATAAGTTGTATCCAATTTTTTTTTATGGGTTCGTTTTTCTTGTGGGTTTCTTGTGGGTTTTATGGGTTCGTTTTTCCAACAGTTTTTTGTAACTTCTCTTCTGCTGGAGCTGCTTTGTTGGTGCTTCTGGCATAGTATTGGATAAATAGCCCTGACAGGTGGTCGTGAGAGCTGTTTTAGCATCAACACATTCTTTGTTAAACCATGTCTTTGAGTGATGATGTTGTTGTTGTTGCCTATTTTGCTGGTTTAGATAATGGAATAACACTTAGGTAAGGTTGTTGTAATTTTCCAGAGGTTCATCAGAGGACTCCATTGATATCAAGTCATTTCAAAGACACTGAAGGTGATCTAAGGCCAATACCTCACTTATTGTTTGATTTAGGGCCTTTGCAGACTGCCAGAAATAGTGCAAATTGAGTACACTTTAAGGGTTAGGGTTAGGGAATCATGGGAACTATATTTTATTGTGGCACCAGAGCTCTCTGACAGAGAAGGCTTAATGTCTCAGGAAAAAAAAAAACAATTCCCATGATTCCCTAGCACTAACCCTAATCCTTAAAGTGGACTCAATTTGCACTGTTTCTGGCAGTCTGCAAAAGGCCCTCAGTTGTGGAGTCCATTTAGCTTGCCTGCAAGTGCTTCCTGATGGCATTAGAGAGAGTTGGGGCCTAAGCATATGGCTTAATAGGCCGTCCTCGGTGCAGGGAAGGGGAGGGGCAGCTGCACGCTCAGCGCCCCATCCCCTACCGAAGTCGTCCTCGGAGCCACCAGCCCTCCGCACGGCTGGCGCTCTGAGGAGGACATCCCGCCGCAGCGTCCGGACATTTTGCTAACAGAGAAACCCATTATCTCCTTTATTTTTTCTTCCTTTTTTGTTATATTTTTGGTTATCATTGTTGATTTATCTTTATTTACTTTTAAGCCAGAAACATCTTCAAATTCCTTTAATTGAGTTTTAAGTTTCCCTAGACTTTCTATTGGATCTTCTAGTATTACAACCAAATCATTGGCAAATGCTCTTAATTTCTCCATCATCTCTCAAATTTCCCATTAATGCTTCTATAACACATAAAAATAATAAAGGAGACAATGGGTATCCCTGTCTTGTCCCCCTATAAATATAAAATTGGTCTGATTTCTCTCCATTATCCACAATTTTTGCATATTGCAAACTATAAATTGCTTGGATGCATTGTATAAATTTGCTTCCTACTTTCATTTTCTCTAGCATCTCTATCATACATTCCCAATTGACACAATCAAATGCTTTTTAATATCTAAAAATAATGCAGCAATTTACTTATCTGGGTGTCTTTCTGCATATTTTATCAAATTTAAAACTATTCTCAAGTTATCTTTTATAGATCTATTCAGAAGGAAGCCACTTTGATCATCACCAATCCAGTCTTGCAAAATTTCTTTGATTTATTTATTTGAACACCAATAAAAAGTCCTTTTGGGTCTACAAATAAAATATGTGCTTCAATTTCATAATTTATATATACAACATATTTTTTCTTATTGTCCCATGCTGCAATGAATTCTTTGCTTAAGTATTTTTCAGAAACCTTGAATTAATTTATATAATATTTAAGTTTACAATATTCTCTTACAGTCAATGAATACTCAAATGAATACACCAAAGTATATGTTTTCCCTTTATACACACACACACACACACACACACACACACACTATAAAAAGCACTGTACACTATGAATTCTATATAACAGTTCAAGAAATATAGCAGAAATAAATAATAATTTATAATGTGCTATAGTATAATGTGCTATAATTTATTTCTTCCCTTAATAACCTATTATTTGTCAAATAATAATGAAATTAATTATTTAAACAGCTAATAAATAAATAAAGACTTATTGAATAATTGATGATTTTAGTAATTTGGGCAAAATTGAATGAATGCAGCAGAATATCAATATGGCTCAATATAGCTTAACTGTTACATTAATAATCAAGTGACTCAGGATTAAAATATCAAAATATCAGTCTAACAAAATATCAGTCAATCTAATCTATCCAGCACTCCATCTATAACCCCCTTGATATATGTATGACCAATGTTATATATCTGTAAATATATATACATAACTATATGTACATATAAGTAACTGAAAATTTCAGAAAAAATGTTAAGTTGGACACCTTTACAACATACTGACCCCCGGGTCTCTCCCTTGTTTTTAAATGTTTCTTCAAAAATTATTTGCCATTTTTGTAAAGATCTGGCATTTTCCCTCTATACTTTTAGTAGTCTAAAATTTCCCCCATGTTCTGTTCACTTCCTGTATTTTTCTCCTCCTTTTTACCTCCTTTCAGCACCCAGCAATCCTCCCTTGATCAATCCTCCTTCTGTAGATATACCTTATCTCTCTTTGTTTTACCTTCTCTTCCTAGCCCCTTACATCTCCTTATTGAGCCTACAGTATTCTTTCTGATGCAAGAGAGGGCTTACTTCCATTTTCTGATTTGAGCTTCCAGCAATTTCAAGACTTTTGGTTGGCTATGGCATCTGTCTGGGTGTAATCTTAGTCATGTTAAGATACACCTGCTAAATGTAGAAAGTGGCTCTCTGGGGGACTTGCCAGACAGCTGAAATTATTCCCTTGGCATAGCAGTTCAGAGGTGTTCCACTGACATCCAATTCATGCTCAGGATGTTCAATGAGACCCTTACTATAGCACATTATCCGAGCAGAGGGGATCAGGGAACAAGATACAGCCATGTTTGAGATACTGTCTTGGGACAAATTAAAGGATGTCACTATCCTTTTAAGACTGAACTAAAGCTATTGTAATTGAATTATCTAGGCTTCTGTGTATTTCATGCAGTGGACTTTTTACATTTAAACCTCTATTCAGCAAATCTGAATTTGTTTACTTTGATTATTAACTATCTTTAGAAAAAAAAAAAGAACAATAAGATTGCCCTAGTGGATTTCCTAATTTGGACTGACGTTAAACTAAAGTATTGCAATTACCAAGAAAACAACAACAATATTTATAATGGCCTTTCCACCAAAGGGCAGAACATCAAACATGGATAATAAAACACTAGACTTTGTTCTTGTTAGGTGCTTTTGAGTCGTAGGGCCTCTGCAGATGGTGCAAAGTGCCGTCTTGGAGGCAGGGAAGGGGAGGGGCAGCCATATGCCAGCCGCCTCAACCCCTCCCCGAGGACGTCATCAGGGCATGCACCATTACGCACGCTGTGTGCCCTAAATAATTCCTCCTGGTGCAGCGTCTTCACACACTGCATTGGAAGAGACGCTGAAGAGCTGTGTGTCGGCTCTTCCGGCACCCTTTCTGCAGCTTGAGAAAGTAGTGCTATTTTGTTGCTCCTTTCCCAGGTGCCAAAAGGGTGGATTGGGGCCAAGGTGTGGGGCACCCTCAGCCCCAATCCTCCACTTCCCAGGTTGGCCCATGGCCGCCCATCTGCATCCCCCCAATGTTGACTCATGGTGACTCTGTGAATGAGACGTCTCCAAGTCCTGCTATCCTCTACCTCCCTGCTCAGGTCCTGCAGACTCAGGTCTATGGTCTCCCTAATTGAGTCTATCCATTGGGCATGTGCTCTTCCTCTCTTTCTACTTCCCTCTACCCTTGCCAGCTTCATTCTCTTTTCTAATGAGTCATGCTTTCTCATTATGTGGATGAAGTATGACAGCCTCAGTTTATTTATCTTGGCTTCCAGGGAGAGTTCTAGCTTGATCAGTTCTAGGACCCATTTTTTATTTTTTTTTATTTTTTATTTTTTTGGTCTTTTTAGTTGTCTATGGTATTCTCAGCACTCTTCTCCAATCTCACATCTCAAATTAAGACTATAAAAGGTGAAAATGTTAACATACTAAAATAACATGCTAACATTCTAAATCAAATTCCACATCCATCTTGGCAACCTTAGACACACTCAGGGACTCAGCAATCTGGTGAATTGAAGAGGAAGGTCTTTAACCCTTTATGATAGCAGGTAAGCTCCTCCTCCAGCTGGAAGTGCAAAAGAAGACTGTTCCACAAATGCAGAGGCAGATCCTGAAAGGCTCATAACCTTGATAAAGTCATATATGTTAGTGGAATAGCCAATAATCCTTTGCCTGTAGATCTTAAATTCCTAGATGGTAGATACCATGCTTGTTAAGCTGACAGATACTGGGGTAGGTTAAAGCATAGGGCCTTAAATACCAGAACCAAAAGCTTGTAATACATCCTAGCCTGAATTGGTGGCTGTGGAGGGATCAAGGAGGGGAAGAGACACGTGAATATTTGGGTACATTTAAGACAACCCTAAAAGCACTGTTCTGGATTAAAATCAGAGGAGTAAGGGAGCAGAAAGGCAGAACTGTTAGTTAGTTAATCCAGGTATGAAATAACTAAGGCCTGGTCAAGCAAATGGGCAATCATAATGGTAAAAAAAAAAAAAACCTATGGATCCTACAGTTCCCCTGATAAAGGGGCCTTAGCAGTTGCCCTGATAAAGGGGTGTAGGGACTGAGGGACTATGCAGATGGGAAAAAAAGAGTTGCTTTGAGGGTGACTTGTAGGCATAGCGTCTAGATGACACATGCCTAAAAGTAACCAGGAAAGTGCCCTCTAGCCGTCATTTGTTCCTTTGCCCCAAGGGTGGCACAATCAGACAGTGGCACCTGCCTACTGCACCCACACCTTTGGGGGAAGTGGAGGTCAGTGAATCCTTGCATGATCTGTGGGTATATGACAAATCCTGCACAGATGCACAGGGATGCTGAACTTCAGTCACCTTTGTACAGACAAAATGACAGACTGTATACCACCCTATAACTGGTCCTACACAGGTGCACAGTGATGCCAAATTTCAGTCACCTTTGTACATAGAGAGTGACAGACTGTATACTAGCCTATGACAGGTCCTGTGCAGGTGTAAAGAGATGTTTTCCTATGCAAGTGCACAGAGATGTTTTCCTGCACATGTGCATTTGAGAGAATGAAAAAAATTAAAGCAGCCACTACTGGCCCATGTGGTTGTTCCATCTCCCCTTGCAGTATCCTTGTGGTTGGCAGTGTGGTTGATGGGGCTTCAATACAGCCCCAGAAAAGCTGCACTGACTCCCCCCAGTGTGGTTGTTCTGTCCCCATTTAGGGCATCCTCAGGGCGGGTGGTGCAGTTGCTGTATGTTTGCCAGAGCCCCTCAATTTTATTTTATTCTATTTTATTTTGCTCTTAATATTTCTGCAGCTGCATGGTCAGGCAAGACCACATGGCATTTTAAAACTAAGAAATTTTCCCCTCTATGACCCCTGCCTGAACCCTTCCAAGAGAAATTTGCAAATTCCTTGAATTCCTCCAAGGTGTCTCTGATTCATCCAGACAGAGATTAAGTTCACACAAAAAAGATAGCTAGGGCAAGGGGTTGCCTTGAGGAGAAAACCCTACAAAAGTAAACAGTCTGAAGATTGGCTTTGTCTAAAGAATATTACTGTAAATTGATCACGCTTTGTCTACATCCCACACCTTGATGGCTCTGAGACCACCGCCTTTGTTTAGACCAGCCAGACAGGTAGGTACACAATAGATAATCCAATCTTGGTCTTTGTTTGATTGTTTGGCCAATAGCCTAGAGTGCCATTTTCGGATATATAAGGGTCTCCCCGGACCCAGTTCAGTGTGCTGCCTTGGGGTGCATGCTGAATCTCTGTCAATCTGTAGCCCTAGCTAGCTCCCAGAGCCTACCTCTCTGCTGGTCGTGCCATCCCATTGAACCCAATCTCCGCAGTGGATCCAACGAGACAGGCTCACGTTGGGCTTAGGTAACTATTTCCTTTCCTCTCCCCCTGATCTCTCCCTTTCTCTGCTACTCCCGGTTTTCCCGCTTTCTTTCTAGTGTGCATGTGTGTGCGTGTTTTTACATTCATATTGTTTAATAAATATTTGGGATTCATATCTAATTGGAGTCTGTGGTGTCTCAGCATCCTCCTAGCCATTATCCAATGTCCTGTATACATTTGGTAAGACCCTGGGCATTGTTAGGGATGCCCCTCTTGTAATTTGAGCTAATTATAAATTCCCCTAAAGAGCATTTACCTTAACATGTAACCTGAAAAGATTCCCCAGAGGACCAGGAAACTCTCTGACATAGGCTTTACAATGGTGTAGAAAATTACAGAAAAGAGGAGGGAAATTCAATCACACATGGGAATGTTTGTGAATATATTAGATTTGGGGCTGATGCAGATGGCCCATAAGGGGTGGCTCTGTGCCCCCCAAAAGTGGGCAAATACCACTACTTTGGGGGCTGGCAAAAAGCTGCCCGCTATCATGGCTCTTTTGCACCCCTTTGGTGCAGTGTGTGTGCACACTGCACCAATGGGTTGCCCTGACATTGCAAGCCATGCAGTTAGGTGTGCAGCGTCAGGGCAGCCAGCATATGGTAGACCTGCCCCAACTAAAGTGCCAGTCTGCAACCTCCCTTGAGCCATGGATGTGAAGCCAGTAGACTTGTTCATCTTGTGGGCAGGAACATCAAGCACAACCTTGCTCCCTCTCCAGGCATTCATGAACCTGTGGACTGTGAACTATGAAAAGGGGCTTATTATTGCATGCAGGCTCCTATATAGCTATTGAGATTCACCAAGAGATTACTGAACTGCAAATAATATTGCTAATGAATAAATGTTCAGCAGGACCACTTCAAAATGGTTGCCTCTGTGTCATGTGTAAAGAAATTATGGTGCTTTCAGGTGGTGTCGTCAGACTGGTAGTTTTATGCAATCAGGAAACCTGTTACTGCAGAGTTGCTAATGTACATGAGTTCTGTACCAAAGCCTATTCTCTCTTTCACATGAGGGTTGGCCTAATATGTATATATGTCCCTGTCAACTTATGGTGACCGTATGGTGAATCTCATAGAGCTCTTTTTAAAGGCAAGGAGTACATATGGGTGGTTTGCCACTGCCTTCCTCTGAAAATTACCTGCTAGCCCCTGGTATTCCTACGCAGTTTCCCTTCTAAATATTAACAAGGCCTTACATAGCTTAGGTTCCAAGATTAGAGAGGGTATTAATACCTTCAATAGATTTCATAATTTATTACCTACTTAAAATTAAACTTTTCAGTCTATCCAGCCTAATTTCTTCTGTGCTACTGTATGTATTCAGGAGTGTATTTTTCAAATCCTTATTATAATTCAGATTTCAAACTTTACGGGGGAAAAAAATGTGAGTTAGAAGCCAGGCAAATGCCTTAACACATTCTACTTTTAAGATAATACATTAATTGCTTCCAGAATTTTGTATCACTGAATTAGATCTGATAAAGTATTTTTAAGTGCTTAGCAGAAGAATTATACATTCCATTTCATTTTGTTATTTTTCTTTATAAATGGAATCTAAAATTAATCTGCAATTACTGTGTATGTGGGGGGGGGAAGGAATTATTTTTGTGATATATATGTTTTAAATGATACAAGTTGTAAAATTAGAATAAAAAAGCTTTTCAGTTTTTAAATTGCAATCTACAATAGGTTGTTTTAATTATTTTGTCCTGAAGAGAATTTCTTTTTAAAAAAGCGAGAAAAATTGATCTTTGTATCTTGATTTTCTCCAGAAGTAAATGTTATAAAAAGATTGAAGAAGAAACTAATTTAAAATACATAGAAACATCTGAAGAATAAAAATATAGAATGAATCAACCACCTGTAGGGCGTTCAAATTAAAAAACAACACTAAATGTAAATTCAGCACATTGATGGTTGTCATGGCTTCTTCTGACATTCAATGGCTGCATGTTGTTTGTTTTATGAGTTATTGGTGAGGAGAGTGAATGATAAGACATTCCAGTGTTGAAGGATATCCTGCCCCACGCCTTGGCCCAAATCCATTCCTTTTCCAGCCCTGGAAGGAGTGCTAAAATAGCATTCCTTCTGCAAGGTGTGGAAAGGGCGCCGGAAAAGGTGGCGTGTGCCTCTTCAACATCTCTTCCAGCATAGCATGCCTGGAGGCTAAGCTGGAAGGATGTCATCAGAGCGCCCGCCATGTGGAATGGTAGGTGCTCCAATGACATCCTCGGGAAGGGGTTGGGGCACCCGACATGAGGCTGCCCCTCCCCTTACTTACCTCCAAGACAGCGCTTTGCACCATCTGCAAAGGCCCTATGAAGCAATGATGGAATTGGTTCCTCTTTTATTTCTTATCCACATGGTTTGTTTCCTGCTTTCTAGAAGAGGTTCCTTCTTATTGCAATCAATGAGAGGAAAATCTTTTGGATCAGCTGTTGTTGTTGTTGACTGCCTTTGTGTCATCCATGGTTTTTTCTCTTTCTTTTTGTTTATTGAAAGTGTCTGTCTGCATTCTTCTTTTATTATGTCCTTGGCTTCAGACCATAGTTCCTCTGGTTCTCAGTCTATTACACTTATTAGTGCAAATCTGTTTATATTGTTGGTTGAAATTCTGTTGAGATATTATTTAGATCATATTTTGGTATAATCAGTGGTTTCTTCTTCTTCTTGAGTTCTACTCTTATTTTTGATATGAGTAATTTGTGATATGTGCCACAATTAGCTCCTGGTCTAGCACCTTGGCCAGATCAGTATAGAGTTCCACCATCTTTTACTTCAAAATATATAATCTACCATCTGGTGATGTCCATGAGTATAGCGTTTTTTCTGGTTTTATGAAAAATGTTTTTGCAATGAATAGGTTGTTGGCTTCACAAAAATGTATAAGACACTCACCTGCTTCATTTATTTTACCTAATCCAAATCTGTCACTGTTTTTGATTCTTCTTTTCCTTCCAATTTTTGCATTCCAACCTCCAAAAGTACATCACCCCAAAAAAAAAAAAAAATCTTCTTATTCACTTTCTTCAGTGTCCAACCCTTGAATCCAAACATAGTAATAGAGGAATACAATCGCTTCTACAATTCTAACTTTCATGCTCAGTTGTATATCTTTACCTTTTAGGATCTTTTCTGGTTATTTCATAGCTGCCCTCTCCATTCCTAGTCTTCTAAGAATATTAGTTACTTTTATGTATACTTCTCCACTCATCCATTGTATATTCATAATAATTCAGGTTCTCTAGTCCAAGGTCACCCAGCAGACTCAGTAGTTAAATGGAAAGTTGAACCCAGGTTTCCCAGATGTTAGTTCTCACAGTAATTCTACACCATTATTGGAAACTTTCTAGATCAATATGGCTACATTGCTGGAACTGTGAAACACTGTATATTTTTGTAAATATCAAAGCTGTGGTGGAGTTAATTTACATTTCAGCAGCTAGCAGTGCAAAATGTAAATAACGCTATAAATTATTTCTTAGCTGTAGTAAATCCACTTGCAGCTTCAGGTATATTTATTTATTGCAGAAGATATCTAATGATGTGCACTTATAGCTATATAACTGCTACAATTATGTAACTTCCTCTTTTCTGATGCATATAACTTTTTCAAAGTCACCTTCTGGAAACAATATTCTACAGTAAACATATTCGAGGTAGTCAGGTTGGCCATATAGCAGAATAAAATAAAATCCAAAATCCAAAAAAGTAGTGATATCTTTATTGCCCGATAAAGTTATCACTCTTCTGTGAATTTTGTATTTTGTTTTATTTTGTTTTATGGCCAACATGGCTATGCCTGAATATGTTTCCTGGATTTGAAAATACTGGATTTAGCCACAATAGGATAATCCTAAACAAAAGGAAATGAAGGACAGGGACTTAACTCTTTGAGGTAGCTACCTCCAACAAAGGTGGAACTTTTTTTCTTTTGGACTAAAACTGGATGAGTTTTATCTATATAGCACCTAAATGTTTTTCCAAATGTAGCAGTAGAGACGCTTGAGAAATTCAATGTTCTGTGCCTAAGAAAGGTGTCTGTGGCTTCAAAAAAGATAGAGATTCCCTGGATCCAAATAGGAGTTACTTTACTGATGCTAATGGATTTTACATTTTACTAATATAGGGGCTATGCAGATGGGTGGCTCTGGGCTGCCCCTGCTAGCCATGGATCGGGGCTGCAGTAACTGCACTACGCAGCCCTGATCCTCTATTTTGCTGCCCTGAAAGAGTGGCAAAATGCCGCTCCTTTCAGGGTCCGCAAAAGGCCACCCTAAGAGCCAGTACGTGGCTCTTTAGCGCCCTTTCCTGTCAAGCACATCAAACCACTGTGCTGGAAAGGCATCTTGATGCCGCGCGCCATGCATAACCTTCTGTTTGATTTTTCAGCAATTTTTTTTTTCCTGAAAAGAAAGCAGTGGAGTTTTGAAAGCTTGCATGATGTCTTTTCTGGATTTTAGTTGGCCAATAAAGGTTATAATTCTTTTGTGTATTTTCTATATTCTACAGTGGAACTGGGTTGTTGTTTTCTTTTAAAAAAGTATTATTCAGTAATAATAATAATAATAATAATAATAATAATAATAATAATAATAACAACAACAACAACAACAACAATAACAATAACAATAACAATAACAATAATAATAATTTTTATTTTTATCCCGCCCCTCTGCAGCGCAATCAGGGATGCGCACAATATGTTAAAAACATCTCAACAAGTTAAAACAAGATCCAACAATCCATTCCCTAACCCTCCCACTGCTTAAAAATATATTAATCTAATGCAGAATTAAGATACCAAATAAGTAAAAACATGCAATTCTTTAAATTAGCAGCTTGACTAAACAATAATGGTTGGAGGAGTGAATAGCCAGATACTTTGTCTTTGTGTTCTTGGCCGGGACATTATCCAGGGAAGGACTGCTGGAAAATATCCGTCTTTACTGCTTTTTTAAAGCAGTCAAGAGTGGAGATACGACGGATCTCATCCAGCAGGCCATTCCATAATCTGGGAGCGGAGGCAGAGAAAGTCCTCTGGGAAGTCACTGACAACCTGATTTTTATAGGCTGTAACAGGTTCCTCCCAGAGGACCGAAGTGCATGGGGGGGGGATTGTATGGAAAGAGGCGGTCCTGGAGATAGGTTGGACCCAAGTCATGTAGGGCTTTAAATGTCATAACCAACACCTTGTACTGTGCCTGGAAACTAATAGGCAGCCAGTGAAGAGATTTCAGCACTGGTGTAATGTGCTCTCTCCTAGATGTACCAGTAACTAACCTGGCTGCCATATTTTGAATTAATTGACTCTTCTGAGTTAAGTGCAAGGGTAGCCCCATGTACAGCGCGTTACAAAAATTGAGATGGGAGGTTACCAGGGCATGTACCACAGTTTCAAGATCCCTAGTCTCCAGGAAAGGGCGCAGCTGGCATATCAGCTGAAGCTGATAGCAGGCACTCCTGACTATCGCATTCACCTGATTTGTCATGTGAAGTGACAAATCTAGGAGTACCCCCAGACTGCGAACACAGTCCTTGGATGATAGTGTGACTCCTTCCAGGACTGGAAGTTGTATTCCCAGACCTGATTTCGGGCACGTGACTGTTAGTATCTCCATTTTGTCTGGATTCAGTCTCAATCTGTTTTTCCTCATACAGTCCATTACCGCTTTAAGACAATCATTGAGAGGAGAGATGCTATCTGAAGTCTGAGCCGACGTCCGGATTATGGAGAAGTATATCTGGGTGTCATCAGCATACTGATGACACCGAGCTCCATCCCTCTGAATGATCTCTTCCAGTGGCTTCATATAGATGTTAAATAGCATTGGGGATGGGATGGCGCCATGAGGGATGCCACAATTAAGCTCTATTCTAGAAGAGCAACTTTCCCCGAGCCTCACCCTCTGGGATCTGCCCAAAAGGAAGGAACTGAACTACTGCAAAGCAGTGCCTCCAATTCCTAACTCTCTCAGGTGATCCAAGGGGATGGAGTGGTCTATTGTGTCAAAGGTCACTGAGAGGTCCAAGAGCACCAACAGGCTCACACTACTCCTGTCGATATCCAAGCAGAGGTTGCCAGCCAGAGCAAACATGGCAGTCTCAACTCCATATCCTGTCCTAAAGCCAGTTTGAAATGGATCTAGATAATTGGTTTCATCCAAGATGGCTTGGAGTTGGGAAGTAACTGCCCTCTCAATCACCTTGCTCAGGAAAGGGAGCAAGGAGACTGGCCTATAGTTATTTTTGTCCAGGAAAGGCTTTTTCAGGAGCGGTTTAACCACAGCCTCCTTTAAACAAGATGGAACAAAGCCTTCCCTAAAGGACGCATTGATGATATCTCTAAGAAGTACCCTCAATGTGTCACCCCCCTGGACAGCCAGCCAAGATGGACAGGGATCGAGGGGGCAAGTCATCTTCCTCACTCTTCCAAGGAGCTTGTCCACGTCATTGGTACTCACTGATTGAAGCTGGTCCAGTAAAGTTACATCAATAGAGTTGCTGAACGCCTTGTCTATTGATTCTGTTTTAACACTGGCATCTCAGTCGGCTCTTATCTGATAATTTTATCTGCAAAGTGATTGTTAAATGTGTTGCAGCAGGCTGTTGTTGGGTTAAGTAAGGGTTTCTGTGCAGGTGGAACCTGGGACAGTTCCCCCACCACCCTAAACAGTTCCACTGGACGAGACTCTGCAGATGCAATACGTGCAGAGGAGAAAGACTTCTGCACTGCATGTATTGCCTCTTGATAGGAATCAAGAAAATTCCTATGATGAGTCCTGTCAGATAAGAGTCGGGTCTTCCACCATTTGCACTCTAATTGTTGTCCAGCCCACTTCATCTTCCTAGTAGCTGTTGCCTTGGTCCAATTTGGATGAATTCTTTGGATGATACATGATACAGAAATTGAAAGAAGATATCATATCTGATGCACTCCACCTACCCACAAGATTTAACTTTTGAGAAATCCACATATGGGAATAATATTTGTATGGGATCTGCATGTGTGAAATCCTGTCCAAACCTTATGTGATCAATTTTTCACATATGATCAAGAAACTATTTTGATTTAGGTCTGCATGTGTTGGCCACAATTTAGTTGGTGATATATGAATGTGGTTTGTTTGTTTCTTTTTAATTAGGTGCAAAGGCCTATTTATTAGCACCTAGCACTCTATACAGACCCTCCTTCCTCATCAGCTGTCAACCCTAGGAAATTGCAAGGAGAAGAGAAAAGGGAGGGGAGATAGGGAAGAGAAATGATGACAAAGGAACATTCTGCTGTCTGAAGAACTGTATAGAGCTGTGTTGGTGAACCTATGGCATGCATTCCAGAGATGGCACATGAAGCCATTTTTCTTCTAAGTGGAGAAGGGAAGAGGAGGAAAAGGTGCATGTCTGTGGCTCCTGCTTCCCAGTCATCCCAGGCCTTCAGCTGAAGGCCTAAGAAGGTATGGGGGAAGAAGTCCCACTCTGGAAGTACTGCCTACATAGGACAGAAGTCCCACCCTGGAAGTCCCACCTCTGGCATGGGGTAACACCTAGTGCCAGAAGGCCATTTAGTTTGGGCACTCAGTACCTAAAAGATTTGTCATCACTGGTATAGAGAATTTCTATATACTAATTTGAGGAAGGGGATTAAAATAAGACACCATGGGAGAAAAGAAACACCATTTTCATGTTTATCTAATTACTAAACTTCTTTCTGTGATAGAGGGCATACACTCTCCTCTACAAAGCTAATAAGTCCAAAGCTTTGTTCTGGTATTCTGGTAGTTCTCCCTTTCCATTGTTGCTTTGGTCATAGGAAGAGCAAACAGGAGACACTCATGTTGCAAGAGTAGGATCCCTTATTTTCTATGGTTTTTGCTCATATGGAGAGCATTCACACAACCTAAAATGTCTTATCCTGGCATATGTCATTTTCTACTCAATCAGTATAGTTAGGAGGGTAGAGTTAGGCACTTTCTTGATTCTGTATTCAGCATAATGCCTGAATATATCTGAAACATGAAAGAAAATATGCATAAATGCCTGAGACAAATTACTGTTTCCCCTAATAAAAATCAAAGGGAGATGACAGAAACTAAACACACAAAACAAACATTATTCATACACACACACACACACACATCCCATACACAAACATATGTGATATACTACTAACACATCTTATGTTATGTTTGTTCCTTTATATTCAGGTTCCTATGCTGAGAGTCTGAATCTCATTCATGTTAAACCCCTTTTTTCCCAACTGCACTTTCTGGCAGTCTTAAAAACACCCTCATGTTTCTTAAAGCTTGGCACAGCACCCTAAAACACAGCTCCATCTTGTTGGTAATAATAAAGCAGTAGTATGTATTTTACAACTAAGGAAGGAGTGGCAGGCAGAAAATAAACTGAGAAACAAACAGGTGATTGTAGGTAATCAAAGTGAAGAGCTGATTCATCATGATATAGCTATAAAAAAGGGTATATCAAACCTGCAACAAGAAGCAGAGCAGTAGCATCTCAAGGACAAAGGCACCAAAACTCAGCAGGAAACATTGCTGGAGGAAGGTATTCCTAGAAGGAATGCTAAAAGATTCTGTTGTTTGAAACTGTTAATTCAAGAATGTATGCTGTAATATTTTGTTTATACTTATGCTTCAAAAAAGATTGCTAAAAAGATTAATCAACAAGGACTATATTTGTTTTTCTTTTGTAACCAAGACTAAGGGCTCATGGACTATATATATATATATATATATCTTATATGCAGCTTGTATAAAAGTAAATACTAGTTGCTCACTAAGGGCCTTAAAGAGGGCCCTTTGCGCTGTTGTGCTGTCTTGGAGGCAGGGAAGGGGAGGAGCATCCTCTCGCCGGCCACCCCAACCCCTCCCTGAGGACGTTCTGACTGCACGCTCCATTATGCATGGCGTACGCCATCAGAATGTCCTCCTGGTGCAACATCTTAATGTGCTGCACCAGAAGGGATGCAGAAAAGCTGCATGGTGGCTCTTGGGGCACCCTATTTGCCGGGTCTGAAAGGAGTGGCATTTTGCCGCAATTATCCAGGCCAGCAAACAGGAGAATCAGAGGCACTGCATGTGGTAGCAGTGGCCTGATCCTCTGCTTCCCACGGTGGCCCAGGGCTGCCTGTCTGCATCCCCCCTAAGTGAATAAAAAGCCTACTGAGTCAACCTTCACCTGCAACCCTTGTGTGGGAACATATAGAGTTTTTGTCAGACCTGGCTGAATTCAATGAGTCTGTGAAGCCATTAAACCAGCCAATTGAATCAGTTAGAAGTTTATTGAAGAACACATAATTAGTAATTTACCAGTCAGCCTTTAAGCTAGAACTGCCCCCCTTCCATCAAAAGCCAAATTAAACCCTTCGAAACTGATGAACCTCACCCCTCTTTATTTGGCGCCAAACCTAGCACCCACCTCCCATTCCCACAGCTTTTCTTTCCCCATTCAATCAACATGTTCTCACACCAGCCATCTTTCCTCCACCCAAAACTTTCATCCGCCAACACCCCTCCATTAGCTAAACATTCCCCACAATACCATCCTCCCAAAAAAACTTGCATTCCAGAGGGCTGCCTTTCTCAAAACTAAGGGGGGTTGCAGACTGTGAAAAATAGTGTGAATTCAGTCCACTTTTAGGGTTAGGGTTAAGGTTAGGGAATCATGGGAACTGAATTTTATTGTGGCACTAGAGTTCTCTGACAAAGAAGGTTCAATGTCTCAGAAAAATAACAATTCCCATGAGTCCCTAGCACTAACCCTAACCCTAAAAGTGGACTGAATTCACACTATTTTTCACAGTCTGCAACCCCCGCAACTCACTGCGCCATCTACTCCTATCCCCCAACCTCCAATGGATTACTGTTCTGAAAAGCTAACTATTCAAGCTAACTACCTATCCCCAAATACTATCCCACCTATCATCCCCTTAAAACAACTATACCTATAACATTTCCAACCAAACATCTGGCAGAGCTCATGCACACAGGCATGGTTCTGACAGTTCACCCCCCAAAAAACATATCCACAGAACAAATTCAACCAAACCCACCCAAGCCCAGTTCATGAGGATAAGCTGAATGAAATTCCCCAACAAATTTAGAGGCTTTTACATGTCTAGCTTTTACACATTCAGTATGGTTGATGGGAAGAGGTTTCCATCTGACCAAGTAGTACAATCCCCCCTTATGATTTTTTGAGTCCAAAATTTTAGAGATTTCAAAATGATGTTCTCCATTCAACAACCGAGGCAAAGGTGGGGTATTCTCAGTTTGCCATGGTCCACAGATCAAAGCAGGTTTCAGCAAGCTGAAATGAAAAACAGGATGTAAATGTCTGTATTCTTTTGGCAAGTCCAATTCTGCAGTCACATTATTTACAAGTTTTATTATCTTGAAAAGTCCCACATACTTAGGACCCAGCTTTTTAGTGGGATGTCTTGGTTTCAAATGTTTGGTATAGAGGTAGACTTTATCCACAGGTTTTGTGTTCAAACCCTCCTTTCTATGTCTGTCAGCATATTTTTTTAAAGCTGGCCTTGGCTTCCTCTAAAGCATTCACAATAAGTGGCCAACAATTTTTTATTCTTGTAATTCATTGGGTGACAGTGAAAGGTTCAGATGGTTCATTCTGCATGGCAGGCATTAACTTAGGCTCATAGCCATAAACAATTTTGAATGATGTGTGTCCAATATTTTGGTTTACTGCCCCATTAAAAGCTACTTCAGTATGAGGTAGAAGTTCATATAAATTGTCTTGCAGGTGATTAGTATAGCACATTATTTATCTTTCCAGCAAAGCGTCCATACATTCACATTGGACATCCATCTCGGGATGATGGGCTGTGCTGAAAGCCAATTCAACTCCCAATTTGGAATATAAAACTTTCCAAAATTGTGAAGTAAAGTCATAGCCTCTATCCAAAACAATCTTAAGAGGCAAACCATATAGATGGTACACATGTTGAATAAGCATGTCAGCTAGTTTGGAAGCTGTGGGGACCCTTTGCACTCTACATAGTATGCCTGCTTTGAGAATAAGTCTGTCACCACCCAAATTGTATTTCTGTCATGACTTTCAGGCAGGTTAGTAATAAAGTCCATGGCAATATGTTTCCATGGTCCACTAGGGGTCTCCAGAGGTTGTAAAAGTCCACTCAGTTTACCCACCAAAGGTTTGGCTCAAGCACACAAAGAACAACTTTTTAAAAATAGTCTTTATTAAATTTTCCACAAAATACAACAAATAAAATTTCATGTATTAGATACACAAACTTATTTTCCTTAGCCTTCGGATGTCTTCTTAGGTCCTTTTCTGGTCTTCCTTTCAGCTAATCATTTCCAAGAGTATACTACATAACAACATAAAACAAAAACCCTAGATGCCTGAGCTGTATTTGGCTTACTTGTGTTCAAAAAGAGAGAGAGAGAGAGAATAGGGGGAAAGGCAACTGTACAACTTGCATATATTTCACCACCTTTTCCTTGCTTATGACAGGAGAGGAGGTGGGAGAACAGAGGAGTTAACCTCCCTAATGCTAGCGACCTAATACATATTCTCTTCTTTCTTCTCCTATTTTCCCTCATCTGATCATCTTCTTGTTTCAATACCACTTTGAACACAATATCTTCAACCTCTACATTATTGTCATATCCATAAGTGGTAATACAGAAGTCATTCTTGTCTATAGTTCTTAACAAATAAGAAACACATATGATTATTTGCATCTCAAATCTTTCTGTAATTCAAATTTAGATCCCTCTTTCTTTCCAGAAATCTAAGATCTTATCCCATTCTTCTTTTCTTTTATTCATTTTTATATTTTTACCATAGCATGACACTTTATATAGATCTATAAGTTCAATTACTTTGTATGTCCATTCCTCTAAGGTGGGTACTTTTTCTGATTTCCATAATTTGGCTATAAGGAGTCTAGCAGCAGTAACTAGGTACAGTATAATTTTCCAATATTTGTTTTCATGCCTTTTTAGGCCATGACAAATTAAATATGAATAAGGATTTCAATAATCACCCTGGTAGAAAATCTTTACTGACAACATGGAGAAAAATTAAAGAGAGGTTTTATTTTAAATTATCATTGTGGCTTTCCTCACAAGAGGCTTTTTATGGTAGATGGTGGGAAAGCATAAAATGGTTAACTTATGAGAAGCTGTTGGAAAGACGCCCTAAAGGGAACAAATGTTTAAAGTCAAAAGAAAAATAAAATAAAGAGGGGTGCAATATACACTGGTTTAATTACATCAGATAAAATTAAGATATATAGAAGGTAAGAAAACATTAGATATAGTAGCTGAATTAAATGAGCTGTACAAATTATTTTGGCAACCTGACCAAAAAAAAAATATTGAAATTCTACAAATTATTTTTGACTAGAAGTCTAGAAGAGGAAATTATAAAAGATTATATAATCAAATGGTCTCAGGACATAGGCTGTAAAATTTATTTAGAAAAATGGCAAAATGCCTAGAGAAAAATAGATAAATTTACAGTAGAGCAAAGCCTCAAAGAAAACCATATGAAAATCATGAACAGGTGGTATTACACACCATGGAAATTAAATATATATATATACAAATTATCAGATGGACATGCAATAAAGAGAAGGACACTATATATTATGTCTGGTGGAGGTTCCCTATGATTCAAAAAAATTGGAAGGTTATTCATTCAAGCATTCAGGAAATGTTTAAGATAAAATACCCAGAGTCCAAAGTTATATCTACTTAATATTACATTGATAACACAGAACAACTTTTGACATATTCTTCAAAGTCAGATCTCATGCCCTCACACCAAAACTGCTTGTGGAGCAAGTGTAAAGTTTTTACAAAACCCCAAAGTCTTGCAGCTCGAGAGTCATGGCACATTTGTAGCACCTTCAGTCTCAGTTCCCTAGGTATGTACATCTTTTGTCCTTTGTACCAAAGACCATTATCTTTTTTTGTTGTTGTTGTTATTGCTGGCAGGATTGCAACCAGCTATCATTCTCGGCCTGTTGTTTTATTTCCATGTGAAGTGGATCCAACTGTGCCTGTGCTGTGCTCATTTCCACCTTAGCTTGCCTACGGGTGGTGACTGCTAGCCTCAGTTGCACTGGTGTGAATAGGGTTTGAACTGGCTGTGTCTCTTTGCCCATGTGTCGAGGGAGTCTGGATAAATACTCATCCAAGCCATTTTCTCAGCCAGGAATAAATTTGAGTTTGAATTTATACTTGTAAAAGTCCTTAGCCCATCTATGCTGTTTAGGTGTCAGTTTTCGGGGGGCTTGGAGGGCTTCCAGATTCCGATGGTCAGTCCATACCTCAAATGGATGGGGGGGGGACCCTTCTAAGAATTGTCTCCAGTTCTAGAGGGCCCATTTTATGGCAAGAGCCTCTTTCTCCCAAACTGGCCACAAAATCTCAGATTTTTGGAACTTCCTGGACAAATAAGCACAAGGTCTAAGTGCTCCCCCCTTGTCTTTTTGCAACTGAACTGCCCCCACTGCAAAATCAGAAGCATCCACTTGAACTATAAAAGGTGTTTCTGGGTCCGAGTCTTTGAGGATGGACTCAGAGCTAAACTATGTTTTTAAATGTTCAAATGCTTCCTGACATCTAGGGTTCCAATCAACCTTTGCTGAAAGCTTAGGTTTCTCCACCAGCTCACCCTCAGTAGCCTTAGCTTTTTGTCCCCCACCCTCCACCTTTTTTCTTGAGCAAGTCAGTAATGGGAAAATCAATCTGTGCAAAATGGGGAATGAACTGTGTATAGAAGTTAGCGAAGCCTAAAAACTTTTGGACTTGTTTTCTAGTCTTAGGTAGGGGCCAGTCCATCACCATTTGTACCTTTGCTGGATCCATTTCAATTCTCTTTGTAGACACTCTCTTCCCTAAAAAGTACGAGCAGTTGGTGTGGAAGTAGCACTTGGACAGTTTTATATACAGCTGATTCTCCAGCAGCCTTTTTAGTACCTTTCTCACCAATTTGGTGTGTGACTCTAAATCTTCAGAATAGATTAATACATTGTCCAAATAAACCAGCACCCCTTTGTACAACAAATCATACAGCACTTCATTCACAAGCCTCATAAAACATCCAGGTCCCCCCAACAGTCCAAAAGGGAGTACTAAATATTCATAAGCCCACAAAGGGCAGTTGAAAGATCATTTGTACTCATCTCCTTCTTGGATGTGGACACGGATGTATGCATCCCTCAAGTCCAATTTAGTAAAGATCTTGCTATTGGCTAGATGGCCCAACATGTCTTTCATTAGTGGCAAAGGATATTTGTTGGTGGTACTGATGGCATTCAAATTTTTGTAATCAGTCACCAGATGAAGGGAACCATCCTTCTTTTCTCTAAAGAATACCAGCGCAGCAAAGGTAGACATGGAGAGTCTTATGAAACCCCTAGCTAAATTCTTTTCTGTGAATTTTCAACTCCAAAGGTGTCATAGAGTATAATTTGGTTTTTGGGAATACTGCCCCAGCTCTATTTCAATAGCACAGTCAGTTTCTCTATTTGGGGGAAGTTGGTCACTTTCTTTTTCTTCAAAGACCTCACTTAGATTCTTATATTCCACAGGATAGGGACAGGGAGCCTTGGCAGATGCCTGCCCCACGCTCTTCCCCCCCCCTGCACAGGGCTCCATTAAAGCAACTGCGGCTGCCCCAGCCACCATGTCATCACCCCCTCTAATGCGCTCTTTACAGACTGGGTCAGCAAACACCAGCTGCAGCTGTTTCCAATCAATGGTGGGGTTATGAAAATGTAACCAGTCAATTCCCAGCACCATCTGGTAGCTGTACGTTGGCCCCACAACCAGCCAAAGCCTTTCCCAATGCTCTGCCACCCCTATCCACACAGTTACAGTTTACTCGGTGGTGGCTTGCCCTCCCATTATCGTTCGATCCATTTGTTGGAACAAAATGGGCTAGTGGAGTGGTCTTGTCTGAATTTCCATAGACTGTACTACCTCACGGCTGATCAGGCACCTATTGCATCCAGAGTCTAATGCAGCTGTTAGCTCCACACTGATGCCCTTGCAGGGGTGACATAGTCTGACTTTCAAGATGCATAGGGGGACTCCCCCATTCACCATGCACTTGCAGCTGTCCAGATGCTCAGCCTGCCTTTTGCCGCTATCCAAGGCAGGCATTGGTAGTTTCCCAATGGCTCAGGGCTTTCTTCCTCCTCGCTGTCAGTCCACACCTCAGCTTTCTCCTCTGCAGGGTGGCTAGTGGCTTGGCCAGCCCTTCCCCCAGCACTAACATTTCTGCATTGATGGCTTTCCTTTTTAGTTGCTGGGGTTCACTGTCCTTCCCTCGCATTGGTGGCACCTCCACTTTTGGTTAGATCAGGGTAGTTTGCAATTCTGTGCCTCTTCTTCCCACACTCAAAGCAGACACTGTGTCTTGGACTCCTCTCCTGATTTAGTCTTGCCTGCTGACAAGGGGGCCAGACTTTTGTTTTCACTTCTCTTTTGGGTTAACACCATTCACTGATGTGATAGCTTAATTTCCTCTTTTGCCATTTTGGTCTCACCCACCACCTTAATCATGAGCAGATTATCTCTCAGCATGAGGAGATTATCTCTTTTCAGCACCCATTCTAACATTTCAGGGCATAGGCCATTTTTAAAGTACTGGATCTAGATACTCTCTGGCCATTCAGGAACCATCACCACCAAGTTCCTAAATTCATAAGCATACTCAGTCACTGAGCATGTCCCCTGATGCAGCGCTAACAAACAGGTTTGTGCATGTTCTGCCTGGAGGGAGTCTTCAAACCTCTCCCACAGTGCCACCATGAAGACCTGCAAATTCTGCAACTCTGCTGCTCCACAGTTTGCACCGCCCAGTTTGCTGCTTCCCCCTCTAGATGAGTAGTCACGCACCACACCTTTGCTGCCTCATCAAGAAAGGAAGGCCCTCACTCATACATGTGCTCAGCCACTTAGGATAGGAAATAGGGCAATAGCTGGGTCTACCATAAAACTTCACAACCATTCTTCTAGCTGCTGGGTCTTGCAATCTTAATGGGGGGGTCATCTGAGGAGGAGACATCCCAGCCTGTCTCGCTGGTGCTATCTGAGTGCTTGGGACTGCCCCCATTGTTGCTGCTGCTGTTTCCTGCCCCCCCCCGGGGATTAATCACTAAGCCTCTGAGGTTTTGCACTAACTATGCCAGCATTCCCTGCATCTCCTGCACTTTTTTACAGACTTGGGCCATGTCATCCTCGAGGTCCTTCTTAGGGTCCGAGAGCTCATCCTTGGGGCCAGTCACCCCCACATCCCAGGCAGACACTCTACCCGCTTGACGCCTTTCACATTATTTCCCGTTGGTAAGGGGCACTGGCTGGAACCACACATCCTTGGCCAGGCATGCAGGAGTGTCCTTCCCCTGCAGCCCTCAGAACCTTAGGATGGGCTCCCAAGCCAGTCTGCTTGGTGGGCTCCTCTGGCCTTGCTGCTTCCACCTTTGCTTCTTCCTCCTGCTCCGTTAAGAGTGTAGTATTGTCTAGGCTCAAATGGAGTTCCATCTCTCCAGAAACTAAGGGAGTTCTGGCTGACTATCAGACCTGGCTGAATTCTGTAACTCTGTGTAGCCATTAAACCAACCAATTTAATCAATTAGGAGTGTATTAAAGAATACACAGTTAGTAATTCACCAGTCAGCATTTAAATCAGAACTGCCCCCCTTCCATCAAATTGCTAATTAAACCCTTTGAAACTGATGGACTCAACTTCTGGTTGGCTATGGCGTCCTAATGAGACGGTCTCCAGGACTAGGTCCAGGGCCAATCTTGCGTCTTGAGGTGTTTCGGCCCTTTGATAGATGAAAATCAGTTCCAAAGTACCGGAAATTACCCCCTAGGTATGGGGGGGGGTCAGAGGGGGCTTGACGGAGGTCCAAAATCCATGTCTTAGTTGGTTGGTGGCACAGGACTGGATGTTGAAGGTCCTGAGCTGCCTCAGCAGACTCGGTGGGGACACAGAGTGTGCCATGTCTCACACAAGAACATCACCAATTTTTTATTTTATGAAGATGAATTTGTTGATGAAGTAAAGAGGGTGAGCTGTTAATAAATAGGGGATTAACATCTAAGAATGAAGAATTAGTGAGGATTGGGAGTTGTAGTTATGATTTGAACAGAGATCTGAGAAGACATCAAGTTAGATTTGTTATTTTTTTATTTTTCTCATGCTGGGAGTTACTGCAATATTCCTGGCTAAATAGATTAAATTTTGATCGAATAATTGAAAGCAGAAGTGATATACTGTGATCCTGTCTTTTAAACAAAGACTACCATAGCAGGTTTTTTTTTTACAAAGGCTTTCACCTGGGCAAGATGCCCAAAAACACAAGGAGTTAACAGATGTGGTTTACCTTTCTGATATTCATTCTTATCTTTGTCCTTGGTGAGCTGTGTTGGTGGCAGCAGGGGAATTTCTTTGTCATGTGTGTTTGTTCAGACTTGTGTGTTGGAGGAGGAGGGCTTTGGTGATGTTGAATGTTGGAGGCAGAGAGCCTGGTGGCAGAAGCGACCATAGAGATGAGGAGGACATAGTAAAGCCGAGTGGAGGAAGAGAGTGGGAGAAGGAAGAAAGAAGAAGAAAGTGAAGGTGGATGTTAGGACTATAGAGACCGGAAGTAGACAATAGAGGAGAAATAAAGGAGACACAGAAACAACCATAGAGTGCTGGACAGATAGATTGCAATTGGAAGAGAAAAACACTGCCGGGATTCAATGTGAATATTGATGGGGTGGTACTATTAGTTTTGAACATTTGAATGTTGACATTTGATAAGGTGGAAATCCCAGATTGAAAGAATTTTTTAACTGGGATCTCTGGCAGGAGTGGACTTTATGGTGGGGTGTGGAACAGATCCAGATCAGACTTTAACTGATGATGGCATCTTGTTTGGGGATTTAACTCGGGAAGATTGAATTGTTGAGTGGTCTGTTTTGGTAGTTTGTGGAATAGATAAATAAAAATTTAGTATAAAATTATAAGGGTGGATAAAGAGCTGTTAAGAGAATTGGTGAAGCAAGGTAATACTTTGTCCAAATTACCATTATTTGAATTGGTGAACCGGATTATAGTGATTATAATACAACCCAATAGATCAGATAGAATGACCTCTCGAGGTCAAGCTCATAAGTTAAGTTCTCAATTGCAAAGTCAAAAAAGACCCTCAATAGAAAATCCAAAAATATTGATATTAATCAGGTCATACTGGAGAAAATAGAAATGCTCTCTGTGAATTTTACTCAATAGATAAATGAATTTAATAGGAAAATTAAGCAAGAGATCCAGGCTGACCTGAAGGAAATTAATCAAATAGTGGATAAATTGATGGTAGATATGCAATCCACAAAATGAAGAGTAGACATTTCGAAATTTAAAAGAGATAAGCTTGAATTGAATATGGCTAAATTGGAAAACCAGAAAGAGGAAGAGCTCGATGAGAGAGCAATTTGGGAACAAAGGGTGAGAGAAAAAGTAGTGAAAATAAGAGGATTGGTGGAGGAGAAAAATGAAAATTTAATGGAGAAATTAGTACCCAGAATTGCTGTTTTTAGATAAAAAGTTTCAGGATTTTGAAATGGAAATAGATAAATTATATCATGTAAACTCTCAAGTATCTAAACAAAATGGATTGCCAAGAGACATGCCTGTTCGCTTTGTGAGAAGGCAACCTCGTCATCTCTTCCTTAATAAGCACAACAAATCACCATTTAAATATGCTGATCAGGAGTTTAAGGATGTACTGGTGAGATTGTTGTGAAAAAGAAGGGGATATACAAATTTAATGGTTCTCCTTATAAAGGAAAAAAATCAAATATCACTGGGAGGTCCCAGAAGGGTTGACCTTAAAGAAAAGGATGAGAATTACTTCCCCTGAACAAGCTAAGAATTTTATAAAGCAATGTTTTGGGAAGAGAAAATCTTTGGATAGTAGTGTTGACAACCCCGAGGTAGGTGTCCAAGGAGAGGAGGAGGCAGTGGCTGGAGTAGCAGCCTCAAATGCCATTATAATAAGAAGACAAGGCATGGGGTTTGGACTGTCAAGAAGATAAAACAAACTGAGGAATTGCTATATCCTCTGAGGCTCAGGGTTGAAGAATATTTTGATAATTGATAATGGAATAGTTTCTGATTTATTGCTCTGTTGTTTAACATATTCATTTGATTTGGGATGGATCTGGGTGATAATTCAAAAATTGGGACATGGAATGTCCAGGGTATGAACACTTAACAGAAGAGGAAATTTTTTTTTTCACTACTTACAAAAATTGAAATTAGATGTATATTGCTTGCAGGAAACAAGAATCAGAAAAAGGGATTTTAAGCATTTACGTTGTGTCAAACTTGATCAGAAATTTGTAGCGGCCTCAAATTTCAAAAAGAAAGCTGTCGTAATTTATGTTAAAGCTACATATGAAGTTAAAATTTTTTTTTGATGATCCAGATGGACATTTTCTTATCTTAGAATTGGTCTATAATTAGATTTCAAAAATTGATTGGTGTTTATGGCCCCTTGGAGAATAAAGGCAGATTTTACAAAAAATTAAGAAAAAAAAATTAATACTTTTGAATGTGATAATATAATTTTGTTGAGTGATTGGAATGGAGTGGTGGATTTGAAATTAGACAGAATTTCTGATAAAATTGTTAGAAAAAATCAAGATAAATTACTGAAAGACTTTTTTGAAATGATTGATGTGTTGGCATTACAAGATGCCTGGAGATTTAAACATGAAAATGCTTATGAGTATACTTTTTATTCTAGCAGGCATCATTTATGGTCTAGATATGATTTGGCTTTCAGTTCATATAACACCCAAAATTTCCAAAATGAAAATTCTCCCAAAGACGATAACCCAGTTATAATGGAGTTACAATTTGGAAAGAAGCAATATAATTAGAGATTGAATTTAAATATCTTGAAAGATGAGAAAGTTTGTTCAGATATAAAAAAACAACAACAAATAATTAATTACTTTAAGGAAAATACAAATAAAGGTACTCCAATGCATATTGTTTGGGATGCTTCAAAGACAGTTATAAGGGGTTATATAATGCAAAAGACTTTTGAATGGAAAAAGAAAAAGAAGGAAAAAGAGTCTAAAGGGGGGATGCAGACGGGTGGCCATGGGCCGCCCTGAGAAGTGGTGGATTGGGGCCGAAGCCCCAATCTGCTCTTCTGCTGACCCAGAAAGGAGTGCTAAAATAGTGCTCCTTTCTCAAGGTGGGGAAAGGGCACTGGAAGAGGTGACACACTCTTCTTCCATGTCTCTTCTGTTGCAGTATATCCAGACGCAGCGATGGAAGAACTGTTAGGATATGGATGGGATATACAGTCAAATGTAAAATGTAGAGATGTGTGTGTGTCTGTAATTTTCCACTTGAGAACAGTTTTTGGTCAAAGCCCAAACAATATTTAGAAAAACAAAGTAAATCAACACCAGGTGGTTATTGAGACATAAACAATGTACTTTCCCAGAGGTAGAACTAATGGAACCAGACTTTGTTATGGATAACAAAGAGATATCATTATATGTAAACATCGTTAGCTTGGAAAAGTTAGTCACGTGGTGGATGATGGACAACAAGAGGCTGGGTTAACATACA
>CM034706.1:151254189-151265055 GCA_020142125.1 Phrynosoma platyrhinos
GCATACCATGGCTAGAGGGCACTTTCCTGGCAACTTTTAGGCATGTGTCATCTAAACGCCACTCCTACAAGTCAACCTCATGCACAGCAGTTTGCATGAAAGAGGCTTTTGTGACCTCTTCTGTGCAGATGTGCATAAGAACTGCACACCATTTCCTGGCATGATTGAGGACTTGGCTCCTGGAGTAACGTTTGTCCATGTGTCCTGTTGACTTTGTCCCTTGCATGACCACCAGCTGCATGTATCAAGTCTGTCCACAAAAACCTCCCTTGCATGTACCTCTCCCCTCCCCCCTGATCTGTGTGGGACATGTTTTGTAGAGGATGATGGAGTGTCTTTTCAGTTGACAAACCCATTCCTTCACCCCAAGGGTGGCACAATCAGACAGTGGCACTCCTTGGGGGAAGTGGGGCTCAGCAAATCCTTGTATGATATGTGGGTGTATGACAGATCCTGCGCAGGTACACAGGGAAGCCAAACTTCAGTCACCTTTGTACAGACAAAATGACAGACTGCATACCACCCTATGACAGGTCCTGTGCAGGTGCACAGGGATGCTGAAATTCCCCCCTAAGCAGACGGCTTATTGGGCCATCTTGGGGACAGGGAAGGGGAGGGGCAGCTGCACGATCGGCACCCCAACCCCTTCCCCAGGTCATACGTGGAGCAGCCAGCCCTCCGCATGGCCGGTGCTCTTAGAAGGACCTCCCGCTGCAGCGTTCGCACGCGCTGCGGTGGAAGAGTCACCGAAAGTGTACTGCAGCCTTTTGCGGTGCACTTTCAGCGACTTGTGAAAGGAGCACTAATTTAGCACTCCTTTCAGGGGCGGCAAAGCTGTGCCATGGGACCGAGGCATGGGGATGCCTCAGTCCCATGGCACAGCATCCTGGGGCAGCCCACGGCTGCCCGTCTGCTTCCCCTTTCAGTCACCTTTGTACACAGAGAGTAACAGAGTCTATACCACCCTGTAACAGGTCCTGTGCAAGTGCACAGGGATGTTTTCCTGCACCGATGTGCAGGTGTGTAGAGATGGCCCTGTGCACCTGTTCATGCATTTGAGAACAAAAAAATTAAAGCAGGCACTGCCGGCCCATGTAGTTGCTCCATCTCCCTTTGTGGCATCTTGGGGCTGGTGGTGTGGTTGCTGGGGCTTCAATGCAGAGTTAGAAAAGACTCCCCCCAGTACGGTTGCTCCATCCTCATTTAGGGCAACCTCAGGGCAGGCAGTACAGTTGCTGCTGCTTAGGGAAAAGGCAACTTCAGGTCACCTTTCTCTGCCCTTCTGCATAGCCCCTTGGTCTCTCTGTCAGAGAGCTCTAGTGTCACAGTAAACTACAATCCCCAGGATCCCCTAGCACTGAGCCAGGGATTATTTCTGCAGTGTGTTTTGGATCAAAGAGCTCTAGTGCCACAGTAAACTAAAGTTCCCAGAATTCCCTAGCATGGAGCCAAACTGTTCAAGCAGTCTCAAGCTGGACTATTTTTGCAGTGAGTTTTGGACCTGTCACACAAACTACAGTCCCCAGAATTCCCTAACATGGACCCCAGGCAGTTTGAGCAGTATCAAGATGGATTATTATTTCTGCAGTTCACGAACGTTTTACTCTTTACTCTTTAAAAGCTGCACCCACACTGGAGAAATAACCTAGATTGGCACCACTTTAACTGCCCTCGCTCAAGACTAGGGTATCCTGGGAATTGGAGTTTGTTGTGGGGACCAGAGCTTGAACTGCCCTCCTGGCTCAAGGCTAGGGAATCCTGGGAATTGGAGTTGGTTGTGGGACTGAGCACTGGAGGTGTCCTCCTGGCTCAAGGCTAGGGAATTCTGGGAATTAGAGTTGGTTGTGGGGTCTCTCTCTTTTATTGCCCCCCAAGGGGCCCTTCTGCAGCTGCCCCCTTGGCTTCACCTCAGGTTCCCTTCAGGAGCTGATCACCAATGGAGACAGAGACCTGGAGGATACTGGAGGAGGAGGAGGAAGGCCATGGCTGGATCAAGGCCTGGGGCATGGCGATGGCAGCAGTGAGGGGCTCCTCTCCATCTCCTCCTTCTCCACTTCCAACCCCCTTCCTCGGGGCTCATCCTCTGTGTGGTGGGGAGGCAGCTGAGGCAAGCCAAAAGGGTTACAGCTCCCTCGGAGGAGGAGGAGGAAGAGAAGGAGGCCTGGTAGCCCACAGCTCGAATGAGAGCCAAAAGTGCAGTTTGGCAGCTGAAAAGGCCAATGGAATGATAGGCTGCACCCTCAACAGGAGTGTAGTGCCTCTAGCTAAAGGGAAATCCTAGTGCCAACTCTTATTCTGCTTTGGTCAGGCCTCAGCTGGAATAATGCTGTGTCCCAGTTCTGGGCCCCACAGTTCTCACTGACTATCTTTAACAATGCTGCAAACTCTGCTTCACTTGTACTTTGTGCTACATATCCCGGCTTTCTACTTCTCCAAATTATCGCACTTTCTCCAAACTTGATCAACAATCCTATAACTGACTTTCTATCATGCAATTTAAAAGCAAATAAACTATTTACAAAGCATTTCAGCCCAACCTGGATGTTCTGTATCTTCAATTTCCTGTCTATGCTACCTTTTAGGTACCTCAACAAATGTTTGACTGCTGTCCAATCCTCAACTTTCAGACAATTTGCTTTCCTGCTAAGCATGCCAACTGCAAATGCAATATCAGGCCTTGTGTTATTTGCTATGAACATTAAACTACCAACAATGCTCTTAAACAATTCTGGGTTTTCAAACTCTCATTGTTTCCCCATTGACAAATACAACTGACATAGGACTTTTCACTACTTTTGCACTTTGCAATCCACACTTTGCAATCAGCTTTTCTATCTTCTTCTGCTCACTCAATAAACAACGGACATCCTCAGTCCATTGCACCTCAATTCCAAGATACGATCAGAGAGTACCTAAATATTTGACAACAAAATTCTTTGACAATTCCTATTTCACTGTCTGAATTTCCTGTTTAGAATTAGGGGGGAAGCAGATGGCTCAAAGGGCTGTTTTGGGGGCAAGGAAGAGGAGGGGCAGCTGCACGGTGGGTGCTCCAACCCCTTCCTGAAGGCATCGTCGGAGCACCAGCCCCTCCGCACAACCGGTGCTCTGATGATGCCTTCCCACCCACAGTGTCTGTAAATGCTGTGGCGGAAGAGTTGCTGAAGGTATGCTGCCAGCCTTTTGCGGTGCACTTTCGGTGACTTGTGGAAGGAGTGCTACTTTAGTGCTCCTTCCAGGGGTGGCAAAGCTGCGCCATGGGGCCAAGGTGTGGGGATCCCTCAGCCCTGTGGCACAGCATCCCAGGGCAGCCCAGGGCTTCCCATCTGCTTCCCCTCTTACCTGCCATGCACAAGTCATCAACATAAAGCACTAATGTAACATCTCCCTTTGTGTAAACACACATGTCAGTGATGCTGCGTTTGCAACCAGACTTCACAAGCTCTTCATGAATGCAAAGATTCCAACTTCTAGCACTCTGCTTTAATCCATACAAAGCCTTTTGCAATTTGTACACCTTTCTGTCACTGTCTTGTTCAAAACCTACAGGTTGTTCCATGAACACAGTTTCCTCAAGACAAGTATTCAAATATGCAGTCTCAAAATCAAAATTATGCACCAACTGACCTCTCCTTGTTGCTAAAGCCAAAAACAACCTCAGGCTCTCAGGTTTAGCTGTAGGAGAACATGACTTGTCAAAATTCTCAAACCTCTGCTGAGCAAAACGTTTTGCTACCAACCTAGCTTTGTATCTCTGACTACCATATGGCATCTCCTTTCTCTTGTAAACCCATTTGCATCCAATCACCTTGTGATCTTTAGGTCTTTAAACAATTTCAAACACTTCTTTGTCTACAAAAGACATGTAGTCCTGCTCCATAGCAGAGAACCATTTCTCCCTTTTCTCATCAAGAAAACTCTACAAATATTTGTAATTCTCTGGTTCATCAGCCACAATTGTACAAACTCTAGCTTCCTGTACAACAAAATGATCTGGCTGTTTTCTGATTCATTGGGTTCTCCTTGGAATGAAAACTTTTGTTCTACCTCCCTCATCTTTAGTGTCAGAATTTGTGTCAGGACCCCTATCTCTTTGTCTCTGTCTCAGACATCGTAGATTTTGGGCCTCGGCAGATGGCTTATTGAGCCGTCTCCGAGGCCAGGAAGAGGAGGATCAGCCGCATGCATGGCACTCCTTCCTCTCCCTGAGGTCGTCCTCAGAGCCGCCAGCCCTCCGCATGGCCGGTGCTCCGGGGATGACCTCCTGCCACAGTGACTGGACGTGCTGTGGCAGAAAAGACAGCGAAAGTGCGTCCAATGCTTTTAGGGCACACTTTCCCTGTCTTGAGGAAGGAGCGCTGATTTAGAGCTCCTTCTAGAGATGCCGCAGGAGTGCTGCAGTGTGGCTGCCATGGCCCTGTGGCGCTCCAGACCAGGGCGTCCTGGATGCCCTGGTCTGCATCCCCCCATAGTTGGTCATATTTGACTGATCTGATGTGTTGATTGATCTGATGTGCTAGCTTCACTATCTGAAGAAGCTGGCTCCTGTTTCATCACCCCTCCATTTCTGGTGGGTGTTTCTAACTGCCCCGACTGAAGAAAAACTTCTTTGTTGGAGTGCAATCTGGCCCAACCTGAATACTTCTCAAAGTTGGCACTTCTGGATAGCAAAATTTCTTTATCACCAAGATGAAACCTCTAGCTATTACCAGAATGCCCAAAAAACATCAACCCTCTCCACTTGGGCTGATTTTTCTTTCTGAAAGCTGTTGGCACATACACATTTGTATACTGGCCAAACACCTAAGGTATTTCAGATTAGGTGCTCTACCGTAAAGCATATGAAAAGGTGTGTTCTTTACAGCTGAATTCCACTTAAGTTTTGCCAGAAAATTAGCTGTAAGAATTGCCTTGTCCCAGAAATTTTCAGGTGCATTTGCATTAACATCATGAAATCTTCTATCTGTTTTAGGACACCAATTCTTCTCTCTGCCAATCCATCCTCTCGAGGAATTCATGGGTTGGTTGTATTATGTCTAATCCCTTACTTTCTCAACCAGTTTCTGAAACTGTGAGATAAGAATTCACCTTCCTGGTCTGTGACCAAAGACCCCACTTTGTAATCAAATTCTCTTTCAATTGTGTTCACCCAATCTTTAAACCTGTCTGCTGCTTCACTCTTTTCTTTCAGAAGCATCACATAAGAAAACCTGGTGAAGTGATCCACAATCACTATGAAATATCTACTGCCCCCTAGCAACTTGATTGTTAGACCAGAAATATCAGCATGAACAACCTCAAAAGGTCTATGAGCTATGTGTTTGTTACGCTTTGCAACAGGAAAAGCCTTCAACTTTATCCTGCTGTAAACCGAGCACTCCAGGTGATTTGAACAGGGTGACATTTTAAAATCTGGGCAAATTTCCTCCAGTTTCCCAAGACTATTGAAACCAATATGACCCATCACTCTGTGAAAATAATGAATACAGTTTGAATGCAAAGGCACATTTTGTACAATCACACATTCTGCCTTATCTAGCATCTAATACATTCTGTCTTTCTTTAAAGATTTTGCACAAATTTCGCCATCTTTGGAAATTATGCATTAATCCCCCACAAACTGCAGTGTATAGCCTTCTGTGGTCAAAGCAGACACACTAACTAAATAGTTTTGAAATTTAGGCACACACAAAACATTATCAAAAGATTTACCAAAACCAGGGATGCAAACTGTCCCCATCTGCTTGATTTCTCTTGCTGTTCCATCAGCTAGAGCAACAGAGTTCACTGTAGAGGGTTTCTTATTTCTGAGTAGTTCAGGAGTGTTTACCATGGGTCCAGTAGCACCAGAGTCCAAAATCTGGGCTTGGCTCACCATCTGCTGAGTCAAACTGATACAGCCCTGTGTAACAGCTGCAGTTCCTTTGTTAGGCCCAAAGTCTCTGGCTTGTTGTTGTTGGTTCTTCTTCTTTTTGTCTGCTGCAAATTTCCTGCAGTCCAACTTCAAATGACCTGCTTTCTAGCAGTAGAAGCATATCTTTTCCTTGGAAACAGCTTCCCTCTCTGCTTGCATCTCTTTGCACACTCCGTCTGAAGCATTTGAGGACTTTGAAGCTGCTGATGGCTTTTTGTGCAATCCTGCTTCAAACCTGCAGCATTGATTTTCTTCAAGGACCCTAAAGGCAACTAGCTCCATTGTAATATGTGCCTCCAGTACCCCTTGCAGCCCATGCAATATGTTATCATAATCAGATACAAGAGAACCAAGAAAAATATATGCCTTATGTAATGGAGGAATTTCAACTTCTCTCATTTGTATTTGATTAAATAAGTCCCACATCACTTCCAGATGATGGGGGGAAGCAGACGGGTGGCACGGGGCCGCCCTGGGAAGCTGCAATTGGGGCCAAGGTATCTACACTCCTCAGCTCTCGAGGCGCAGTGTTCTAGACCCAGGAAGGAGTGCTAAAATAGCATGCCTTCCACAAGACGCTGAAGGTGTGCCGCAAAAGGCCTCCAGCACATCTTTGGCACCTCTTCCACTGCAGCTTGTGCAGATGTTTTTGGGAAGGTGTTGGGGTACCCAGTGTGAAGTTGCCCCTCCCCTTCCTGGCCTCGAAAATGGTGCTTTGTACCATCTGCTTAGGCCCAATTTTCTGGAGATTGACCTTTCTCCATTTTCTCCCCATACAGTCTCTTGCACCACATCATTTTGACTAAAGCTGAGGCAGACTGGTGTATGTCCTTCAAGGAATCCAAAATGTCCGTAGCCGTTTAATTGATGATTTAATGATTTAATTGCCCTTCTGAAAGGACAAGAAACAGGGATGCCCTGGTTCTGTCGTTACTCTCCACATCTGCTGGAGTGAGTGCTTGTGGAATTCCATCTCAGACTATTGCCCAAAGATTTTCATGAACCAGAAGAGATTCAGTGTAAATACACCAGGAGGGGTAATTAGTGTCCATTAATTTAGCAAATTTCACTGCTTCCATTATGACTCACACTTGATACACAAAAGAGTCTTTTAGTAGCTTTCCACCCTGCAGTCTCTTTAAAAAAACTGTCTTGAAAAAAATGCTTAGGCCAGAACACAGTTCTTTAAAAAGCCTTTACATTCTGCCAAACGGCCAGACAGCTCTTTGAAACATGCAGAAGTGCAGTGCTCTACTTACAGCCAACAAGTTCCAGAAGCTTTCTGTCTTGCCTCCCTGGCAAATTCCTCTGCTTCTTGCACTGCTGAAGACGCGTCTGGAGCCATAACGTTTGTTATATTTGGTTGTGGTGTGCAGTACAGCAAAGTATAGTAAATAGCTTCCGCCACCAGCCTTTCCCATGCTAAAAGCATGCAGACACATCTTGTAGTTCTAAAGTAAAGCTTTATTGTTCCATTGTTGTAGAATAGAAAAGTTACAGACCCATGTTTCCAGATCCAGGAGTTACAGTTACATTGTAAAAGCAGTTGCAAATGTAAGCATGCTCATAAACTAAAAAACAAAACTAACTCCATAGCTAATCACACACACACAAACACAGTGCTTGCATATATTAACAAAAGAACAATAAAACTCTTGGCCCTTCCCATACTCCACCTACTGGGTGTTAACCTTATGCTGACTGAATAATGCCTGGATGATGTGCTTTAATCCAGCCTCTAGCTGTCCATTATTCCCCATGTGACTACCTTCCCATGAGCTCATGTGTTGATGTATTGCCTATCTATTTCCCAGGCTGAAACTGTACTTTGTTACTCAGCTCTCTGAGCCCATGTTATGACATCTAATCGACCTGCTGTTGTGTTCTCTTTGTTTTGCAGTAGAAACTGTTCCCATGAGAAAATCTACACACACATATATTTACATTTCTCCTTTGACTGTATAACCCATCCATATTCCAACAAGAGGGCCCGTCACTCAGCAGCTGCAGCAAGTACGAGTGCCCAGCATCAGTTCATGGAACGCAGCACAGAACAAATGGACAAAGCCCTAGAACAGGAAGAATGGTTCCCTGAAGTGAGTGAGGCAAAGGAGCAGAGGGAGTTCCAGCAGAAATGCCTTCAGCATCAGGAAAGCATCACTCTTGACTACCACAGTGTTGCTGACTCCCTACAAGTGCAGAGTAGTCTGCTGCCCTGTATTGTGGATGTCCTAGAGGGGCTCCAGAGAGCCATTGGTGGCATCAGGAAGGGTGTGCAGGAGGGTGGAAGAGAGAGGGGTATCTCCCAGGCCCAGCAGGAGGTGGCTGTGGTGCTGGCCAGAGGGAGGAGGGATCGCTCTCCACCTGTGGAAGTTGAGGGTGCTGTGGCCAGAGGGAGGAGGTGTCACTCTTCACCCATGGAAGTTGAGGGTGCTGTGGCCAGAGAGAGGAGGTGTCACTCTTCACCAGTGGAGGATGAAGCGGGGGAGACAGAGGGAGGATGAAGCTGTGCGGGAGGGGACAGAGAGAGGAGGGGGAAGGCTGCTATGGAGGTGGAGATCATTGAGCAACACCCCGTTGACGAGTCTGCCAGCCTTTTCAGCAGTGATGTGGCAGTGTCAGAGCCCTCTCACCACCCTCAAAGGCAGAGCTCAAGTAGAGGGGGATGGAGATGTTGTGACAATCACCACTGAGTACCAAGGAATCCATCGGCAACTACCCCCTATTATGCTCACCGCACTGATTTCCACCACACACTATGCATACCTCACTGATTGCCACTGCCACCGCACAGTATGCCCACTTCACTGATACTGCTCACTGGTTTCCATGGAGGCCACAGTCATGCAGCCATTACCTCTCCACTTAGGGACCTACCTTCTGGCATGGGAGGCTTCTGTAGCTACAGGGGGATGGCATGGGCTTCCTCTGCCTGGGTTTTCCTGCCAGAGGAGGGGGAACTGGCAGGGTCCTTCCTCCATCGTGTCATCGCCTCTGCCATGTGCCTACATTTGGGGACAAGAGAGACACCATAAACACCCATGGAATGGGGAAAGGAGGGAGGGGAGCGACAGGGAAGGGTGAGGAGAAAGGAGGTATGGGCATGAGGGACCATGGCAGAGAACCAACACTTAACCGGAGGATGACAATCCTGCTAACTACAGCAGCCGGCCCTGATCTAAAGGTCCTGGACCCTCTAGTAGAAGGGTGCGCACTTCCTAACCAGGAGATACTCCCCATAGTCCTCCAGGGCTTCAAAGAAGACCCCCTTAAGTGTCTTCAACTTGGTTCAGCTCTGTTGAGGGAGGGCTTGGGAATCCTGGGTAAAGTACCCCCGGTTAGGCTGGTTGGTATTTGCCATCAACCTTCTCACAGCTGGCTCCAGGGTCAGGGCATGAAGGAGAATGCCCACCTCTTCATTACTCCAATAGGCAATCCAAACGGGCACTCTCCTCCTGACTGCCATCATCATCCAGAGGTCTGCAGGGGCATTTATGAGCAATTGATGCGGGGGAAGATGGCCTTAACTGTCTCCTAACCAATGGGGACCCCCAGAAGAACAGTTTGTATGTAGGCCCTAATGGTAGCCCTCTGGGCTACCACTTATTACAATTGAATGCGCCATTAGGAAAGCTGATTGTTGGGAATTTTGCAACATTGTCAGAGATTACAGTTGGGGGTTTTTGCACTGTATCTTTCTCTTGCCAGGAAATCTGGCACCAGGTGACCCCTCCATGCCCTTCTGTGTGTGTGTTTCTGTGTGTCTGTGTGTGACTCACTAGGCTCATTTCAAAGATAAGTGAATAAGAGCACGAATGCTAGCCATACCAAGAGTTTGAATAATAGGAGATGTTTATTGAGGTGCTTATTATGATGACATACTGCAATAGTCCCCTACATAAATGCTAGCCATACACAGAGTGTGGATAATAGGAAATGTTGTGTTCAGGTGCTTATTATCATGGCATAGTGAAGTAGTGCCCTACATAAATGCTAGCCATACACAGAGTGTCGATAATAGAAAATGTTGTGTTCAGGTGCTTATTGTCATAGCATAGTACAGTAGTGCCCTAGGCTCACAGATGGAGGAGAGGGAAACTTCAGAATGGCCTTCCTCATCATGGTGTCTGTCTGCTCCATTTGTGGATGCAGTATTTCTACTATCTTGTGGAAGAGGGCACGGGGCATCCGGAAGAACATCCTCCATTGCTCATCGGACCAGATGTATGTGATGAGCCCATCGCACCAGTCAGTGCTTCTAAAGAACATCCACCAGCGGTGCAGGGCTCTTTCAAGTGGCATCAGAGTAGTGGCGGTGGCAGTAAACTGTGCGATGCGTATTGCGGCACCAGTTCTACCAGGTCTCACTTCTGGGTATTCTAAGTTATCACGGCAGTCTTGCCTTAATATACCTGCAGCAGGGACCATGGCAGAGGCTCCTGTGACCATGCATTGCAGTCTGAGTACCAGTGCGGACCACTCTGTTGCCGTGGCAGCTATGATTTCTCTACTTGGCACAGTGTGCAGGTCCTTAGCAATGTCAACATTGCTGTTAAAGGGGCTGTGTTGTGCCTGCACACGTGCACATGCACCGTGGAGACCATGAAAAAAATATTAATGCTACCACTTCCAGCCCGTGCGGTTACTCCATTTGCATTTAGGGAAATCTCGGGGCTGGCAGTGCGGGTGATGATGCTTCACTGCAGCCTCAGAAAAGCTGCATTAAATGGCCCCCAGTGTGGCTGCTCCACTCCCACTTAGTGCATCCTCAGGGCAGGTGATACAGTTGCTGCACTTTCAGGAAAAGTCAACTTCAGGTCAACTTTTCCTTCTCGTTTGCATAGCCCCACTGTGAATATAGCTTAATTTTAGAGCCATACCTAATTTTAACAAAAGTTGGAATCAGCAATGTTCAAACATGATATTACTGTAGGCTGCCATCCCCCCCCCCC
>CM034706.1:151313059-151326360 GCA_020142125.1 Phrynosoma platyrhinos
CACACCTTCCCAGGGCGGCCCCGTGCCACCAGTCTGCTTAGGCCCATTAAAGCATGAAAGAAACTGAATAATGTAATAATGCAGTGATATAATTAATTAATTTAAGATAATTTTCTAAAATATAAAGGCTTGGAATAATGAATAATATATTATGAATTTATGTTAAGATGATTGGTTACAATATGATATTTTTGTAATAAGGAATAAGTATATTAATATGTAACAATGAGCTAATGAATGTATGTGTATTTTAAATTTTTATCTAATAAAATTTAATTTTTTAAAAAAAATAGTAAAAAAAAGAACTGGGATGGATTGAACACATCTGAGATTGAGAATCCATTTTGTTCTGGTGGAAAAGTAAGTGTGAATGTGAACTATGTTAAGTAGACACGGAGGAATTAAATCATAGGAAATGCAGTGTGAACATCACTGGAAACAAAAAGTCATGGTTAGGCCCACAAAAGAACCCTTAAAGGACTGCATTAGGATCTTTAAAAAATCAGTACAGCAATGAGTCAACCAAATCCTGGGCTTGTCTGGATAAGCCTTGAGTTTTGCAATGCAATTTTTTACTCCTCAAATATACACCGAATGTATTAGAGGTGAAGATATGTTACAGATGATTGTTTAAAAGAAAATGCTTATTTTAAGACAAATATTATTTTCAGATAAAATGTGTTTCTACATGCATATGTGTATATGTGTGCATGTTTCAGGCTGCAGACCATTGCAGAAATAGGATGGATTGAACATAGTGATGATTGACACAGGCTGGAAAAAAACCCTGCTCTGTCCATTTTGAGGTCCATAGGAACAATCCTGTTCATTTATCCAATCCAAGGGCATTGTGCACCCAGGCTGTAAGATAAAATGAAACAACACAGAATGGAGGAAGTGAGTGGAAAGGATGTTTCAAAGTATATCTTCTTAATGAATCCAATACTGTCATTTTGTGTGTGTGTTAAATCAATGAACCTTTTAAAACTTATCCTAGGGGAACACTTTGATTTTAAGTCTTGAAAAAAGTACAGGTAGCTTCTTTTACACATCACACCTGCCTGATAATAAAAGTAGAGCATTTACTGTGCAAAGAGGTCCAGACTAACCATATTGCAGGCTCCAGTTTGTGTAACCAGAAATAGCCTGTATTTCAAATGGATTCTATTTCAAGGTAAATAAAGTGCCATTTAGCAGCTTTGATCTTGGATGAGTTTTACAATTCACTTCTCCACAGGTTACAGCTTTTGTGTTATACCAGAAAGATAGCTTATCCAGACTGCTTCCCCTCCATAAAATGGCACTCTAGATTGAGCAAAACACAAAACAACTTCATCCATGCAATGACTGGAAGCTGGAAAGCTTACTATTAACATTAGACAGAATACCAATTTCAGGACAAAAGGATCAACTCTTACATTTTTAATGCAGTGGTAGGAGGCCAATAAAGATCAGCAGCATCTACCCCTTCCATTCTACCACAAAGAGGGAAACATTGGGGGGGGGGGTGCCAAGAAACATTCATACACTTGTGATTGTCATTAGTTATAAAAGTGAACTGGCACAATATTGCAATCCAAGAATACATACAATGAAGGCAGCCCCCCACCCATCATTCCATATTTGTTTTGTTGCCTTATGAATTTTTCTAAGAGTTCTTTACTAGGGATGGAGAGTCTTCAGCTGAAATCCCTACAGTATGCCTAGCTGATGATTGATCTTGGATGATGCTCCTCTCAGCCTAACATAGCACACAATGATGTTGCAAAGATAGATGGTGGCAGTGTCCGCTCCTTTTTTCCTTCCTCCCTTCCTTTCCCACTTAAGTAGAAAATGTGAAATCTGCAATACTGAGTGTCAAAACAATGGAGTGCATCATTTCATCACTTTGAAGTCTGTGTATGTGTGTAGTGGAGTATTTAGTGACAGGGATGTGCTGTGTTAAATCACAAATAACTAATTTAATGCACTTTCTTCTCTATTTTAATATTTCCTCAAAGTTTCAAAGAGGTCTCATGTTGGGACTACCTGCCTGCCCCCATGTAACATCAAAATGATGCAGGGGAGGAGCTAGGTGAAATTTGGGAGGCTTTCCTCTTTTCATGTTCCAACCCCCACCCCTGCCAATTCCCTATGTTACATTGGGAGTATGGGTGGGTAAAGACAAGTGAGAATCATGAGGCTATAGTCTTCCAGTATCCTATATTGGCCTACACCAGGGGTAGGCAAACTGTCCCCTTTAAGGGCCGAGGGACTTCAGCTCTCAGAATCCCAGACTATTGGCCAGCATCCCAGACTATTGGCCAACATGGCTGAGGCTTCTGGGAGCTGAAGTCCCTCAGCCCTTAAAGGGAACAGTTTGCCTACCCCTGGCCTACACACACACCTTGTGAGACATGAATGTCAAGGAGAAAGAAGCCAGGTCAGTATCAGCAAGCTATAGTATTCCAGGATCTTCCTCTGGCTATCCACAGCCCACGTGGCGACAGGAGGAAGGAAACAGGACAAGGGTTGGGAAGGTATCGACTTTCAGGTTCCATTACTTGCTTCCCCTAGCCATCCCTTCATGACATCAGAAGGGTGTGGAGGGGAATCTATGTGAGGACTGGAAGGCTAAAGACTTACTGGGTCCCTCTGCACCAGCACCCTGAAAAACATCAGGAGGGTGGGTGCCAGACATGAAGCAGGAGACTTTAACCTTCCAGTATAATGTCCTGGCTCCTACTCACCACACAACATCAGGAGATGGGGAGGGAGCCACTGATATACCACTATGAAATGAAGAGACCAGGCACATAAATTGAATGAATGAAAAGCCATTTATTTGACCTACAACCTATTTATCACTAAATTTTTAAACTTCAAAGACTTGAACTTCAACACTCTTGATAGAAATCCACTAAAGTGAAAAGCCTGGTGTAGGTCCAGCTGAAGACAGGTGTCAATTATAGACCACCTTTTCCACCTTCCCTTTGGGCAACAACACAGGACCCTGAAGTAAATCCAATGATTCAAATTGTATCTTCAGCCAGTCCTAGGAAGGTAAACATAAGGCACTCTTCCCCAAACTCCCTTGAATTTGTAAGGTTGAGCAAAAACCCCATGTCCACCCCGAACACAGGTTCTTTTACAACTCCCAGGGCCCTTGACCTGTTGAAGCTGTTTCAGAGCTTCACCACAAGGGAGTGCCAATGATGTGAAGCAAATAGTTCTTTATCCCCCATATGGGCCACCGATAAGGGACAAGCATCTGTTTGGTCCCTTTCCCCCACCAGGTCATTCAAAATAGCTTTCAATCAATTTTGGAAATCCCTCAACAATATCAAATTGCCCTCATCTGAAAGGTGGATACCATCTGATCTATAAAGTTTGGGGTGTCAGAGTATAATTAAAGGATGGTTAAGTACAAAGCCAAATTTCTTCAATAATGAATTTTGTATTTCTCTATTAGCTCTTTTTCTGGTGTCATCCAATGTATGTGGGTTACCTTCCCCTCTCCACATCTGTCGGGGCAAAATATCAGACCAAATTATATGTACAACAGGCCATGTGTTGCATATGGTTTCAAAATCATTTCTTACTTGCCAAATCAAGACTTTGCCCTTCATCAAGACTTTGCCCTTCTGGCTGAACCTACCATCCTCCTAGGATCTAGAGCCTTCAGCTTCTGCTGTTGCTCCTGGTGCCAAGCCCAACTCCACAGACATTCGCTCATGCCTATCCACCTGCAGAGCTTTCTTGAAGATGTCTGCCACATAGTCCTTCGAACAAATGTAAGACAGACTCAGAACACTGTTCTGGACCAACTCCCTCACATTCTGGTAATGGACTCTGATGCACTTAGTCCTGTTCCTAAATTTCTCTGCCTCTGACATGGCAGTGCAGGGCTGAGAATCCTCATGAACCACAGTTGGATCTGTGCACTCCTCACCAAGATCCAACAGAAGCTGCCTCACCCACTGCACTTCCCCTGACATTTCTGATAAAGCAGCAAACCCCACTTCTGAAGTGCTAAGGGCCATACAACTCTGCTTCCTGCTTCTCCACACTACAGGACTGTCAGCATACCTGATGAGCAATCCTGTGACTGACTTCCTGTTGTGAAGCTCTGAAGTGAAGGAGCTGTCAACAAAGCAGTCTAGCTGGGCTTCAGAATACCAGCTTCCTTTCCTTGTTACCCTTCAGTAACCTCAAAAGCCTCTTGACAGCTGACCAGTCCTCAAACTTAGGACTGTTGACCCTTCTGCTCAGCACGCCCACAGCAAATGTGATGTCTGGCCTGGTGTTGTTGGCAATGAACATCAGACTGTCTATGACTGACCTATACAGATCTGGATGCTCGAACACCTTATCAGACTCAGCACTGCTGGTAAATCCTGGAGTTGTGGGGCTCTTTACCACTTTGGCGTTCTCCAAGCCACACTTCTCCAGCAACCTCTCTATCTTCTTCATCTGACTCAGCATTCACAGTCCTCTCAACCTCAATACCTAAGTATGCTTTGAGGTTTCCTAAGTCTTTTAGGACAAATTTCTTTTCCAACTCTGCCTACACCGCCTTCACCTACTGTTCCGTCTGAGCAGCCACACAAAGGTCATCCACATAGATCACTAAAGTGACCCCTATTTTTCTGTACACACAGGCATCCCAGTCACACCAGCTCTTCATGGAAACACAAGTTCGAACAATGTGTACTTTGCTTAAGCCTGTAAAGAGCTTTCTTAAGCCTGTAGACTTTGCCCTCCTTGGCATCGTCAAAGCCTGGTGCCTGTTCCATAAAGATCTCCTCCTCTAACTTGGCATTCAGGCAGGCAGTTTCAAAATCAAAATTCCTCATTACCTGACCCTGCCTGGCAACCAATGCTAGCACCAACCTTAGGATCTCTGGCTTCACTGTAGGTGAGATTTTTTTAATCAAAGCTCTCATAGAGCTATTGAGAGGAGCCCCTTGCTACCAGCCTGGCTTTGTATTTGTGGATCCCTTTTTCTCCTTTTTCTTGAAGACCCACTTACAGCCTACAAACTTCTGGTCACTTGACCTGCTCACCACCTCAAATACTTCACTTTTCACCAGTGAAGAAAACTCACTCTCCATAGCCCCAAACCACCTCTCCTGTTCTTCTCTGGGAAAAGTGAGATTCTCCTGGTAGCTTTCTGTCTCTTCTGCTGCTATGGCACACACCCTAGCATTTTGCACCACAAAGCACTCAGGTGGTCTCCTGACTCTCTGAGTCCTCCTAGGTATGATTACTTTGGTTCTCCCCTTCTCATCCTCACTATCACTACTCATCTGTACCCCCATTGCTGTGGATGATGGGGTCTCAAACTTTTGGGTTGTGAAGGGTGAGGTCTGTGTACCTGTTGGCTCATTGGAGGTACTTGGCTGGCTTTTTGGTGTGGCCTCAGGTGTTTCCACCCCTGCAGTTTTGGTACCGCCTCCCTGTTGTCCCAGTCTCACAAACACTTTGTAGTTTGAGTGAATATTCTCCCACCCAGAGTGTTTTTCAAAATTTGCACTCCTGGACAACAGAATGCACCCATTGCCAAGGTAAAACGTATAGCTGGTCATCTTTCCTCCTGAAAATTTGGGGAATCAGAACATTGGCATGCTGCCCAAACACCCTCAGGTAGTTAAAGCTAGGTGGTCTCCCATATAGCATGTAGTAAGGAGTCTGCTTGACTGCTGAGTTCCATGCCCTGTTGTTGATGTGGCAGGCAGTCAGGATTGCCTCCCCCCAGAGACCCTGAACCCAGCGGCATGCAGTCTTTTATCTGCATAAGCAACCCGCTCTTCTCCTCCACCAGGTCATCTTCCTGTGGGGTGGCTGGGTTGGTGGTATTATGGCAGATGCCCTTCTGCTTCAAACAGTTCCCCAGACTTGCAGATAAAAATTTGCCCCCATGGTCTGTCAGCAAACCTCCTACCTTGTAATCAAACTCCCACTCAACTATCTCCACCCAGGTTTTGAATGTGGCAGAAGCCTGATTTTTCTCCTTTAGGGTGAAGGCATAGATGAATCTCATATGGAGATCTACAACCACCATTAAATACCTGCTCCCCCTATAGATTTGGAATAAGGGCCTGATAGATCTGCATGCACTACTTGGAATGGCCTCTGTGTGGTGCACTTGCTTCTCTTTGCAACAGGATAAGCCCTCAGCTTAATCTTGCTATACACAGAGCATTCCAAATGGTTCCTGCACTCATCCCACTTCAGCCCTGGGCACACACTTTTCAGTTTTTCCAGACCTGTGAACTCAATGTGTCCCAACACCCTGTGGAGATAGTGTGCACAGTTTGAATGCAGTGGTATGTTTCCAACTGTGCACACTCTACCTGGGCATCCAGATAATAAAGCCTGTTGTGCTTATGGGCTTTTGCACAAACCTGCCCCCCCCCTCTGGTGATCAGACACTCATCCCCCTAAAAATGCAGGGCATACTCATCTGTAGTCAGTGATGACACACTGACCAGACAGTTTTGTAATTGGGAAGCACACAGTACATTCTCAAATTCAAACCCTGGAAAATACACAGTTCCCATGTGCCTTATTTGGCTTGAACCCCCATCAGCCAAGCCCACTGAGTCAACACAGGATGGCTTCCTATCCTTTAGCAAGATCTTCTGGTTCACAAGGTGGTGAGTTGCACTGCTGTCGATCATCCATTGATGTCTGGCAGCAACAGCAAGATGGGCTTGAGAGTCACTGTCCTTCACTGCCAAAACAACTCCTTTCCTGTTCCCAGGAGACCAGTGTTGTTGTTTCCTTCTGGCAGCAGGTTGCTTCATGCAGTCCTTCTGAAAATGCCCTAGCTAACTGCAGTGAAAACATCTTTTCACCTTGCAGACAGGTGTACTCTCCATCCTTTGAACTGCCTCTGGTGGTGTGTTTGTTGTTGGCTTGGCTTGTTGCTGCCTCTGAATGCCAGTCTCAAAACTCCATCTCTGGAGTTCTTCTTCCAAGACATGTGTTGACACCAAGTCCATTGTGAGCTGACTCTCTTGCACCCCCTGCAGGTTGTACAATATGCGATCAAAGTCACTAGACAAACTGTCCAACAGGATGTAAGCCTTTTGTTCTCTTGGGAGGGCTATTCCTCTGGACTCCACCTCCAGGAATAAATGCTTCATTGTGGCCAGATGCTTCTCTAAGAACTGTCCTTTCTGCATTTTTCAGGCATACAGCCTTTTGCTCCAAAGCATTTTTGAAAATGCAGAGTCAGACTGGTGTACATTTTTCAAAGCAAACCAGACCTCCTGAGCAGATCTTTTATCTTGCACGTGATCCAGCTGGCCTGGGTCCAAACTGAGACAGATAGTCAGGTGTGCTTTTCTGTCAAACTCAGCATTCTTGGCTGAGGGCCCTTCTTCAATCGGGTCCCAGAGACCCTCCCTGACTAGGATTGCCTCGGCATACACTGCCCACTGAGAGTAGTTCTGGTCATTCAGCCTCGGGAACTTTGCAAATTCCATGCTGGCAAACAAACAAGACAAATGCACAGCATTGGCAGCCTTCCCAGCTTTCACTATCTTCTGAAGATATGAAGCACAGCTACACAGCTCAGCTTCTTAACTCTTTGCCTTCCGACACTCAAACAGCAAAAAGCAACTCTTCTAGATAACTGACACACACAGCTACTCACACTGTCATCTAGTCGGATCTGCTGGTGCAGACTAGGCCCATAACCTTTGTTAGAGTGGTTATGCAGTGCATGAAGATCCACATAGATGTGCAGCACCAGGATCACAATCTTCTCAGACGCAGCAGGTAGCTTGTCAGCTGGAAAAGCACCTCTCCCCTTCCAGACAGAGTAAAGAGACTCCACAGACAGATGTCTCTCATATGAGGCTTTAATTTTAGTTCCTCTATGTACAAGGCTATTTAAAGCAATCACCCAACATGATCCACAGCAATTCACTATACAACCAACAGCCCACTGCAACAACACCAATAACCACATGTGTGTCCAGAGGCTTCTGTCTTATATAGCCATGGCTCCACATGGCTTTCTTGCCCTGCCTCTTCCTGCTGTACACCTGTCACTCACTTGAGTGACTCTGCAGTTTTGTAGCAGTTCTTTGTGCTTTACAGCACCAGGTGACCATCCCCATGATGTCACATACTATGACACAGCACGAGTCAGCATGACTCAGCAGTGATCAAATGTTGTATCATCATGGCTGCTACTATTCCCCACATTATACATTTTACCCCTGGGACTCCATCCTAACAGTCACAATGTAGCCATTCTTTGACTGTAGTATTTCTTGTAGTTTAGTCTCTTTCTTGTTTTCACCATTCTCTAACAAGTTTTTCATTGACACCAAATTTTCTTGCACCTACACAATTATTGTATTATTTTGCATGTTCAATAACTTTCAGTCTGAACAATGGTGTGTTAAGAAGCTCTCATTTTATTTTCAGAACTCATTTTGCAGACAGTAAGAAGTTATAATTCTATTTTGTATTATTATAATAATCATGGGAATGATCGAAATATTCCTGTAAAAAAGTCCTTCCTTTCTACTTATGATTAAACAGGGGTTGGATTGCCATCTGTTGAAAGTGCTTTGACTGTGTATTACTGCATGGCAGTGAGTTGAATTGGATGGCCCTTGTGGTCTCTTCCAACTATGATTCTATGATTATAAAATCCAGTTTCAAGTAATAGAAGTAATGCATGCAGACAAAATGGCTACTGGTACATTGTGACTTGGTCAAGCATCCAGATAAAGGTGGTTCAGATGACAAAAGAAGAAAACTATTCAGTGTCTGAAGGTACTGTATAACAATTAACATGCCTTTTCAGTGACTTCTGTAGTTAACCATGATGGTTCAGGCATGGCTGTCAATTCCCAGGCCATTGTTAACTCAACACAAATGCAAACTGTCATTTACCTCTGAATAACTTGACCAAGGCTTTCAGGGTAAAATTTTGATTAAAATTTATCAGTTTATAGTCAGCATATATAGCAGTGACATTGTACAGGCAAGTTTCATTTTGAAATGTATATTATTAATATAGAACTTAACTATTTTTTAAGCCTGACAGCCTCAAACAAAACCTTAGTAACTATCAGGGTCACATTGAAATTTTTATTTTCAAATAGAAATTTGACATAAAATTGGGCTGATTGTTCCAGTTTATTTATTTATATCTGCCCTTTTCCCAAAACTGCGGGGCTATGCAGATGGGCAGGAAAAGGTGACCTGAAGTTGCCTTTTCCCCAAACTGCAGCAACTGCATCACCTGCCCTGAGGATGCCCTAAGTGGGGGTGGCGCAACCACAATGGGGGTGAGTTAATGCAGCTTTTCTGAAGACTCATTACATGCACTGCCGGCCCAGAGGTTTCCCTAAGTGGGAATGGAGTAACCACATAGGCTGGCAGCAGCAGCTTTAATTTTTTTTTTTCGCAGTCTCTGCAGCGTATGTGCATGTGCACAGGCACAACACGGCCCCTTTAACAGCAATGTTGACATTGCTAAGGACCTGTGCACTGTGCAAACTAGAGAAATTATGGCTGCCATGGAAACCGAGTGGTCAGCACTGGTGGTCAGCCTGCAAAACACAGCCACAGAAGCCTCCACCATGATTCCTGCAGCAGCTGCATTCGTGCAAGATAGTAGTGATGACTTGGAGGACCCAGAAGTGAGACCTGGTAGAGTGGGTGCCACAAGACACATTGCACAGTATACTGCCACTGCAGCCGCCACTGATGCCATCCAAGAGAGCCCCTTGCCACTGGTGGATGTTCCCTAGTAGCACTGATTGGTGGGACAGGTTTGTCACATACATCTGGTCTGATGAGCAATGGAGGATGTTCTTCTGGATGCCCCATGCCCTCTTCCACAAGATAGTAGAAATGCCAGGACTTTTTATCATTTATCCTCTGCTTCTCCCCCTTCTTGTCACCCAAAGATCATGCAAGGATTTCCTGACCTCGGCTTCCCCCAAGTAGTGGGTGCCGTAGACGGGTGCCACTGCCTGATCATGCCACCCTTGAGGAGGAGGAATGAGTTTGTCAACCAAAAAGACAACTACTCTATCATTCTCCAGGGGACCACCGATCATCGAGGATGCTTTGTGGATGTGGAATTGGGGTGGTCTCGATTGACTCACAATGCGAGGGTGCCTCTAGATGGCAGGGAACTCCATCGTTACCCTGAGGGGCCAGCAGATCGGCTCCCTCCTGCTCCTACCCCATTTGGAAGTGGCTGATGAAGCCCTACCAGGGCACACCAATGCCAGACAGAAAGGATTCAACAAAAAACCTCAACAAACAACTCCTATTATCCACACTCTGTGTATGGCTAGCATTTATGTAAGGCACTACTGTACTTTGCCATGATAATAAGCACCTGAATAAACATCTCCTATTATCCACACTCTCTGTATGGCTAGCATTCATGCTCTTATGCACTTATCCTTGACCATGAGCCTAGGGAGTCACACACAGACACACAGAGACACACACACAAAAGGGCATGGAGGGGTCACCTGGCACCAGATTTGCTGGCAATAGAAAGGTACAGTGCAAAAACCACCAACTGAAATCCCTGACAATGTATCAGAATTCCCAACAGTGAGTTTTTCTAATGGGTGCCCGTCCGGATCGCCTATTGGAGCCATGAAGAGGTGGGCATTGTCCTTCATGCCCTCAACCCCAAGACAACCACGAGAAGGGTCATGGCCAGCACGAACAGGCTGAACCAGGAGTACTTTGCCCAGGCCTCCCAAGCCATCCACCAGCAGGGCTTCAGGAGGAATCCCCAACAGTGCCAGACTAAGTTCAAGGCATTGAAGGGGGTCTTCTTTGAAGCCCTGGAGGACTACGGGGAGTACCCCCCAATGAGGAAGAGGCCACCCTTTTATGACTGGCTCAGGGACCTCTGGGTGAGGGTCGGCCACCTGAGATGGCAGGATCGTCATCCTCCGGGTAAGTGTTGGGCCCATGCCATGGTTCCTCATGCCAATCCCTACCTTTCCCTCACCCTTCCCTATTCCTCCCGTCTCTCTTTTCCCAGTCCCATGGATAATTAGGGTGTCCCTCTTGTCCTCAAATGTTGGTGTGCGATGGAGGCAATAACAGGGATGGAGGAGGCACCCTGCCGGTTTCCCCTCCTCCTCCTCCTCCTCAGACCAGAAAGCCGGACCAGGCAGGGAGGCCCAGGCAGAGGGATCCTGTGCCATCCCTCTGCAGCCACACCAACCTCCCATGCAGAAGGTAGGTCCCTGAAGAGAGGAGTAATGACTGCATGAATTCAGCCTCCATAGCATTTCTGTCCCTCCCCTCCCACACCACTTTCCAAGTTGGCTTCCTAAATGGTGTCTTTTTTTCCTTTCACAGGCAGACATGCTGAGGAGGAGCAGCCTGGGCCGAGCTACCACCCGTCTGGTGCGGAGGGACAGGGGCCCTTGGTCTTGTCCGCCTGGTGGTGCTGCAAGAGAGGTGGAACCAGGACTGTCAGCAAGGTAAGAGTGGCAGGGAAACAGAAGGAGGGAGTGGGAGGGGGCACCCAGGAACCCTAGCTTTGGCATTGGGTGATGGGGTGCAGAGTAGCCTCCTAACCACACTTCTCTCTTTTATTTTCCCTTGCAAAATGATGGATGGAGGACAGGATGGCTGCTGTGGAGGACCAACTAAATCATCTGGTGGACTCCATGGCAGCCATCATGGTCCACCTAGGTCTTCCCCGTTCCCTTTACATTGTACATACTTCCCTCCTCCCCTTCCCCTTCATCCCCCGTTGTATCTACTCCCCCTTTGTAAATACTCCCCTCCCCTTCCCCCATTTATAAATAATTGTAAATAGTTGTTTTATTGTTGTTTCTATCGAAAGAAAAACTTTATTATTTTTTAAAAATATGCCGCAATCTGAGCACGTACACAGGTTTGGCAATAGCTGTATTTTTATGAATAAACTTTCCATTTTTAAAAAGCTTGTGGTGTTTTATACGAAGATGTGTAGGTTCATTTCAGGATCTCCTCAGGAAACTAGTGAGCAGCATCAGTGAGGTGGGTATAGTGTGCAATGGCAGTGGCAATCAGTGAGGTGGGCATAGTGGGGGGTAGTTGGCAGTGTCTGCCTTGGTACTTAGTGGTGATCATTGTAACATCTCCATCCGCCTCTACTTGATCTCTGCCTTTGAGGGCAGCAAGAGGGCTGTGGCACTGCCACATCACTGCTGAAAAGGTTGGCAGACTTCTCTATTAGATGTTGCTCAATGATCTCCACCTCCATAGCAGCCTCCTACTCCATGGGTGGACACCTTTCCCTTCTCCCTCTGCTCCTCCACAGCTCCCTCTTTCATGGGTGGAGAGTGACCCCTCCTCCCTCTGGCCACAGTACGTTCTACTTCCACGGGTGGGGAGCCACCCCTCCTCCCTCTGACCACAGCACCTTCTACTTCCACAAGTGGGGAGTGACCCACTTCTCCCTCTGTCCAGCAGCACAGCACCTCCTGCTGGGCCTGAGGGATACCCCTCTCTTTTCCACCCTCCTGCACATCCTCCCTGATGCCACCAATGGCCCTCTGGGGCCCCTCTATGACATCCACAATTTGGGTGAGCAGACTGGTCTGCACTTGTAGGGAGTCAGCGACATGCCTGAACTTGTGGGCAATGCTTTCCTGATGCTGGAGATATTTCCGCTGGAACTCCCTCCATTCCTGTGCCTCACTCTGCCTCAGCTGATAGGAATGTTCCTTGAACCATTTATCCTGTTCTAGGGCTTTGTCCATTTGTTCTGTGGTGTGTTCCATGAACTGATGCTGGGCACTTGTACTTGCTGCAGCTGCTGAGTGACGGGCCCTCTTCCCTCTGATCTCAGCCAGGCAGGTTGCCAGTGGCATCGCAGCTCTGGGATGAGCTGTTTCATCCTCCTCTCTCTCTCATCTTACTTCCCATTCTAGGGACATATATGGCACAGTTTACACACAAAACATGTCTCACAGAGATTGGGGGTGGAGGGGAGAGATACATGCCAGGGAGCTTTGTGTAGACACACTGGATACATGGAGGTGGTGGTCATGCGAGGGACATGGTCAACAGGACACAGACACAAATGTTCCTTCAAGCCCCTACCCCAGCATGCTAGGGTACAAAAGTGGTGTGCGGGGGGGGGGGGGGGGTTCTGCAAACCTGCACACGTTCACAAAAAAAGTCACAAAAGCCATATAAAGTGCTATGCTTTTTTTTAAGTGCAGGCGTACATGCAACAGAATGTATTTATTGTCATAACAGAGAATATCTTTACCATATGCTGCCTGGACCTGATTGATCAGCTGGGTGAATTGTCC
>CM034706.1:151363048-151375988 GCA_020142125.1 Phrynosoma platyrhinos
CAGATGACCACACACTCAGAAATGAGAGATGTAGTAGTGATGGGTGACCAACAACAAAAAGTTTTTATACTTAATGTGACTACAAGAAAAAGAAGGGAGGGTTCGGTAATATTGAAAGCTAACACAATCTTTATGGATACTATCCAAAGTATTTATCTGCTGTTTAAATATCACAAAACAAAATACAGACTTGGTTCTTCAAGGACTTTTATAATTATAGCTACTGATTATCAGTTCTTAAAGATCACAGTACCTCACTCCTCATTTTATGTATTCAGTGTCCCTTTTATGGATGTTTTATTTCTTATGCTACTTGATTTTGTAGTGATGGGTGACTTCAATGATCCTGATATTTGCTGGAAGTCAAACTCAACCAAAACTTTTAAGGTGTAACAAATTTTTCACTTGCCTCAAAGATAATTTCATTGTTCAAAAGCTGGAAAAGGCAACAAGAGGATCAGCTATTTTAGATCAGATCCTTCCCCCTTTTTTTAATTTATATTTTACACATTACAAATAAAAATAAACAGATTACATTCAAAGCTTTTTTTACAATATACAAGTAATTATAAATTACAAAAAGTATGTACTTCCTGTAGTTCCTCATCAGTTGGGAGTGGTAATTGATATATTTTTGAAGCTCATTCTAATTCTAATGTTCTCATTAATTGAAAAATCAGTCTATTTATATAGCTCATAATTAATTACTTTCCACAAAAAGCTAAGTATTATTTATACAATATTATCAAAGAAAGTGCCATCGTGTATAATATTTTATTTAAAGATAATCTTTCTATTTGTACCACTTAAATTTGTGGTGTCTTTCTTATATTTAAGTGAAACAATGAAATTAATATTTTACACAATTATTTTGTACAATATTATAGGATACAATATTTCTGTATTATTAAAGTAGATACAATTCATGTTAGCATTTTCTGATTCCAAATTATATCTTTCATGAAACTTTTCCAAAGTCATCAAAAGGAAGACATTCTTTTTATACTTTGTTCATGGTCTTATTATTTATTAAGAAAGTCAATATGTCTTATTATTTCATGTCATTGAAATAATTAACTTCCATTCCTCTGTCATTAGTAAATCTTTAGGCTTCCATTTTTGTTGTTGTTATAATTAGTCTTGTGACAGTAACTAAATAAATCACAATTCTCCAAAAGAGTCTCTAATCATCTTTTTAGTGTACTGAGGTCATACTAAGTAAATATAATTCTGGTGGGAGTGGACACTGTATATTTAATTTGTTTTTAATTATCCTGTTGACTTTAGACAAAAAAGCTTTTGATAAATGGACATGAACACGATATATGGTATAATGTGCCAGCCTATTTGTAGCATTTCCAAAACCTTTCCTTTCCTGTTTTATAAATTCTATTCAATCGAATTGGAGTATAATACCATCTATTGGTCACCTTGACAAAGTTTTTTTTAAAGGTCTTCTGATGCTGAGAAAATTTGTTTTCTTCCATGAAGGTTCCCAGCTTTCAAGTTGGGTAATATGGCCAACATCTTTTGCCCATTTAATCATTGGGTTTTTGATCTATTCTTGTTCTGTATCTTTCTAAAAGTAGAGAATGCAATTTAGATATTTTCCCTTTGTCTGCAATCCACAAGACTTTGACAATTTGATTTTGGGTCATTTTGTATCCTTCCTTTGTTAAATCATCCTTGAATCTTTTTTCTATTCATAGATAAATAAACCAGTCTAATTTCAGATTTTTATCTTTCTCCAAGTCTGATCTTTGTCTTAAGGTGAAATTTCTTAAGGCATCTTTTATTATTAGCTCTTTATATTTTATCCAGCCACAGCATCTCCATTCTCATAGAAAATAATAATAATAATAATAATAATAATAATAATAATAATAATAATAATTTATTTTCACCCCATCCCTCTGTAGAGCAACTTCCTGAGTTGAGATCCATGTTGGTATTCTACCATAAAATTTAACTTTGATGTTCATCCAAACACTAAGTGCCTTTCTGATATAATGATTGTTACTCTATTAACCAAACATTTATTGTCCCAGATGTACTCATGGCAGCCAAATCTCAACTGATTTCCTTCAAGATCTAATAATATTTGATTTTCCAGTTTTAGCCATTGTTGTATCCATATAAGTACTGATGCTTGCTGATAAAGTTTTTAATTGGGTAGAGCACATCTTCCCCTTTGTTTAGCATCTTGGAGACTTTTATTCTAGGCTTTTCTCCTTGCCAGATGAACTTCTTCAGTTTTTTGTCCCAATCTAAGAATGTTTCTTTTTTTTGCTATTATTGCCAGATTCAAAACCAGAAACAATAACTTGGATAAAACATTCATCTTTATGATTACTATTCTCCCTATAAGGGATTTTTTTGTTTTGTTCCAACACTGTAAGTCTCAATGAATATCTCGTTGGATTTGTTTATAATTGTTGTCATACAGATCCACATTTTTCTTCATTACCCAAATTCCAAGATATCTGACCTTCTTCAGATATATCTTTTAGCTTTTCTTCATCTTTCTTTTGATATAGTTTTAGTTAGTTGTTTATTTTAAAACCAGAGTATTCTCCAAATGTTTTAATTTCTTGTAAAAATAATTACAAGAAATTAAAAGGTCATCAGCAAAGGCTTTTATTTTCAATTCATGATCTTTAATTCTAGTGCCTTTGATCTTGTTTTCTTTAATCAGATTGATTAGTTATGATGAATAACAAAGGGGAGGTGGGACATCCTTGTCATGTTCCTTTATTTTGCATTAACTCTGATGTCAATTCACATTTCATAATCAACTGAGCAGATTGGTCTTTATATAGCTGTTGAAGGCTTTTTACAAAGTTCTCATTTATCCCAGTTTCCTTCAGACACTGAAACATAAAATCCCATCTCAAATTGTCGAAGGGTTTGGCATCAGCAAATACCATGCCCATCTGCTTGTCTTCGTGTATGTAGTATTATTTTATTAAGTCCAACAAGGTGCTTGTATTGTTCCTTATGTATCTACCAGGAATGAAACTATTTTGGTTTTCTTGAATTTTATATATTGAGATGGTTTTTTTTAATCTAGTTGCTAGTATGTCAGTGTCGATCATGTAATTGACATTAACTAACCCAACTGACCTGTAATTCTTTATGTTTTTGTATTCTTCCCTTCCTTTGGTATACGTGCGATGTTTGCCTTGATCCATGTTTCAGGAATACCTTCAGTAGGTATCTGGTTAAATGTCTGTTGGAGTAGTATTAGTAGTTCTTCTATAAACAATTCATAATATTTAGATGAAAAGCCATCTGGACCTGGCATTTTGTTTTCCTTTAATTTTTTTATAGCTTGTGTTATTTCAGACATGGATATGGGAGCTTTAAGGGTATTGTCCTGTGGCTGGGAAATTTTAAATATAGTCTTATTGTCCAATTATGTTTGTAATTTTTTCTAAAAAAATATTTGGTCTTTCTTGTTCCTACAAAAGGTTGGTATAGTAATCTGTGAAAACTTTTTTTTAAAATCTCTTCTTGATTTCCTCTTTCCCATCTATAAATGATATGTTCTCATTATTATGACTAATTTCCACAATTGTCTGTCTTTTTCCTCTTTCAATTTATATGCCAACCATCTTCTGACTATCTCAAAATATAGTCCTTTGTGTTCAAAATATAACTAGCTTGCCTTCTTTATTTATTTTTTTTGGAAGTTCCTCAGAAGTTTGAGGTTTCAACAGTTTTTGACGAAACTGTATTTCATTAATCAACTTTTCATTGGTAGGTTTTTTTTCTAAGTTCATTCTCTTTTTTCTTCATTAGCTCTGAGGTTTGTGTCATGATCTCCTGTTTCTGTTTTTTATTTTCAGAAGCTTTTTGTAATAGTAATCCCCTAGCCACTGTTTTACTTGCATCCCGTATAACCTTGATTTTTATTCCCTCTGTACAGATTTCTTTGAAATGATTTCAAAGTCCTTTTTCATTTTTTCAACAAAGTTTCCATCTTTAAAGATGTTATTGTCCAATTTCCAAATGAATTCCTTTTTTTTTAATTTGTATGTCTAAACAAATTAAATTATGGTCTAATATCATCTTGCACATAATTTCCATATTTCTTACTTTAGTCAGTAATACATTGGATATTACGGCCATGTCTATTCAAAACATGAAACAGTGGCTATTGGGGGGAAAAAAAGTAAATCCCTTGATTGAACCATACTTGTTTGTCTATATGTCTTCTACCAATTGTTCTTCTATCATATAAAAAAATATCTAGGTAGTTTGCCCTGATAATTTTTAATCTGTTAGTGGGAATATCTATCTCTATGTGGATTTATAACACCATTGAAGTCTCCTATTATCAATACATTTTCTTTATTTTAATCAATAATATATGAAAAATATGTTTTCTTTTGTGATTGGTGTTAATTCCTTTGATGTCCGAAGATCCTATAGTAAATGTCATCTCTTGTTCTTAAATTCTGTTTTCTTTTTCAGTTAGTTTTTTTCATTAACTCCTCCTTGCAAGGGGCTTCTGATTTATTTCCTTCTTTGCTGCTTTCTTCTAGTACTCCTTCATCCCCTCCTTTGGATTCTATGGTGTCATCTCTTGATTTATCTTCAAAGAGAATGAATTGTGTTCCAAATCTTTCTCTTCATAATCATTGTTCTTTCTCAAGTCTGTTCTTCATTGCTCTTGTTCATTTCTTTGATGTTTTGGTACAAATTCTTTTTTTCTTCACATTTATCTTTTTATAGAAGTTTTTTTGCTTTTTCAATGGTGTTTATCCTATATCTCTTCTGCTTGTATCTAAAGGAAATCCTCTCCAGTCTTTCCCATCTATAAATTATATTCACCCTTTTAATGCTTGTGTAAGAAATTTATATTCCTATCTTTCTCTTAAAATCTCTTGATGTGTATCCTTAAAGATCTCAACTTCTTTTCCATCAACAAACAGTCCTTCATTCAAATATTGTTAAATAACACTGTTCCTAATTCTAATGTTAGTCAAATTAACAATTATATCTCTTGGAACTTTCTTTTCCTTTGTGTATGCAGAATTTATTCTAAAGGCTTGTTAATATATGTATCCATCACCTCTTTTGTTATGCCAATGTAATTAGTCAGAATCATAGTTAACCTTTTCAGGAGACATTATTTTTAGCTCTACAAGTACTCTTAATTTAATACATGCAGCAAGATCTTTTGTGAATCTATTTCTCTTTCTTTATCTTTTCTGTCTTGTCTTCAAGCTCCTGTGTTGTTTTTTAGAGTGTTGATTTTTGTTTTCATTTCTCTCACTTCCTTGTCTAAGTCATCTATTTTTGATGATAATTCACTTAACTCTTTTTGGAAGCCTTATTTTATCTCTCTTCTAGTTGTTTTTAATTCTTCCCTTATTACCTTTTTGAATTTTTTCTTGAACTCTCTCAGTTCTTGCAGTAGGATGGTGCTTACATCTAATTGCTTTGTTCAATGGATCCTCTTCTTTGAGTTGGTTTATTCTAGGGTTGTGTCATTGCCCTGGACTTTATTCCAGAGGCCATTTTATAAAGTTCTTTGTACTTAATTGACAATAGATAAAGAATCTATAATTATTTATCAGTTCTTAGCTGGAAAAGTTACTCTGTTCTTGTATCTTATTCCTACTAAAATTAGAGTTGTTCAAAACTGATATTTTCCTAATACTCTACTATATCAAATCTTAAATCCTTTTTTGTAATAATAAATTCATAAAATTTCATATAAATTGCAATTGGAATAAACAATAGTAAAATTTACAATAGAATATGTATACACAATTCATTTTCTCTCTTTTGTTCTTTTACTTCATCACAATTTACTGCTATTCTTAAATATCCAAATATATCCAAATATATTAATTTCTTTCCTGTAGTTAATAAAACTTTTCAGATAACTCAGTGCATAACAAGTAATAATTCTCATTCACCTTTTAAATCTTGTTGTTACTTTAGTATACTCAAAATATCTATATATTTTTTATAGAAATTAATCTAAGCAACTAAAGTGACTGAAATAAGAATCTTTTCAAGTAAATACAGGGCCTCTACAGACCGGGCCAAAGGGCCGGCCTGGAGACAGGGATGGGGAGGAGCAGCCACATGTTGGGCGCCCCAACCCCATGCTGAGGATGTTTTGTGCCGCATGCCATTACACATGGCACATGATGTCAAGATGTCCTTCCAGCACAGCATCCTGATGCAGCAGCTCTTAGGGCACCCTTTTTCTAGCTCTGAAAGGAGTGGCATTTTGCTGCTATTTTCCAGGCCAGCAGATGGGATAATCAGGACTGCTGCATGTTGTAGCAGTGCCCCGATCCTCTGCTTCCCAGGGTTGCCCAGGGCCATCCATCTGCATCCCCATACAATCTTTCTCTTCTCCTTCTTAGTCAAAATTCATTTGTTTTTACTCTAGATCAATTGGAAACACTTTGAATTAATTGTATAATTTCTCTATATCTACTACATAAATTTAACTTGATAAATTCAAATTGAATATTCCAAAAAAAATAAAATAAAATATTGAAATGTAAATCAGTTACAATACAATGAGTTAAGTAACTCCTAAATGCAGGATCCTACTTTTCAAGTTTCCAATTAATTACACTTAATTGATTTTTCCCTTTAATGTTAAATGTCATTTGTCTTATAGTTAATTCATTACTCTCTAAATTCAGATTTTCTTTTTATCTTAACTTATTGACCTCTTGGGAGTCTAGTTTATAATTAAATGTTTTCCCAACGATATGCACAATGCCATGCAGTATTTATTGAAAACATTTTTGCTGAGGGTTTGACGAGCAAAAAAAAGGTATTTCTTGTCCAAATTCTAATCTATGAAATTATGAATTATAAAGACAATATACACAATAAAGTATTGCTTAGGGCCTAAGCAGATGGCTTATTGGGCCGTCCTCGACACAGGGAAGGTGAGGGGCAGCCACACGCTCGGTGCCCCATCCCCCTCCTGAGGTCGTCCTCGGAGCCGCTGGCCCTCCGCATGACTGGCGCTCCAAGAATGACCTCCCGCCGCAGCGTCCGGACACACTGCGGTGGAAAAGTCACCGAAAGTGTGCCACAATCTTTTGCAGTGCACTTATGCAGTGCACTATTTTAGCGCTCCTTTCCAGGGGCGCCGCTGGTGGGCTGCTGGATCGAGGCATGGGGATGCCTTGGTCCCACGGCACACCTTCCCAGGGCGGCCCATGGCCGCCCATCTGCTTAGGCCCTATGTCTCACAAGTATGTTGTGTCTGATGATCCTGTAGAAATTTGCAATCTCTTATTACTATCCAGGCTCTGCAGAGTATTGTAGAGAGTCAAGAATCTTGTGGAGTGTTTGATTCAGCTGTTGTAGATCAAATTAATTTGTTTAAATTTGCTGCTATCTCTCAAGTGGGTTAGAAAGTGATTTAGTTCCTCTATATTATTAAGTAGAAAATAATCTTCAAACACAATTTATTAGCCTTTATAGAATTTGAGGATTTTTCAAACGTATAAGGTTTTGAGGATTTTTTCAAATGTAGTTGTATAGTTTATGGCAAAGTCTGGTGTATCCAGATTATTATTACAAAATCCAATTTAATCCAGTAGCCCAATTTAATTAGATCCAATTTAATGCTGTAGTGGCAATTAACAATCACCAACATACATTAGATTTCATCACTTTGGATAGTCAGTCTAGTATGGGCAAGGGCAACAAGCAAAAGAAGGAACAAAGTAGACAATTTTTGCAAATAAAGGACCGTGTTCTTGAAGCTTTCTTTAAACTTGCAGTTTTGTTTGTTTATCCAGATAGGCACTGTTTTCTCTCTTATTCCTGCAAGTGAAAAAGTAAAAAAAAAAAAAAAAGATTTTCCACTGCCAAATTATTTGTTGGAAAAGTATCTTCTTGTTCAGGTTTAAATGCAGCACCACAACATATTGAGCTCCAAGAGAAAAAATTGCCATGATAAGTCTTTATTTTTTTAAAAGTTACTGGCAAGGCTAAAGCCTAAAAGGCTTCTAAAGGTGGGGGGGAACCACCATGGTGGATGCTCTGTGGCTCACCCCAAACACTCTCAGCATCCAAACATTCTTGTTCTTCACCGCTTCTCTCCTCTGAGAATGGCATGTGGGTGCTGCTTTCAAGGTTTGAGCTAGCCCCCAACAAGCCCCTAAATCCCCAGTCCTTTCCAGAAGCAAAACTTGCCTCAGAAACACCATGTTTGAAGTGATGAGCTAGCCCCCAACAAGCCCGTAAATCCCCAGTCCTTTCCAGAAGCAAAACTTGCCTCAGAAACACCATGTTTGGAGTGATGAGAGTGAAGCAAACACACCACACCACCAGTCGACTCTCCATCATAACTAGAAGTCTCATTTTAGATCAGATCCAAACCAACAGGGATGACCTGGTTAACGGGGTGCAATTGGTGCGAGTGATCATCTTCCCCTGGAGTTTGTTATACAGAGGAAAGGAGAAGCCAGACACAGCCAGACATGCATTCTAGACTTTAGGAAAGCTGATTTCAGTAAACTTAGGGAAATACTGGGGGTGATCCCATGGACAGGAATACTAAAAGAGAAGGTAATTCAGGACAGATGGGAGTTTTTAAAAAAGTTTTTTTTAAAAAAAGGGAGATACTGAAGGCACAATTTCAAACAGATTCAATGAGGAGGAAGAATGGGAGGTGTCTCAAGAAACCAGAATGGATGACTAAAGAACTTTCAATTGAGCTAAGTTTTAAATGGAACATGTATAGGAAATGGGAAAAAGGATAAATTACCAAAGAGGAATTCAAACAAATAGTTAGCACATGTAGGGGAAACGTCAGAAAAACTAGAAGTATAGTGTCTAGGTCAATTGAAGTAATAGTACCATAGTATTCTGCTTTGGTGAGGCTTCACCTGGAATACTGTGTCCAGTTCTGGGCACTACAATTCAAAAAGGATGTTGACAAGCTGAAGCATGTCCAAAGGAGGGCAACCAAAATGGTGAAGGGTCTGGAAACCATGCCCTATGAGGAATGACTTAGGTAGCTGAGTATGTTTAGCCTGGAGAAGAGATGGTTAAGAGGTGATATGATAGCCCTGTTTAAATATTTGAAGGGGTGTCATATTGAGCATGGAGCAAGCTTGTTTTTTGCTGCACCAGAGAATAGGACATGGAACAATGGATGCAAACTACAGGAAAAGAGATTCCACCTAAACATTAGGAGGAACCTCCTGATAGTAAGAGCTGTTCAACAGTGGTGAAATCTTCTTCTTTGGAGGTCTTGAAACAGAGGCTGGATGGCCATCTGTTGGGGATGCTTTGTCTGAGAGTTCCTGCATGGCAGGGGATTGGACTGGATGGCCCTTGTGGTCTCTTCCAACTCTATGATTCTGTGATTGCTGAGTTGCAGTTTGGTAGCAGATGAAGTTACTGATCTGGCTTGAAAAACTGAGAACTAGAGGAGGGAAGCTAGATTGCCAAGATGTAAGCCTTAGGATACCAAGTGCCTGCTGGGAAACATCATTGTTACCAGATAATCAATCCAAGTAGAAGCCAGGAGTAAGCAGTTAATGAAAACAACAACAGTCTGGTGAAGAATCCAAGCAATAGAACAGAGACATTGTTAGTATGTCACTTGCTCTGGTGTCCAACAGTTAACCTCTCTGAAGAGGCAGAGATCATCTTCAATGAGGTACTGAAAAAAATATGATGGAGATATAAAAGTAATCACAATCATTATCAGCATCAATTATAGAGCAGACCTTGTGCAAGCATTGTTCTATCTTTCTATAGTTCCAACAAAGAAAGTTAGGATTTGTCTTATCATGATTACTCATGGCCAGATTAGCACATTTTTTAAAAAAGCGAATAACAACCATCTGGTAGTGGGGGACTGATCATTATTAGAATCTTAGAAGCCAGGGAGGAAAAGTTTAATTTTTTTCCCCTCTTTACCTTCTGCCTTGTTAAAATTGTTCCTTTGAAACAGCGTTTTCCATGGGGAGGAATGTTCCAATTGAGCATCATTTTTGATGGGAAAATATGAGATTTCAGGGAGGAATTTTTGTCAGAACAGCAGCATAAGGCAAAGGCTTAAACTCTGTTGGATTCCTTGCATTTCCAACAATTATCACACTCACATATCCCTCAAATGGTGTTTTTAAAAATTATTTTATGGCATTGAAATACAAAGACACATTTAACATTTCATCTATTTTAATTGCTGTACTGTTTAATAAAATACGAAGAGACAAAAAAAAGTGAACAGGTAGTTTGCTTGGTAGTATGGCCTCATACATCTGCTAGACTAAAGTTGAATAGCTCTCCTAATTTTCTAAAGAATTATTCTGGGTTATCTACATTTATAATGTGCATTATTCTTTCAATTTGTCTGTTTATCTGTTTGTCTGTCTATCTATCTATCCTTCCTTCATTAAGTACTCTGGATATTGTAGGGTTTATTATCAGTTCCTTCAAAGCATTCTCATTCTTCAAATTTGGACAGGGAGAAAGCAGAGAAATAGCACTGTTAGCATTCAATCAGCATAGCAGTTCACTAAAGACAGAGGTGTTCAATCACATTTTTGAAAATATCCTTAAGATAAATGTAATAATCATGATTTTCAGCAATGACTTGCTACAGTGTTAATGTTTGGGAATAGATTAATGGAATTTCATCTACTGATAAAAAGAAGCTGAGCAAATGTCACTGGCTTATAATGAATAAAACAAAATAAAAACAGCCTGGATTTTTAATAAAATGTTTAAACCCCATGGAGAAATGCAGTAATTGAAACAAAATCCATTTCCAATTTACACATTTGAATGGTGGAATAAAATTATGCTAATCTAATGTATCTACCCTATTGTGATTTTCTGTTTGTTCTGCTGCATGCATAAATATGAGGAGGCTATTATCCCTTTGATAATATTCCATACTTAACTGTTTCAAATTGAGATGCTCTCCTTGCACAGTGCAAATACACTCTTTTGAAGGATCTTGTTTACTAAAGGACATTCCTTGGCTTGCTATATTCTATTTTAATTAATTTTTATTTATGACATGTACTATGTATTACAAATTACTTTCACTGAATTGCACTATAAATATTCTTATGCTTACTTTTCATTATTGAGTCCCACTCTTTTATTCTCTATCCCACTAGATTGCTTAGTAGTGGTTCAAGAATGTAGAATGTGGGTCAAACTTAGAATGAGGAGAGCTGGAATTCAACCTGCAGGATGTCGCATCCTCAGGATTCTGTGATATCAGTGAGTGATCAGAAATGATGAAGAGTTTCTCTCACACATTGCTTTCCTTTCCATTTGGGAGGGAAGTAGCATATGAAGCCCTTTTTTGATTGACTTAAAAGGAAAACTGTCCTATCATGGCATTGGTTACTTGCCTCAAAAGGGAGTTGCATTGTCATGGGTCTGGGTACAATTGAATACTTCTGCCTGTGTGGTATGTTTTCAATTAACCTTCAAATGAGCCATGTGACATTTCTTCTTATTTTTTATTTCTATGCTGCCAACAAGATGCATGTATCACAGCAGTTTTTGCTTTCAGTGATAATGCAATCTAGGTTTTTGGGCAGAGGGAAATTCAAAGAGTGGGACAAAGTGGTATTTGGAATCAGATATGCAATTATATGTACTTAGACTTGATTTGGGAGAAGTTTTTAAAAACACCAGGAAATTGAGACCCAATGTTGCACCACACTGGCATGAGAAAAACAAATAATAAAAAGCAAGGAGGATACATTTAAAAGTGGATTTTAGAAAATGCCATGTAAGTCTTCATCTTAATCCCACCACCATCACAATCATGCTAGGTAAGGTGAGGACATAGGAGAGAGACTTCTTACTGGCTGCTTCTAAGTTGTGAGATCCTTTCTATGGGAGTCTCAGTTACCCCACCCAACCTGACAAACATTCCTTTCATTTAGACAAGTCTCCAACCACTAATAAGCTGTGACTGAAAGGTCTTTTAATGTGACATGCTGTGCTATTATCTTCTTTGCTGTATTAAATATGATTCATACTGGTTGAAATCAGTGTTTCCACAGCATTGGCTGTTTAATGGGTTTTAAAAAAACTTTTCATTATTAGGTTTTTAGCTATACTGTTCTTATTTATATAGTAATCCTCCTTGGCTCATTTGCCAAGAGAAAGGCAGGATAAACATTGAATGAATGGACAATATACAGTATAGGTGATGGTGCTATGTATAACATGGCATGATATTGGCATGATACTGCCTAGCATATGCACACATGCTTTGTTGCAGGTCTATACTGATGATCTGCAAGGAGATTACATTAGACAAACTTTTTCCTGTTGTCAGACATGAATCTCAAAGCATAATACCAAATTTTCCCCCTTTGAATAATGTGTGTATCTGCTTGTATAATGTAGTATCGTCTAGGGTCAGAACTATTCAATTAAGGATATGGGATATTGAATAAAAACAATATAGAATCTGCCATAATGTTTAGGAATGCACAGAAGAAGATTAAAAACAAAACCCCATAACTAATGCTATGACCAACAACGAAGCCTCCCCGACGCGTCGGGAGGGGCTGGAATTTGCGTCGGCCAAAATTGGGCCCCAACGCATTTGATTGGCTGAGAGGCCTGCAAGACCCGCCTCTTCCGGGCCCTTCAGCCAATTGGAGTAAACGGGATCTCAACAATCTCGCGAGACTTCGGGTCTCGCGAGATTAAAAAACGAGACTTGGACAGGCTATATAAGCCTGTGCTGCCTCGTGGGCAGCAGCCATTTTGTTCGAGCAAACGAGCAAGCAGCTTGCTCCTCCGCTCTTTTGCCCGAGGACTGGGCCTACTCCAGGCTACAGGCCTTGGAGTATAGCGGAGTGTTTGGGGCCAGACAGCCGTAAACTAACGGTGGCATCACGTCTCGCCATTAGCGAGATTGTATATTTGGTGGCCCGAAAAAGGGCCGTTA
>CM034706.1:151408394-151419151 GCA_020142125.1 Phrynosoma platyrhinos
CCTTGTGTACCCCAATTTCACTAATTCATCATGGATGCACAAATTCCATGCCTTTGCACTTTGCTTCAAACCGTACAAAGCTTTCCTTAGTCTATACACTTTTCTGACACTGTCCTCCTCAAATCCAGAAGACTGCTCCATGAACACTTCCTCATCCAAATTAGCATTTAGATAAGCTGTTTCAAAATCAAAGTGTTGAACCATCAGACCTCTCTTGGCTGACAGTGCTAACACCAATCTCAAACTCTCTGGCTTGGCTGTGGGTGAAAACATTTTTTCATAGTTGTCAAATTACTGCTGTGCAAATCCCTTTGCAACTAGCCTGGCCTTATACTTGAGACTACCATCCGGCATCTCCTTTTTCTTATACACCCACCTACAGCCAATCACTTTTTTGTCCCTTGGTCTGTCCACAATCTCAAAAACATTTTTGTCTACAAGACAGCCAAACTCCTGATCCATTGCCTAGTACCACTGATCCTTCTCCTGAATAACCAAGAAACATCAAATGTTTGCTCTTTGGTTCTCCCTTCTTCCTAAAACAGGCAGGAATGAAAACATTGTCATACTGACCAAAGATTCTCAAATATTTATGGTTTGGGTTTTTTCCATACAACAACCTGTATGGAATGTCCTTGACTGAAGCATTAAACATCCTATTAGAAAGATGATTTGCCATCAGAATTGCTTCACCCTAGAAGCTTTCAGGAACCCTTGCATCCAGTATCATGCTGTCCTTCATTGTTTTAAAGACCCCTATCTTTCTCAGCTAATCTATCCTCATTCGGAGAAGCTGGATTCATGATTTGATGTGAAATTCCTTTCTTTCTAAGCCTATTAGCCAAATGGGTTGATAAGAATTCACACACACACACCAGTCTGTAATTAAAGTTCCTACTTTGTTTTCAAACTGACGGTCAATCATTTTCACCCAAGATTTCAAGCAATCACTTGCTTCCTCTTTGTTTTTCATCAGCCTTACAAATGAATAGCTTGTGTAGTGATCAACTATCACAAGAATGTACTTGCTGCCACCTACAATTTGCTTGTGCCACGTCTGCGTGGACAAACTGAAATGGCCTTTCAGCAATTCTTTTAAATTGTTTAGCTCCCAGGAATGCCTTAATTTTCATCTTGCTACAAACTGCACATTCCAAATTATTTTGGCTCTCTGCCATCTTTAGCTCTGGACACAATTCCTTCAGTTTGTCCAAACTGTTGAAATTTGCATACTTAAACAACCTATGGTAATAATGAATGCAATTGGGGTGCAATGGAATATTTTCTATGACAGCACACTCTGCTCTGCCTTGCATATAATACATTTTCTCCAACTTGATGGCTTTACCACATAATTCCCCACCAAGACTAATCCTGCATTCATCCCCCACAAAATGCAATTCATAACCATCATTTGCAAATTCAGAAACACTGACCAAACAGTTCTGTAACCAAGGAACACACAGTACATTGTTAAAACTTTTACCAAGTCCTGGTATGTAGACAGTCCCCATTTCATGGATCTCTTTTTTCTCTGTCTCATCAGCCAACACAACAGAATGCACGTTTGGTGGCTCTCTACTGTCTAGTAGATCTGAAGTGTTTATCATGTGGCTGGATGCACCACTATCTAGAACCCAACACAGTTCTGTTCTGGATCTGCCCTGTACCACAGAAACAGTCACTCTTTTATTTCCAAAGTCCCTGGGAGGTTTTGCTGATGTTGTTGTTCCTGGCTCTTCTTCCTTTTGTCTGCAGCAAACTGCCTGCATTGACTTTTAAAATGCCCTGTCTTTCCACAGTAGAAACATTTTTTCTTCTATTTTGAAACTGCTGTCTGCTCTGGATGCCACTCTCTTGAAGAATCTGGCTGAAGCATTGTCCTGGACAGTGACTGATATTTTTACATTCCATTTCAAATTTACACCTCTGGCTTTCCTCCAGAATCCTTGATACTATCATTTCCACATTAATCTGTGCCTCCAGTACACTTTGTAGTCCATAAAAATGTTATCATAACTTTCATACTGAGACCCCAACAAAACAAAAGCTTTCTGCTCTCTCCCGAGCTGAACTCCTCTCATTTCATTTCCATTAGAATTGCTTCACCCACATAGCAGAATATGACCAAAACCTTCCAAATTCCCTCTCTCTCCCTGCACATATGGACAAAGCATTTTGTTGTTCCCCCAAGCTACCACTCACTTGGGTGTGTACATCCTAGATGATTGGCTGAGTCCCACTTTCCCAGGCCTTCAGCCCAACCCATGTTGCTGACATCCTTGCCCATGTGACAAGCCATGCTTACATTGTGTGTTTTGGTTAGAATGTGTCCTTTTCCCAAAACACACTAGTGGTTTTTTTTTCCAGTTCCGTTGTTGTTGTCTGGTGTAACACCTGTTGTTTGTCTGCCCCAATATGTTTTTCCAAACTCTTCTGACAGGAAAATTTGCCCATACATCTTTTACATTTCTAGTCTGACTGTATGTCCTATCAAGCATTTCTCTGACAGTGTGCACTCTTGATCTCACCATTATTTCAAACTACTGCTTCTGGCCAGTTACCAATAGATTACTTGTTCACTTTTGGCAGAAGAATGACTAGGGTAATCTAAAGGGTAAAGGCACCATTTTACAGATATGCAGCAATTTTGAATTTTTTTGGCAGCATTGATTGAGCCTCCACATGATATGCTCTGATATTTTGCCATACCACACCAGGAGGGATGTTGTAGATATCCATAGTCTTAATAGGGCAAGAAAGAAAGTAAATAAGGAACTGCATTTGCCACTGCTTGGCTGCCAGGTTTCAGTTGTTTATTCTCAGAAATTTTGCCTTCAGCAGCTGAACTCTCTAGGGCTAATGATATACACTTAATAAGGTAAGACATGATAAGGACTCCACAGGATATTATTTTATGCAGCTAGTAGAAGAGGGATTCAGTTCCTTCTTCTCTCTGCTGCTTTGGGACTATATAGAGATCTGGAGAGCTGAACCCTTTGCAGATGTTTACATTTATTCTAATTAATAAAGTGACTAGTTCAATCCCATTTCCTTGTCTCACCTCTTTATTTTTGCTTAAACAAAAGTAGAGCACCATATGACAATGGGAGCAAGTGATACCACTCATGGATCTACAATATTTTACAAGAAGACACTGTAGCATGTGTTTATACTGCCTTATGGTGCTCTGCTTTTGTGGGTGGAAATAGAAATAAAGCAAAGAGAAAGAAGTGAGACAGAACTAGTTGCAGTTTGAGCACATCTTTGGACAATGCCATCTGCACATTAAGCGTGGTGTTACATCAATAATTAAACTGTGTTTTAGTTTCTGTTCAGTACTAAAAATATATGACACAAGACCACAGGAAAATGGATGAAGTTTCTAAAAGTCTGTTCCACAAATCTTCTAAGATCTTTCTATGGATTTTCCAGTGAGATAATGGGGGGTTGCAGACAGCCAGAAATAGTGCAAATTGAGTCCACTTTTAGGGTTAGGGTTAGTGCTAGGGAGTCATGGGAATTGGTTTTTTTCGGAGACATTGAGCCTTCTCTGTCAGAGAGCTCTGGTGCCACAATAAAATACAGTTCCCATGATTCCCTAACCCTAACCCTAACCCTAAAAGTGGACTCAATTTGCACTATTTCTGGCAGTCTGCAACCCCCCTACGAAGCTGAAAAAGAAAGTCTTCAAGCTTACATTTGGGAAAGAACATGAACTACCTCCATTTATATTATTAAATGACATTTTTCAGGAAGCAACTGCAATTATCTTTCAGTGAAGTGTGAATAGCCCTAGAGATTATTTGCACATTGTCTGTGAATGTGGAAGAAGATGAAAGAAGTTTCAACAAGCTAGTTCTCACAATGTAAGAAAATCATAGAATTGGAAGGGGCCTCATGAGTCCGTTGAACACTATAGCTATTATAGGAACAGAAATTGTTAACCCTCTGTCCAGTTCCATTCACACCATTTTGTTCACTGACTGTGAACTTGTAAGAGAAATTGACGTTGAGAGTATAATTCATTATTTTGCAATTTTAAAAAAATCAGATAAACAAATATTAAAAGTTAATTAGCATAATGTTTGCAACTACACTGCTCCATTGACAGAATACTTTCTTTATTAATGTCTAAAAAAGTTATGAAACAATGGACAGACTTGCAGAACTTTCAGACAGGGTGCTACTATTAATCGAATACAGGAAAGGATGGTTTCTCCCACCCTCATATATAGAATATGTAACAATAATTTTATTTATTTATTTAAAAAGAACCATTATGTATGTGACCTGTGGGGGGCCTGTGTTACAAATTTGTTCTGTGTTATAAATCTTAACTCCCATATGATGATTGGGCTTGTTAGCATGTTCTGCCTTCCATGCTCTGTCAAATTAGACAGAGGCCAAACTGGAGCATTTACTGGAAATCACTGGTAGCTTGAAAGTGCACATGAGCTACTTTGGAAACCCCAAAGAAACTGATAGGGCCATTGATGAAGAGTTCTAACAGTACAGATAGGGAAAAGGGAAAGAAACCTTTGTCAGTCACAATCAACCATATTTGCCTAGGGGTGCATCTACACCAGATACTTAATCCAGAACCAACCCAGAGCCTTATACCCTGGATTGGCCCCAGACCAATCACAATGGGAAACTTATGCACTGGGCTGAATCTGGTATGATGCCACATCACTTCTTCATGGGCAGGAGATCCATGTAAAGCCTGCCTGGACACAAATTGGCACATGGACATATGATCAACAAGAAGTCTATTGAGCCAAGTGCCACACCATCCTCTTTCCCCACACTGAGCAGCACAGGGATGTGCTGTTTTTGGAGCCACTGCCACCACTTCCTCATGGTCAGGAGCTCTGTGTAAAGCCTACCCTGTGTGTTACCGCTTCTGCTGAATGCAGAAATGGCTGCCTGGACTCCTTGTTGACCACATGCCTAGGCTGATATTACTGTCCTCAGCAGAAGTGGCAATGTGCAGGCAGGCCTTACATGAAACTTCTACCAATAAGGAAACAGTAGTAGCAGCTTGGGAAACAGACCATCCACTTTCTCTGCAGTGCTCAGTGAAAGGTATGGGATGATGTGGCTCTTGGTTGTAAACAACTGGATCAGACTGAATCAGACTTGATCCAGCTGTGCACATGCCAAAAGAACCCAAGATCAAGATTTCCAGGAAACTTAGGATTTCTTCTAACTTTGCTTATTTCAGAGAAGAGTTGGGTTATGGGCCAGAAACTAGAGATCTTCCCCTCAAGTAGTCCTAGGTCTTCAGGACAGCCAGCACCAACTTTGGAGTGAGTATGAGTTTTTCTCAATGTAGGCAAGCCCTGAATCAACACTTGATTTGATTCAGTATAAAACAGTTATTAATGTCATTTTACCATGACTTTATTAGTAATGCAACATTGCATTTTCTTTATGGCCACATGCTCACTCCCAATTATTATGGAATGCTTGGATAGTTGTGTTGTTTCATAACTGCCTATATGAGCTCATATGAATACCCTCTTGTTTCCCCATAGGCTGTGTTCAGAAAGCATCTGAAGAATCTCCTGTAGTATTCATTTTGTTTATCTGTTTGGAGTTGCTGCAGTGTTACCAGGCAATAATTTATCTCTATGTTCATTGCAAGACTAAATTGTATGAGATTTCTCTTGCATATTTATGGGAAAGATCTTTTAACTGCATGAACAATCTATTAAGCACAGAATAAATACTGGAAATAAATCAAGAGCAAATAGAGTCTCATGTTGATTTAGTAAGCTTATAACTTTTTCAAGTATCTCTTGCTAAACAGGGTGAGTGAGCTCAGTTTTCTGCAATCTACTAAATGCTGTTTCAATATTTTGGATAAACACTCCTATAAAACTTGCATTAAACAAGCCACAGCTCTAATAACCCAGTTCATATTACGTTTACTCAGAAGCAAATCTTATTAATTTTAAAGTGACGTGCTTCTGTGTAAATTAGGTTTACAATAATGCAATTTCTTTTAGTTTCCTCAGAAACAAATTTCACTAAGTTGAACAGAGATTACTACCAAGAAGTGTTTATACAACTTCTGCCTTTAGATACCAACAGAGGCCTGATACATTTGCAACTAGCATCCCAACCTAAAGTAGTTTATAAAATTATTCAAGTCAAAATAGATGGACTAATGAAAAATTTTTCACCAAGTGATTTGCTGAACAGTTGCAACATCATGGATTTTCAGAATGCTCAGAAAATACTGAAATGTGGGGAAGGCTTAATAAATGCAATGTTGATCGCCGTTCACATAAAGTCAGCTTGCTTGGGACATAAACTGCATATAGGATCTAAGGAAAATTAAGTCTATGTGTTATGGCTGAATGAAGGGAATGTTGGATGTGAACGAGAAGTGGGAGCAAAAGAGGCCCCCAAAGGCAGGAGAACTGAAGGCCAGAAACAGAGTGGTTGGTGGAAAGGAAAGAGGTAACAGAAGGCAATAACTGAAACCAGTAAAACATGGTAATGAAAGAGGTACGGTAGAAGGTGAGTATCCCAGTAGCCCCCTAGGTGTTGTGGGTCAGCAGCTCACAGCATTCTTTATCGTTAGATATGCTGGCTGGGCTTTTAGGGCGTGCAGTCCAAAAATAGTGGGTGTGAATGATTCCAACTCCTGTGATAGAGGTTTCAGAAAAAAAGGAACATGGTATCAAATAAGTAATGAATCACAAATGGAGAGAAAAGGGATAGGAGGGTTTGAGAGTTGTTGGCAGGAGGGTAATTGGCAGACAAATGAATTCAGAACCCTGAATAATTTCTTTCATTTTTAACATAAAACTGAGAGCAGATTCACTGCCTCACTATCATAAAAGTCGCTATCTAACACTGAAGCTTTGCGTGTTGTACTATATTTCCAAATTGCCAACTAGCTGCCTGTCTTGAATGTCATCAGTCATCAAGTACAGACTCTCAGAGAGCATGGAAGAAAGATGTTAACATGTAACTTAACTGTGTTAAATGTAGCACATTACTTTTTAAGGTAACAGAAGCACAACAATGCTCATTTTGAGAAATAATATAATAGCTGGTAACAGAGGCTGCTGCCACACTGCAGAATTAACACAGTTTGATACCAGTTTAACTGTCATGGCTCCATCCTATTGAATCCTGGGATTTGTAAGTTATTGTGGTACCAGAATTCTCTGTCAGGGAAGGCTAAATATCTCATAAAACTACAAATTTCAGAATTTCATAGCATAGAGCCATGGCAATTAAAGTGGTGACAAACTGAATATAAATCAGACATTAGGAATGGGAATTCACAAAGACAGTTGCAGAACATTTCAGTCTCCCTGGATATTCCATCTTGGACCTCAGAACAGCAGTCCTTGAACAAAAAAAAAAAAAAAAAAGTAAAAAGAAAGATTGGAAAGAGAAACAACAACAGTTCATCAGCAGTGGGTTAAACAGGGACAATGGTTTCCTGGCACACTAAACATATTATAACACTAGCTAATCCCCCAGCCTCGTGGAGGCTCTCTTGGCCAATTCATCATGTCTTGTTTTTGGTTCCCACACTACATCCCAATACTCATTCATATGGTTATCCAGTCACCTTGGGTTTAGGCACATCCTTCCTCCTGCCTTTTCCTCAACGACCATCCTTAAAACTGAACTTGCCACCTCATCTCCACATCCACAAAGTTTTGCATTCCTATGGACATCCTCACATACAAGCTGTCACACAACTTTCCTGTCTTCCTAGGTCCACTAGAAATAAACACCTTAAATTTACTCCAGTTATTCAACATACATAGTAAAGGGTAGTTTTTCCTTTTGAACCCTTTCCTCCCATTGCTGCAGCGATCTTGGGGCACCCTCACACCTCGGTCTTACGTAGCTACTAATATACTTATTGGTTCTAGAACACTTACCTGTTTAATCCCTTTTGATCCAGCGATGGATTTCCTCCCCTCAAGTGGTTGCTTTCAAGACCATGAACTTCAGCGCAGACCATCTGAGTCCTCTGGAGTCAGGGCGCAGGCCAGCCACTGGTTGTTTGGTTGGGGCCCTTCTCAGTGCACCACCATCCATCCTGACCTGAAGGAGTCTCTGGCTCTGCAATACCCGCAGGGGTCTCTCTCTGGTCTTCAGTTATGGGGATCCTGGACGAGCCCCCAGGAAAATGTAGCAGAGTTATTCCCCAGTTGAAGACAAGAGAGACCAAATTAATCCAAGCAAGCACTCCTTTATTTTCTGGCCAGGGTGGCAGCATGCCAAATAGCACTCAAAGAGCCACCACTCCCAGCTATTGTTCCCCAGAGTTTTTAAGAAAATTACTTATTGCAGGTTCAAACTGATTAGTTACAAGCATCTACTGTGTCAGCATCTGATTGGCTGCATGCACTGTCCACGAGCTGATCTTGCAGCTCCTGATTAGCTATATACTACAGATTATGCACCAACTTCCTAATTCCTTATATGGTGTTGCTTTCAAACTAAGCAAAAAGAAGTAAATGGAAGATAGAGGAAATAGATGAAAAGGAAGTAGGTGAAAAGTAAAGGAGCTTCTCAAAACAGCTCCAACTCCGTTTGTCTAGGCAAATTGAACTGAGCAAGCAGAGCAAGCAAAAATACAAAAGGCAAAAAGCACTGGTTAATAGATACTACACTATTCTTCCTCTGTCCCTGGTTTTTCCACTCTACTCCATACAGCTGAGGAAGTAGGTTGAAGTCTAAGAGAGCTCATGCTACCAACTTCTTTCAGGTAGTTTCAAAGGTGCTACAAGATCCCTTTGCATACTGATTTTCCAGACTTAGGGCCTCAGCAGACGGAGGCCCTAGAGCCACCGCAGGATGGAGCGCCGTGGGGATGCAGCCTCCGCATCCCGGCGCTCCTGCGGCGGCTCTGGAAGGAGCGCTAAATCAGCGCTCCTTCCTCAAGACAGGGAAACTGCACCCTAAAAGCAGCGGGCGCACTTTCCCTGACTCAAACGCCGCGTGCGAACAGCCGGCGACTCCGAGGGCGACCTCAGGAAGAGGAAGGGGCGCCGCTCGTGCGGCTGCCCCTCCTCTTCAGGGCCCGGAAGATGGCTCAATTAGCCATCTGCCAAGGCCCTTACATGGCTATGTATTTGCATTAATTCTGCAATGTAGATGGAGCCATAGTTTTTCGTCCATGTATTGAGTAAATTTTACTGCTTTTTATTACTTTTTTTGGGGGGGGGCAAAGAATGCTTTTGCAGTCATATAAGGTGTTTCTCCCCTAAATTGACTATGGACCTTTGCAGACTGCTTGAAATAGTGCAAATTGAGTCCACTTTAAGGGTTAGGGTTATGGAATCATGGGAACTGTATTTTATTGTGGCACCAGAGCTCTCTGACAGAGAAGACTCAATGTCTCTGGACAAAAAATTCCCATGATTCCCTATCATTAACCCTAATCCTTAAAGTGGACTCAATTTGCACTATTTCTGGCAGTCTGCAAAGGCCCTATGTTCATATATTTTTTTAAAGACAGATTTTTTTTTTTCAAAAAGAGAGTGGGGAGGAATGAGAGAAAGGGAGGGGAAAATATAATGCAATGGGGAAAATCCAATAATAGGAAATAAGTAACAAATTACTCCTTCTCGGTTGTGGTGGTAACAATGATTCCCTTTTGAAATTAAATTCCCATACTCTGGTGTCTCAAGTACATACTGAAATATTTTTGCTATCAAGATTTCTGTTTCTTTGCATTTGCTTGCTGTCTGAAGGTTTCTCATTTCTGACTGGCAGCACAAATCACTTCATGCAATAATGCTTGGCTATTAAATATATAATTAATTAGGCACTGTATATGAAAGAGCAGCAGACAACCATTCTCTACCAGAAGCTACTTTGGAAACCCCTTACACTTTCTAAAGTTGCAAAGTTGTTTACTTTAGTGTGTAGTTGAAGTGGCAGTGGGTGTTTCAAGAACACAAGTTCAAAGTCTCTTTCAGAGCATGGAATTTCTTTCCAATTCTTTGGGCTCTCTCTAATGAGGTTGTCAGCAATTGTGTCTTTACTGCAGATGAAGTAGTAAAGTGTTGGGAGGGAAGTGTGGCTATTTCTTTTATTATTATTATTTATACATTTTTTTTCTTCTAAAATTTTTGTTACTAATTCAGGGCCTCTGCAAACTGGCCAAAAGGGCTGGCCTGGAGGCAGATTTGGGGTGGGGTGGCAAAATAGAGGATCAAGGCCATGGGGTGGGGTTGCCGCTGCCCTGATCCACTGCTTCCTAGGGTGGCTCAGAGCCACCTGTCTGCAGAGGACCTCACCCAACTGTAATCCACATATGGTACTTAATTGAATATAGGAACATTAAGAAATAACTGGCATATACTTTAACTGCCTTGGCCAATGAAGTTTCATGCCCACTGCAAATAATCTGTTACTGATTATCTATCCTTTCAGGCAATATACTGAACAGTTTCAGCCTGTAATCAAGATCTAATGGGCTATGTTTTATGAGAATCTTCAACTAAACAACTAAACAAAACAAAACAACCCCCCCCCAACCCTTTCACATCCCTCTGGCCTATTTGCAATTGGCAGAACATCAGGGTGTGTGTATGTGTATGTATGTACATGCGTGCGTATGGCTAGTGGTTATTTCAGCAAATATTATCTGCATCACAGCAGAATTCTGAAAAACTGAAGGGTTGAAAGAGAAATTGGGAAAAAAACTGTTTAATAATTTCACTGAAAATAATAATAATAATAATAATAATAATAATAATAATAAT
>CM034706.1:151419251-151429997 GCA_020142125.1 Phrynosoma platyrhinos
ATAATAATAATAATAATAATAATAATAATAATAATAATGTGGGGTGTTTAAATTCTAAAATGATATTGTGAAAGAATGTTAAGGATTTTCAGGAAATAGTCTTACCTTTAAATATAATGTGGCCAAAGCTTCTTGCCTATGTTCATGCAGACATGCATTTAAAGTGTTTCCCTGGCTGTGCCAAATAGCCTAGCAAGATTCATCTGGTCAGAACCACAAGACAGACTAAAAACTCTTGAATTTACAACAGACTTTTCTCAAATTACAGTTCCCACCCCCAGAGGTGAACAAACAAATTGGCAAGGCAAGATTAATGCTCAGGTACCATTTATTACAAAACAGACCAAAACCACAAAATGACAGAATATCCCTTGTTTTCACCTATACTCCCCTGCTGAGACTGCTCAAGCACATGATCAAGAAGTTCTGGGAGACAGACCTACAGCATCCAAATCTTAAACAGCTACTCACTTATGACAAGATACCTAACATGAATGGTAATATAGGAGGAACAAGACCCTGCCACAAACTCAAATGCCAAATCCGTCCCCACATCTACTCTGGGACCAACATCGCAGAAGCCAATAACTTCACTCACAGCTTCAGAGGTACAATTACTGTTCTTTCTTCAGTATGATACATGCCATCCTATGGCAACAATGCACCTCTACACTTTGCATTGGAAAAAACAGGACAGTCTCTATGCAAAAGGATAAATGGACACCCTTGTGAAATTAGAAATGTTAACACCCAAAAAACAGTTGCAGAATATTTCAACCTTCCTGGAAAAAGAGTAAGGCATTTACAGATTGTGGTCCTTGAACAAATAATTTTCAAAGGAAGACTAGAAAGAGAAACTGCTAAACTGAATTATATTCACAAATTCCAGTCCATTATCAGGGGCATGTACAAGTACAATGTCTTCATATATTAATACAAATTAATGAAGTACATATATTAATACAAATGTCCTCACTACTGCACATATAATGAAAGGAATCTAGAGTTTTGAACCCTATGAAACTGACTTTTGGTAAACAGATTTATTGCTTTCACACATCAACACTAACTGTGAAGACCTGAAAGACCTGCATCATCTGATACCATCCTTTTTTACTCAATCAAAGCCTTTATTGTAGTCAACAGACCATAGACAAACATAAAACAAAAACAAGGAAAAAACAACAACAGACTCAATAAAACATGAAGTTTACAATACATAAAACATTTAGGTGGCCACAGAAAGTAAAATATTGCAATTGTAAAAATGGTCACTATCAGATAAAAGGGGGGGGGGTATATAAAACAAATTTAAATCGGCTCCCATAGAGAAGTATAACTTAAGTTTATCATTAGGGAAACCAGATTTTCCTTTTCTTACAAGGTTATTTTCTTATGACATATAATTTTCGAGAATTTAATAGCAGACAGAATAAACTTCATAACTTCCTCAGTGATTTCCTTATCTTTATCTGCTAATAAGAATTTGAAATACCAATCAGAAGATCAACCTGGTTTACTGTTCAACAAAGGTGAGATTATTTTTAATCTCTTCCTTATATAAAGAGCAGTGAAAAAGAACATGAGACAGCATTTCTACAAGGCCCTCTCCACATGGGCATACATGATCCTTGTACTCAGTTTGAAGAAAGTGTTCCTCTAACAACGCAGAGGGAATTACATTGAATCTTCTTTTGCTAAATGCCAGCCTATATTTTAGAATTGTTAACCACTCCAAATAGTTTGCACCCTCTTTATTGAAAAATAGATTTAAGCTGATTGGGGAACAAGTGGAACGTGCACTCAGGACAGGATCAAAATTCAAAATGACTTGAACAGACTAGAAAGTTGGGCCAAAGCTAACAAAATGAAATTCAACATGGAGAAATGAAAGGTACTGCACTTAGGGTGGAAAAACGAAAGTACAGATATACGGTGGGGGACACCTGGCTGAATGAGACTACGTGTGAAAGGGATCTAGTACAATACTACAGAAAATGAAGTACATACATCTCCAGAAAATGAAGTAGTACAATAGATTATGCTAGAAAATGAACAGAAAATGAAGTAGTACAGATAATGTACTCCAGAAAATGAAGTAGTACAATAGATTATGCAGAATCTACAGAAAATGAAGTAGTACAATAGATACAGAAAATGAAGTAGTACAATAGATTATGAAATTGCTTTTCACCAATAGTTTAAAATGGTGGTTAATAGACCATTATATTTGGACAGATAAACATTAATGGAGTGTATATCTTTTGACAGATCTCCGACATGATCTGTGAGTTTTATGAATTGTTTAGGAATCATTCTTTCTCCTGAAATTATACTTAAATTAGGTACACTTTCAATTACATAATGGGAAAGATTTTCTTTTACAACATTTGATGTAAATTCTTTTCCCTCCTATTTCCTGAGCCAGCACAGCTGCTTCTTTGTGGGCAGGAGTTACATTTCAAGCCTGTCTAACACACCACTGAGAAGGTGGAGTTGCAGTGGTTTCTTGGGATAATATCCCCCTCATCAGGTGCTTTATCTCTCAGGCTGCAAGGGTTGAGTGTGTTTATTTAAACATGGGTAGCCATGACAGATTAGGGATTCTGTTGGTGGCTTCCCCCAACGTATATTTGTAAGAAAGCTGGGGTGGTCTTGGGGGTGGTGTTGGAGTATCCATGGTTTGTGCTGCTGTGGTACTTCAACATCCATGCTGAGACTACCCTGTCAGGAGTGGCTGAGGACTTCATGTCTGACATGACAACCATGAATGTATCCCAACTGATATCTGGCCCCAGTAATGCTGTTTGGCACACTCTGCACCTTGTTTTCTGTACAGAAGGGGAAGATGGTGATTTGTTAATGGAGGAGCTTTCTATTGTTCCATTGTCATAGACAGATAGTTTAGGTTAGTTTTGCTAGGACTCAGAACCCCTATTAAAAAGATCCAGCCCAGGAGGCTTATGGATCCAGATGAACTCCTGATGACTCTTGATGAGTTTCTGCTGCCTTGGCAGGTAATCCTGTTGAAGTCCTAGTTGGTCTGTAGAAGGGGAAAATGACCAGGGTGGTAGACATGGTCTATCCTAAGCACCCCATTTCACAGAGTGGAACTAAATCAGCCTCCTAGTTTTCTACAGAACTGGCAGCAATGAAACAAACAAAAAAAAAGATGAAGAATAGTGTGACAATGGAGAAATCTCAAAGTGAGTCTGACCTAAAATAGGCTAAAATCCATCTGAAGGTACTGCAATGTGTGATTGCTTCTGAACGCCAAAGGTTCCTGGATGAAATGGATTATCTGGATCCATTTCAGTCTTGTTTCAGATCTGGTTATAGGACAGAGATGTCTTTGGCCACCTTGGTTGATTATCTATGCATGTAACTGGACAGGGAGAGTGGGGGGGGGTTGCAAACTGCCCGAAATAGTGCAAATTGAGTCCACTTTTAGGATTAGGGAATCATGGGAACTGTATTTTATTGTGGCATCAGAGCTCTCAATGTCTCAGGGGGAAAAAAAACAATTATCATGATTCCCTAGCACTAACCCTAACCCTAAAAGTGGACTAAATTTGCACTATTTCTGGTGCTCTACAACCCCCCTGTATCTGTTTTGGTTCTACTGGAGTTCTCAGTGGCCTTCAATGCGATTGACTATGGTATATTTCTCAGTCATTTCTCTGGGATAGTGATTTGGGATACTATAATGGCTTTGTTATTTGTTATTTCTTGGAGGGGCACTCTCAGAGGTGGTGCTAGGGATTTCCTGCTCAATTCTCTGGTTATTGGCCAGTGGAGTCCCCTGGGGTTTTGTCCCCTATGCTATTTTTCTCCTCTATACTATTTAACATCCACATGAAACTACTACATCAAATAAACAGAAGCTTAATCCAGACAAGACAAAGATGCTCCTAATCAGTCAAAAAACAGATCTGAAAATAGGGAGTCCGCCTGTGTTAGATGGGGTTATACTCCCTCTAAAAACTCAGGTTTGCAGTTTGGGGGTGTTCCTGGATTCAGTTCTCAGCCTGGAAGCCCAGGTTTCAATAGTGATCAGGAGTGCTTTTGAACAGTTAAAGCCAGTGTGCCAACGGTACTCATTCCTGAAGGAGACAGATCTGAGATCAGTGGCACATGTCTAGATTAAATCCCATGTGGATTACTATAATGTGCTCTATATGGAACAGCCTTTGAAAAGGACTCAGAAACTTCGGGGGGAAACAGACGGGGCCACCCTGGGAAGCTGCGCCGCGGGGCCGAGGTATCCGCACACCTCAGCCCCACAGCACAGCTTCACCGCCCCAGAAAGAGTGCTAAAATAGCACTCCTTCCACAAGTCGCCGAAGGTGTGCTGCAAAAGGCTGGCAGAGCACCTTTGGCGACTCTTCCCCCGCAGCGTTTGTGGACACTCAGATTGGAATGCATCTTGTAATCCATTTCACATAAGAAATCCTAGAGTTGTTTTGTTATCACTCACTCTAAGGCCTTACTTAAAAAGGGATGGTTATAGACTGGCCAATAATTACTTAGAGAAGTGGTCCATTGAAGGTTTTTTCAACCAAGGCCTTACGATTGCTTTTTAAAGAGAGGCTGGAACATAGCCCTCTTTCAAAGAAGCAGTTATAACCTCAACCATCCAACTGGCTAGTCCTCCCCTGTCACCTTTAATTATCCAAGATAGACATGGATCTAAGAGACAAATGGTTGGCCTCACCTCTCCAAGCAACTTGTCCACATCATCATGTTGAACAAATTGAAATCCATCCCTGAAAACTGGCAAGTGTGTGCCTCAATTATCTCCCCAGACTCTACATTCAATGTGGAGACTCAAGTCAGAATGAATCTGAACAATTTTCTCTGCAAATTATTTAATAAATTCATCACAATGCTTTTCTGAGCGCTCTGCCTCAGCAGTCAGAGATTTAGGATGTAATAGCCCTTTATATAATCTGGAACAGTTGTCCTGGATGAGATTGAGTTGATGTAATAGTGGCAGTAAAAATAATTTCTTTGCTGGTCCTCACTGCTGCAAAGCAAATTTTAAATGGACCTTAAATCGTGCTTAGTTGGATTCATCCTGAGTCTTTCTCCATTGTTCCCATAGTCTACACAAACACTATCCATAAAGAATCCTAAACAGAAATCACTGGACCCTGAATGGTCTCACCACAATTAGCCCCATGAGATGAATTAAGCACACAAGTCACTTGATCAGAGTCTTGCCCACTACAGGGTGTTTCTAAGTATATTATAATTACTATTTCTAAAATTGCTTACATATATAAGATTTGGCATTTTTATGTAAAACTCTTGTCCTCTTTTTGGTGATGCATTTTCTTTCTTCTTTGGTTATATAAATGTTTTTAACATGCATGGTACTGTATTCAAATAACTACACAGAAGGGAATCAAGGAGCCCTCACTTCTTCTTGTGACAGAGGTTGGCACTATAAAGGAATTTTGGTAGTTGTCCCTAGCCTTAGTTGTATGACTATGGTTTCAAATTGTACCAGTGAGGATATAACAATAACAATAACAATAACAATAATGATATCTATTTCTATTCTGCCCCTCTTCAATGCAATTGGTGCGGCTTACAATCATAAAACACCACAGCAGTAAAACATCAATATCAACACCCTAACCCACCCACCCCTTAAAAAACTATTAAACTAATCAGTTTTAATAACATAGTAAAACAATAACAAAAAGAAGGAATATATCCAATACAGTTTTGCAGCAGATTGGGTATTCAGTGGCAGCATAAGAAAGGGGGGAATTAATTAAAACTTTAGGCTGGGAAAATCATTCTGGAAAGGCTGCCATATTTTTTCTCTAACTCCTGGTCAACCATACCAAGGAGAAAGCACTTAGGGATTTTCCTCAACTCTATCTGATGAATATCTCTAATACTTTTTTGAATTTCATCCCAAAAGTGCCTAGCCTTTGGACATAACCACCATATGTGTATAAAGGTTCCTTTCTCTTTGCTGCACTTCCAGCAGCAATCATTAGCATTCTTATACATATGAGCTATTTTTTCTGGCGTCATATACCCTCTGTACTGCATTTTGTAGTATTGTTCTTTTAAATCTGTATAGACCATGTATTTGAGTATTACACATCAACATTTTTCCCATTCTTCTAACAAGATGGCTCTCTGCAATCTTTCACCCCTCTTATCATGCATTCCGTAACTACTTCAGTTTCAGTGTCCAATTTTAGTAATTCTTTATAGAGTTTTGTTATAAGCTTATTATTTTCTCCTTGCAATATTTTTCCTAATTCTGAGGCAGTCTCTTCTGTTTCGGAACCATACAGTTTCTTGTTAATCTTATACCTCTCTGTCATTTGTCTATATAAGTACCAATAGTACCTAAAACCCTTTTCTTTTCATTCTTCTGGTGAGCTAATTCTATATGATTCCTCTGAATCTTTCATTAGAATATCTTTATATGTAGGCCACCTGTCTTTGATAATTTATTCTCTTTGGAAGAAAGCCTCATCCATGGAAACCCACAGCGGCAGTTTTCCAATGATGTATAGTTTATATTTTTGCCAAATCCTATAAATAAGTCTTCTAATATAAAGATGAAGAAAGGCCTTATTTACACTCATCTCTCCACATTTGCAGCTTTGACTTTTGCGGATTTGATTATTCATGGATTTTATTAATATGTTCTCTCTAGGAATCTCTAGGTCCTCCAGTGCAACTCTATTGTCAATTTTAACCAAACGTTATGCTGAAGGACCTAGAGATTTCTAGAGAGAACACTCTGCTAGGCATTTGTAACTCCTCCAGAGCAATTTTATGGTCAATGTCTGGCAGATGTTGACCACAGAGTTGCACTGAAAGACCTAGAGATTCCTAGAGAGGTGTTCTCTCAGGTAAAAATGTAGTGTTTTTGTTATTTGCAGTTTTTCCACATTCACAAGGATCCTGTGCCACTAACCCTAGCTAATGTGGAGAGACAAGTGTATACTCTAAAGGAGAGCAGAGAAACTACAGCCTGTGAACTACTTTGCAATCTCCTGCCTGACAAAACATCCCCAAAAGGGATGGGTGGGAAATTGACCCAAATTGGTAAATCTGGAGGCCAAAGACACATGAAGAAAAGGTCAAAACCTGATACTGGCCAAAAGCCTGGAGAATGAAAGCTGGATATTATGCATGGTTTCACTTTTGGATGTTGAAACCTGAGGGGGGAGGGGGAGGCTCACCACAGCAGTGAAAATCATCCCCTGAATTTTTCACAGTTCTTCATCCCTACTATATGACATAGTTATAGATCATTAATAGAAAACTTCATTTACATATTAATTGTATTTAGTTTTATCTCTAAAATTATTATATAAGAGGATCTGGGATACCAGCTATCCATTTCAAAAGTCTTTGTCATCTACTTAAAGATGACATCAAGCTAGAAATATAAGGCCCCTAACTTGAAAAATTCTCCCTCTTCATCTATTGCCAGAAAGCAAAGTCAGAGGAAGAAAACTATCCACAAAACTGAGTGCATTGTCATAGCATGTTGTTCTCAGAGGGGTGGGGTACAAATTATTATTATTATTATTATTATTATTATTATTATTATTATTATTATTATTATTATTATTATTATTTTCACTAACACATTTTAATATAGTGCATATGTATGTTCTTTGAAGACTTTGTAATGGACACAAGTATACACATACTGCTGCCACACTCCAAGAAAAGATTAAGTAGCAATCTAGGCAAGTATACAGATAATGAGATGCAAAACTCTCAATGCCATAGATTCCTGAATCTGCAAGAAAGCATTCCCTTCACAAATGAAAAACACTTTGCACATACTCAGGGAAGCATATTAGGAAGAAGATTTCTTTTTAACATAAAAGTGTAACATTGATAACTGTAGTAGCTCTCTCCATCTTGGCAACTGACCAACCAACCTAATAAACCACAATGACAACAATTTATATACTAGTATGAACCTATGATATGGACAGGATTCTCCTGTATGCAGTTTGTACACTGATGAAATGAACAAGCAGTAGGGATGGAAAAAATGTTCACAATTATTTTTCTTGAGGTCAAAAAAATAGGTTTCAAAAAATAGACCAGCAAGATTTTTCCTCAATCCCTCCCCTTATATTCCATATCCCAAAATGTTCTACAGAAATTATTCTGCAGAGAAAAATATGTTTATTTTTTCTCACATGAATAGTGTTTTGTGTACAGAAAATCAATTTCCTATGGTGGGGGGAGCATTATGCACAGAAAACTTATGTGAATGCATATTCATAGGGTTTTCTTGGCAGGATTTAGTCACAGAGGGGTTTTTATTTGTTTGTTTTGTTTTTTTCTGAATCTGAAAGAGTATGACTTACCCATGCTCATGTACTGAGTTTTCATGACCAAGCGGTCCTAAGAGTCATGGTCTAATGTTCAAATCACTACACCATGCTTGCCCAATATACTAGAGGAAAATCTTTTTTTTCCCCACAGAAGAAATAAAGCTATATTAATTATTAGTCCTTGCACAAGAGAACGAAAAAGTCAAATTTATGCTGGTCTATGACCATAATAAATTATTGATTGAAATAGCTGAGAATTTTCATCACTAACAAGCACCAAGTCATAGAACTGAACACTTACAACATAGGTGTAGTTTGAAATTGCTAGCTGCTTCACATTACACCTCCAATTACCTTACCATTGGACTTGCTAAGTGGGGCTGATATGAGATGTCAGCTGAAACACACGGAGACGCCAAAGATTTCCCTTCCCTGACATGAGCAAATATGATTTTCCTGCCATAAGAAACAGAACAGAGGTTCACTAAGCCACTAATGCTTCCACATAGGATGGATCCATATTCAAAGATTGATTCAGCAGAGAGGAAACAAATTATTATATAACAGTGTCAGTTTTTTGCTCTTTAGTTCCTTTCCTCCCTTCCTTTTCCTCTGGTATATCACAAAGAAAGAATTCAATAAAATTCATTCCCTTACAACCAGCCTAAGAGCAATTTAGATTGCCCTGCTTAATAGACCAAATCAAAGGGCTTTTCCTTCCTATGAACAAGCCTCTAAAAATATGTTGAGGGTGAGGCCTTTATCTCAATTTCTTACAGGTCTAATTTTTCTTAAACAAATGTTTAAGTGGTAAGAAAAAACCTTTCCTCAGTTTTCAATGCACAATATCTTGTAGTTACACCTCTTGTTTTGTGAGGCTGGGAGAAAAAGTAGTATAGCTACATCATCATCACTTCTTCAATGGCCCTAATCTTGTAATTCACACTGGGAAAATACAAACTGCATTCAAAACCTGGAGAAGAGAGGCAGGAATAATAAAACAACACACACACACACACACACACACGTTATATCTAAAAAACAAATAAGGGATAATTGCTTTGCTTTTTTTCTTTGTTTGTTTATTTTTAACTACAAAGGGTGGTGCAACTCTTCAAGATGCCAAAGAAATTATCAACAGAAATTCTGTAGAACAAAGAAGTAGCAAACATGTTAAGCTATCAAGTGCAAAAAAGACAGTGATCCTGTACCTTCAATAATGATTCAGTAAGTCAGCATGAGGAAAGCAAAGGCAAGACACCTCTTAAAAAATCTTCCCAAGAAAACTCTGTGATAGGTTTCCTCAGGTTCACCCTAATTCAGAAACAACTTGAAAGCACATAACAACAAAGCTTATTTCATAGAATCAGAGTTGGGCCAACTTTCTACAATGCAGGAATACACAGTCAAAGCACCCCCATCAGATGGCCATCAAGTATCCAAGGGAGTATGGTCCATAGCTCAGGGAGTCTTTAAAACTTGCCCTTCTTCTCCCGGCAGCAGCACAGCAACATCAGTGCACCGCGGCTGGGAAGAAGCCCAAGTGAGACTTGAAGACTCACCCTCCTTCTCCCAAGGCAGCACAGCAACACCAGTGCACCAGGGCTGGGAAGAAGCCCAGGGAGTCTTTAAAACTTGCCCTCCTTCTCCCGGCAGCAATGCAGCAACACCAGCGCACCGGGGCTGGGAAGAAGCCCAGGTGAGCCTTGGAGACTCACCCTCCTCCTCCCAGGACATCGCCCCCGGCCTCTAGACTCATTCGTGGTGGCCCTCTGCTCCTGGACCAGAGGACTTATAAGCCGGAACACCAGCCCAGGAGTGCGGCATCGGTGGCAGCGAGAGCAAGGCCGGGAGGTGGGTGTTGCCTCAGCACACCCTTACCATCGCCCCCCACTCTAGACACACCTGCGCCGGCCCTCCGCTCCTGACCAGGGGACTATTGAATGGCCCTATGCTTTAGTCATCCTAGCCTCTAGTGGTCTGGAGTTTTATTGCCCCCCTGAGGCTGGGAATGAGGTGGGGGTGGCTATCGGAGTTGCGCAGGGGAACGGAAGGTATGGTCTCAACAGAGGGAACATATGTTACAAAAGAAGATGGGGTCGCTGTCTGAAAGCTATCCCGCCTTCAGTTCCCTCTACTTCCCAGAATGGCTTGGAGAGCAGACCAGCCATTCCACAGAACCTCACCGTGCTCGTCTGCAATGCCAGGTCAGTTAAAAATAAGACTCACATCATCCAGGATCTTCTCTTGGATGAGGATGCTGAACTGGCTTGCTTTACAGAGACCTGACTGGGAGAGGACAGCACAGTCACTTGGGTGCAGGCCCTCCCAGCTGGGTACTCTGTCAGTGAGCAGGTTTGGGGAAGTGGTCAGGAGGGCGGAGTGGCTCTAGTTCACAAGAACAGCC
>CM034706.1:151495993-151506058 GCA_020142125.1 Phrynosoma platyrhinos
TCTATATGATTACAGGTGCGCGTTTGGTTTTTGCTAGATATTGGAAAAAGGGTAAATACACAATTGATAGATGAATGGGAACAAAAACTAAACAATTTGATGACCATGGATAAATTAACCATGTTAATGAATGGAAAACAAGATCAACAATTTAAGATAAATGGGAAAAAGTGGAAAACTATTTTGGATCATTGTAGTAATAACCAGATAATATTATTGATGAACATATGCTATAAACCTTTTTATATTTGTTATATTAGATAGCCAGTGGGGCCTATATATATTGTACACCTTTGTACTGTTAAAAAATAATAATTAAAAAAAAAGTTAAATATAAGCTGACACAAGATTCCAGCCACTGACTTTAATTGTGAATTAACACCTTATTACTGTATATTCTGCTGGCCTAAATCCAATTGTTAGTGCCCTTTTGAGTAGATCCAGTTAATAAATGGAACTTAAGTGTTGACATTTCAAGTTCTAATTGATTTAGTCTAGTTGGGGTTAAGAAATGGATTTAGGTTGCTATATTACTATAATCAAGTTTCTGTGAAGAGATAGCTAAGTAAACTATAGTCATGGTGCATGGAGGCCATCTTCAGCCATTCAGTATACAAAGGGAAAAGGTTTCTATACTGGTCTCAGTGCCATTTCTGGTTGCAGGAATGTTTACTTCTTGCTATATGAAAAGTGAATGCTTCTTTATGACAACAAAACCATATAGATCAGATGTAGACAGTCTGTTACATTTTTTATGACATATCCCTCTTACTTCTGCTTGAAAAGGTCATGTCTTCTATGAATCAAAGCTCTGATCTGTAGTCGGCAGTTATTTGTGTCCTACTTTGCATTAAATATATATTTATTGAAGGTCTGACATTTTGTGAACCTTGGGAAATAAGCTATTCCTAAACTTTTTGACACCTAACATTAGTTATTCAGAGAAGGCTCACTTGACTGGCTCTTAGGAGATTATTGCACAGCAGAGTCCTGCTGGGATAGATGCTGGATCTAAAACTCAAAGATGGATGCTATCACACTGCCCTGTGGCCAGGCAATAGGCAGCCCATATGCAACTCGGGTTTCTCTGGGCTTCTCACACAGCTTTTCATTGAGGGTTCTCATCCTTATTAGTGTTTCCTGACCCTTGAGAAGTACATAATTTCACAATTTTTCAAATATATTTTTTAATATTCTTCCCATTTTTACTGCTGAGTAAATAACACTGAAATCCTATGCATGTCTACTTTTAAGCATGTATAGGAATCAATATAGGATTCAGGGATCTGAGATCAAAACTCAGCCACAACATGCATTGGATGAGCTCTGACAAATCACTATCTCTCAGCCTAACCTACTGCACAGTGGTTTTGTTATGCTCTTGGAAGTCAATTTCTTTGAATGAATCTTACTTCTGCATGCACTTTCATAAGACTGCCCTGTAATAAATATCCTTTTGATGAAGGAGATTGGGCCAATTGTAGAGTGTTTAGTAGTGTTTATGTGATGAACAATCAGGATTCAGCTTTGTATTGCAAACTTGTCTGAATAAATGTCTTAAAATATGATGCCGCAACATATGTGAAGACAGAATTTTGGGAATGTAGAGTTCGAAGCCTGTCTTATACCCAATTGAAGATGAAAGTCACTAATAGCTTTAATCCAAAGAACATTGCAATGAGACTATGTGTAAGATTTTCCATCCCACTGATAAGTACATAACTGTTTTTCAAAGATAAAGAATAGCTGAGAAGATGAATTGAGACCATTATATAGATTATATAGAATTTAATCCTTTGCCACATCAGCAACCTTGATATGGTCCTTGGGGAAGTAAAAGTTATATTAGTGCTCCAAGGCCCCATAAGTAGTTATTGTTTAAACATCAAGAATCATAGCAGCAACACCTTATACCTGTTCTGTTTCCCCACCGTTTTTCTTGCCCCAGTAATCTTGCCAGCAATACTTCAGCAATGTTTTCAGTCCTGTTAAAGAATTATTTCCCAATGTGTTATGGCAGGGCATCCTTTTTTTTTTTTTTTTTTTTTTTTTGCTTCTAGGAAGCATCTGTTTGGAATTTCATGTAGGGTAATCAAAAACATACTGTTAATTTTTGTGACATCTAGAGTGATATTTGGATGTGATATCCTGCCAAAGAAAGAGGAGTGGGGAGGGAGGAGAAAGAAAGAGGAGAGGGGAGAGAGAGAGAGAAACAGACAGACAGACTCTTTTACAGGTTTTTAAAATAACATATATAACACTTTTTTGTAAAACTGGTTGAAATCAAAGAGACTTAATTTAGTAATGACTAATTTAAGTCCCATTGATTTCAGTGGCTCTGTGAGAACAGCCAAACCCATCTACTATATTCTAAGGCTGACTAGGTCCTATACACTGAAGGCTCATGCCTACTATAATTTACATTGATTTGCTGATTGCTTTATATGTGCCTTGTCTCCATTGGAAATGGTTTCAAATGTGACTGTGATCATTCGGACTCACTTGGAAGTGAGACAACTGCAATAAATAAATAAATAAAAAAATAAATCATTTTTTTTTCAGACACTAGTTTTTTGTGGTTCTTTTGAAAAGAAGTGATTCAGAGGAGTATTCAACCAATGGGAATGTTGGATCTGAATAGCATCTCACCAAAGTCCAGCTCCCTGAAGTTGACGGTGGTGAGCTGGGCTCCCTTGGCCTTGCAAGTCCTCACACATATCCACACACACGCACACAGAGCATTGGCAATACTCACTGAGATGCCCTCCATCTTCTACCCAGCCACTAGATGATTGTAGCAAGAGAGGAAGAGGGCTCCATTTTGTCCCCAAGGCTCTGGGAGCTTAAGGATGCCATGGGGCAGGGGGGGTTGCAAGAGCTCCTCAGCCCATAGAAAGGAAGCAGCAGTGGGGGCTGTTGCTGTTGTTGCTGGGGTTGGTGATGTTGTCCCCACTGCCTCTGAAATTTTGCCCTTTGCGAGCTAGGAAAGCGGGGCTGAATTTGTCTCCTCCTCCTCCTCCTCCTTTGCCAAAAAGGTGAGGAGTCATCAGTGGCAGGCTTTGTTGAGATGAGGCAGTATTGTAGAAGACAGCATCATGGCAGAAGCAGAGGGCAACACTTCTCCAGGAGAGCTCCAAACCCCGAGGGCCTGGAAACTCTGTCACTGGTGATCTGAACTCTCCACACTCCTCCACCTTGGGAGGCTCAACTTGCTAGTTGGAACTACATGGAACAAGAGCATAATTCCCTTCCATAGTAGGAACTACACATCAACCGCAATCGAACCCACAATCAAGGCAACTCAAAAACCAGTTTAAACATAAGTGGAGATGAGACCTTAATTCCAGAAAATACCTAATAATTTTATTTCAAGATATCACAACCCTTACAGCAACTGAGAGCATCAATGTTTGTCATTATAATGTACACTGCATATTCTACTGAGGTTTCATGATATTGCTATTCTTCTTTCAGGCTGAAAAGGAGCTGTACCTAGGAGCTGTCCTGTATATTTGTGGAAAGAAGGCAATGACAGAAATACCATTTTGCTTTAGGTAAGAGAATGGAGATTTATAGGATCTTCAAAAAGCTATGTAAAAATATTGACCTTCACATCCTTTCAAAATTCACTGTCTTTCATATCCTCTGATCTTCCAAATGGCTATTTGATTTGAGTCTTTTTAAAGAAGAGATAAGATATGTTTTCCTAATGCATACCACACTCTCAAAAGAACACAGTGCTTTTCTAATGCAAGAATGTATCTTTTTGGTATCAATTTCCTCCAAGTTTATTTGTAGGAGGACCCCCACACCCAGAAATTATTTTAAGACTGCACTATTTTTCAAGCAATGAGAATTCTAAATTGGCAATAAATTGTAAATTGCAATAGAAGAAGAAAAAAAAACCTTACATACCACAGTGTTACATAGCAGCAGCATATTAATAATTACCAAACATATGAAGATGATGAGGTGAAACCTAACATTTCCAGGGCTGGTTACAACTCCCATTGTCTTTCCCCTAATCTGCCAGATAGACCTATCTGTTCCTAAAAGTGTCCAAGCCAAAATGTGTTAATCTGTAGTGTTAATGGAAGGGACAGTTTACAGTGGACAATGTACAGTGGACAATCTGCATTGCAGTTACCATAATCTTCAAGGTTAGACCATCTTCTAGGGCTACCCTTCTACCACCAGTACTCATCTCCTTGCCCTTTCTTTGGATATAACCTTTGGATATGACCAAATTGATGTTTATAAGTATTTTTGACCAGCTAACATGTGTTCAGAGAACATATGTGTACAGCTATTTCAGTTATAATGAGCAGGGGGAGGTATGACAGCAGAAGTAGAAGAGATCAATGGAAGAGAAGGATGTCAAATACAGTGTTGCTGGTTTATCTCTAACTCTGTTTTGATCTGTTTCCAGATAAAATGTCATATTTAAATATGAATTAAACTACAAGTTAATTTGCATTTTCTTTCAAAAGATACCATTCTAAATAATTTTTGACTTTAAAAGGTATGTATTAAATCATAGGTGGGCAATTGTGTGGGGGGTATAGTGACTGCATTAGCCCCTCAGGAGACCTTGGAAGGTTTCAGCCTTACCACACCCCAACATAAAAAATAATATTTTTCCCAAATGCCTTTTGGGGGGATTTCCCCCATTTCCCCCCTATATTTGGGCAATTTTTAATATTTTTCCATTTTTTTAACCCCCTGGTGGGGATCTAGGGGCAAAAAAGTGTCATGGGAGTTTGCATCAAGCCCATAGACTATCCATTCCTCATATGCATATTAGGTATACAAATAAAAATATAAAAGATTCATTTGAAATGATAATTTCATACTTTTTTGAGCCATGAATGGCACCAGAGCATTCAGAGGATGTAAGTGGTGATGAATAATTAAGTCCCTACCAGCTTCTTAAGCTGCATCTGCCCTGCAGAATTAATACACCTTGACACAGCTTTAATTGCCACAGCTCAATGTTATTGAATTTGAGGATTTGTAGTTTTGTCATTTGTAAGATATTTAGCCTTCTCTGTCAAAGAGCTCTGGTACCATGACAAATTACAAATCCCAAACTACATAGGATGGAGCTATGGCAGTTAAAGTGTTGTCAAACTGCATTAATTCTGCTGTATAGCAGCAGTGTGGATCAGGATGGCTTATCCTGGATGTTCCAAAGATCACATTTTTGAAGAATCTCTTCACATACAGCAACATGAGAGACTATCATGCTGCTGTTTCAGCCTATGCCCGCCATTCTGCTGTCACTCTCCCAGAAGCTGTCAGGAAGAAGGGCTGCAACATGAGCTCCCCTCATATGTTCTGACTAAAACTTCTCATCTTACAAGTCAGTGAAGGGAAAAACAGTGCTGGAATGGCATCCAGGCTGATAGTATAGCACACAAAATTCAGCAAAAGTCACCCATCTTTTATGCAGCATTCCACATGGAGATGGATCTCCTGAAGACACTGAATATCAAATCCTTTAATTTTTAAGCTTATAAACACAAATAAATTGCAATATAATTAATGAACAATGGAGTATTTATAGTGAATGGTCAATCAGTCAATCTAGCTTCCCATTACAGGCTTCCCTTTGTGTTCTCCATACTTGTGTTTACAACTTACTACATAGGCCAATGAGAATATTATGTTGAAGACACTCATTATCTGAAGCTTACCATCCCACAGATACACTTAGCAATCACAGGGTTGATATTTTAGACTATATCATTTTTTTCTGTCTCCATCAGTATGTGATTAATTAACATAAGTTATTTTGGCTGCTCTGCTGTGAACTACCAGCACAACTCTGACCTCTAGTGAAAAAAATAAATAAACTGCAGAAGCAGAATTGGAATATATATATATATATATATATATATATATATATATATATATATATTGCAGGAAACATACTTTGGATACCAGACAACAAAAACACAGCTGTTCTTTAATCCCTATTTGCTTTTGCTTTTCCTTGTTCAGTTGTCCAATTCTTTCCACTCATATTTTGTCTTGGGGAGAAGTTTTGGAAAAAAAATACATTTTCAGAATCAGGTTGAAATGAATTACTTGTTTGAATAGATTAACTATTAGTTAGGTCCCCCACATGCATCCAAACAAGGTAGCCATTCCCACTTTTCACAGATTACTCAAAAAGATCTTAGGCAAACCACATTTAGGAATTGATGAAACTGGCAGCTTCATTTCCCCCCAGATTAACCTTTTTAAAATCTTGATTTCTTTAATGAAGAATGGTATAGTTTGTAAGTTATAATCTAAGACCAAATGAGAAAATTCCCCTGTATATGCCAGCCAAGTTCATCTAGTATAGACCAAAGACCAAAGTTGCAACCCTCACTCAGCACCACAAACATAGTATGATGCATGAGGTTTAAACCTATGCTTCTAAGATGAGCAGTGGATGGATACATCAATGAATGAAACTACCCATTTTGCTTTCTACTACTTTTTTAAAAAAATCTTTACAGACCATTCTTGAAAAAAAAATAATCTATAGAGCTGGTATAATTCCATCCCTTTCATAAGATTTCTGATGATAAACCTCAGTTTTGAGAAGATGGATCGTCTCTCCAGCACAAACATCAGCACACACATATGGATTATATGAATAATAAGTCAGGGCTGGATAGATGTCAAGGTTGTGAGATCTATTTTGGTTGTACTAGATTCCAAATATCTACCAACTGGATCCTAGTACAAAAGATATATTTAGAAATAATTCTGAGTCTAGTATTTTGTTTACAGTACCAGAACTGAATAGATCTCTCAGATTTCCCACATACTAGCCTACTCCCCCTCAACTTTTCTACATCATCTTATGCTTGTAAAGTTTTTGATTTTTTAATTGTTCAAATTTGTAGTTTTAATTTTCATTGATTTCATACTGTTTTAAGGGGGGGAGGGATTATGTTTTGGGATATATTGCATGGTTTTATTGTTGTAAGTTGCCCTGATTGGGTCTCCAAAAGGCAGGATATAAATACATATTATTATTATTATTATTATTATTATTATTATTATTATTATTATTATTATTATTATTTAATTTAGGGGAAAGCTGGGAAACCATGATTTTCCAGATGTATTGAACTTTGCAAACTGCCACTGACAGCATGGCCAATGCTAAGGTAGTATGGGACCTATGGTCCAAAACATCTCATGGCAAAAGTTTTCCCATCCATGATTTTTGGTATGTGTTGTTTCTGCAATTGTTATACAACTGGTAGTCAAATATCCTTGCTGTACTACTGAAAATAAGCCAGTACTACTGACTCAGCCTGGCGTCCTTCTGAGGTAGCTAAAATTAGTACCCAGCTTGTTGGGGGCAATTAGCTTACACATTGTAAACCTCTTAGGGAGTGCTTAAGTGCACTGAAAACAGTATAGAAATGCACTTGCTATTGCAATTACACACAGCCCCTAAAATTGGGATTCAAAGAGGCTTCCAGGAACTGTTGGCTAAAACTGATACACAGATTATATCAATATACTCAATACTGAATATTAAGGGTGGTTTTCCATCATTTATATCCAAACTTATGCATCTACAGCACAGGAAACTAATTACCTTAGCAATAATGGGTACATTTTTCTCCTGCAGTTACATTAGGAACAGTAAGAGAGACTCCCTCAGAAGAACACTATTGCAAGTGTGGACTATCAGCTGCTGATATCCTGGAACACATAGTATTCCAATGCTGTTTGTAGAACAGCCCAAGCAGAATTTTATAGCCCGATGGCTTGGAAGGGGAAGGGGACTGGAGAGAACATGATATACTTGTTTTCTAAATGACAAGTAATACTTATAGAGTTATATTTAATTTGACCAGTTTTCTCAGTCAATTAAAAATAAATAGTGATAATAGCTGCTCTGTTTTAAATTTTAAATTTAAATTTTATTTATCTTGTGATGTTCAGTGGGCCATAAATATTTTGATACCATCCCAGCATCTTACAGCTTGCTCAAGAATATTTACAATGCAGATGCAGGCATGAGGGTGATTATCAAAATGCCACCTCCCTAGCAAATAACCTTCAATGTCTTGATTCTTTAATTGCCAATATTAAGCTATTTCAGTCAGTCAGCTAGATTTGTGGGTGGAAGGATACTCTCTAGGCTGCTAACCTGAGAACTCCATATTGAGCCTTAGGGGGGAAGCAGACGAGGGTGTCCGGGACGCCCTGGGATGGTGCTCCGCGGGACCGCAGCATCCGCACCGCGGTGCACCATTGGCGCCTCTGAAAGGAGCGCAAAATCAACCCTCCTTTCACAAGTCAGTGAAAGTGTGCCCTAAAAGCATAGGGCGCACTTTCACTGACTTTTCCACCGCAGTGTGTGCGGACGTTGTGGCAGGAGGTTGCCCTCGGAGCACCAGCCGTGCGGAGGGCCGGCAGCTCCGAGGGCAACCTCGGGAGGAGGAAGGGGCGCCGATTGTGTGGCTGCCCCTCCTCTTGCCTGCCTCAGAGATGACTCTATTAGTCATCTGCCAAGGCCCATAGTTGCATTGAATTAGACAATCTCACAGAGCAAGAGATATACATCTGGCCAGCCATTTTCATAGTCTGAGCAATATAATCCATCAAACAGCAACCCATAGTTTTCTGTCTTACTATTTCCAACCAATACCTGGCCTCCAGCTAATCAATAACCACATGTCTTCTCTGTGATCCATGGCTCTTGCCCATTTGTTCTTCTGCTAACTACGGGGGGTTGCAGACTGTCAAAAATAGTGTGAATTCAGTCCACTTTTAGGGTTAGGGTTAAGGTTAGGGAATCATGGGAACTGAATTTTATTGTGGCACTAGAGTTCTCTGACAAAGAAGGTTCAATGTCTCAGAAAAATAACAATTCCCATGATTCCCTAGCACTAACCCTAACCCTAAAAGTGGACTGAATTCACACTATTTTTGACAGTCTGCAACCCCCCTACCAGACCTGACTATATAATGTGGACTGTTGTACTTCGGGCATATCATGAGAAGAGAGGACTCTTTGGAAAAAACAATAATGCTGGGGGAAATGGAGGGAAGTAGGAAGAAAGGAAGGCCACATGCTAGATGGATAGACTCTATTAAGGAGGTCATGGTTATGGGGTTGCAGGATTTAAGCAGAGCAGTGGAGGACAGAGGATCTTGGAGATGTCTCATCCATAGAGTTTCCATGAGTTGAGATCGACTTCAGGGCAGTTAACAACAACAAAAAGCCCACTAGGCTCTCTGTGTCAGAGGTGGGCTTCCTTGCAGCCTGTTGAAAATGTAGCACAAGTGTGCCAACAAGTGAAGTCCGAAGTCTGAGAAACAGCCTCTGGTGCACACTAGGGTGAGAAATATATTTCTGAACATTTCTGATTTTTAAAAGATCTCTGGTGGTGCAGTGGTTAAATGTCTGTACTGCAGCCACTCACTCATAGACCACAAGGTTGCAAGTTAAATACTAGCCAGGGCTCATGCTGGACTCAGGTCTGCATCCTTCCGAGGTCGCTAAAATGAGTACCCAGCTGTTGGGGGCAATGAGCTTACAGTTGTTAACCGCTTAGATATCCCATAGTGCAATATGAAGCAATACACAAATGAAGCTGCTTTGCTTTGCTTAAAAACCCACAAAAATCAGTACATTTATTAATTTTCAAGATAAAAAGAATTTGAATTTTTAAACTTTCAAATCTAGGATGAACCAAAATTGACAGATCTATCAATTTAAGCCTTGCTCTTTGCATAATGAATTCTTCAGTGTCTCAGTCTGAATTACTATGTATTCAACCAATCTACAGTTGCACCTCCATTTTTTTTAGGGGATCCAATCTGGACCCCCCCCCCCCCCATGAAAACAGAAAATCACCAATATTCAAGCCCCATTGGCTTGAATGGCAGTGCGTGCCCATGCACACCTGTGGTCATGCTCCACGGGCATGCACCCCATTTTGTCCATTGTATATTTTCTTGCCCACAAATAGGCAAGACTAATAATAATATAATAAATAATAAAATTTATTTATATCCCGCCCAGTGGTACTCCAATCAGGG
>CM034706.1:151574680-151601456 GCA_020142125.1 Phrynosoma platyrhinos
ACTTCAACTATCCAGATATTTGCTTGAAGTCAAACTCAGCCAATACTTAAAGGTATTTCTCACTCGCCTCAAAGGCAATTTAATTCTCCAAAGGGTGGAAGAGGCAACAAGGTAATCAGCTATTTTAGATCTGATCCTAGCCAACAGACCCCCTAAGAAGATGGCTTAAAGGGCCGTCTTGGGGGCAGGGAAGGGGATGGGCAGCTGCACAATTGGTGCCCCAACCCCTTCCCGAGGTCGTCCTCGGAGCAGCCAGCCCTCCGCATGGCCAGCGCTCCGAGGAGGGCCTCCCGCCACAGCGTCCACACACGCTGCAGTGGAAGAGTCGCAGAAAGTGCGCCGCAGCCTTTTGTGGTACACTTTTGGTGACTTGTGAAATGAGCGCTAATTTAGCACTCCTTTCAGGGGCAGCAAAGCTGCGCTGTGGGACTGAGGCGTTGGGATGCCTCGGTCCCGCAACGCAGCTTCCTGGGGTGGCCCATGGCCACCCGTCTGCTTCCCCCCAGAGGTGACCAGGTAAATGGGGTTCAAGTGCTGGGATCCTTAGATGGGAGTGATTATGTTCTCCTGGAGTTTCGTATACAGTGGAAAGGAGAAGCTAGGCATAGTCAGACACTCATTCTAGACTTTAGGAGAGCTGATTTCAATAACCTTAGGGAAACACTAGGAGTGATCCCATGGTTAGGAATACTAAAGGAGAAGGGAGTTCAGGATGGATGGGAGTTTCCCAAAAGGGAGATACTGAAGGCACAATCTCAAACTGTTCCAATGAGGAGGAAACATGGGAAGTGTCTCAAGAAACCAGGTTGGATGACTAAAGAACTTTAAACTGAACTAAGTTTTAAACAAGACATATATAAGAAATGGAAAAGGGGTGAAATCACTAAAGAGGAATTCAAACAAATAGCTAGTACATGTAAGGGTAAAGTCATGAAAGTAAAAGTGCAGAATGATTTCTACAGAGCTTAAGAAGAATAAAAGGGCTTTTTTGGTATATCCATAGCAGAAGAAAGAAGAAGGAAATGGTAAGGCCACTGCACAGAGAAAATGGAGAAATTCTAACAGGGAACAGAGAATAGGCAGAACTACTCAACATCTTCTTTGTCTCAGTTTTCTCACAAAAAGAAAAGGGTGTTCAGCCTGAGGAAAATGGAGCAAAAAACACAATAGGGGAAATGCACCATAGAATAAGTAAAGAGGTAATACAGGAATACCTGGTTAATGTAAATGAATATAAGGCTCCAGGACCAGATGAATTACATCCAAGGGTATTAAAAGAACTGGCAAATGTAATATCAGAGCCATTGGCAATGCTCCTTGAGAACTCCTGGAGAACACGAGAAATCTCAGAAGACTGGAGGAGGGCAAACATTGTCCCTATCTTCAAAAGAGAGGAGGGAGAGGATCCCAACAACTATTGTCCAGTTAGTCTGACATCAATACCAGGAAAGATTGTAGAACAGCTTATTAAATGGCAAGTCTGTGAACATCTAGAAGGCAATGCCATAATCACAAAAAGTCAACATGGATTTCTCAAAAACAAGTCATGTCAGACTAATCTAAGCTTTTTAAAAAATATATATATATCAGTTTATCAACTTAGTAGAAAGATGCAGTGGCTCAAGTGGTCAAGATGCTGACTATGTTGATTGCAAGATTGACAGGTTGGCAGTTTGAGGTCTGGGTGCTGCATGATGGGGTGAGCTTCTGCCACTGGTCCCAGCTTCTGCCAACCTAGCAGTTTGAAGGCATGCAAATGCAAGTAGATAAATAGGTACCACTTTGATGGGAAGGTAGACAGCATTCTGTGCAATCATGCTGGCCTCATGATCACAGAATAGTCTCTGAGAATGCTGGCTTTTCGGCTTAGTAACAGAGATGAGCACTGCCCCCTATGGTTGGACATGACTTGAGAACCTTGTCAACAGGGAATGCGTTTACCTTTATCTTTAGATAAAGGGAATACATAAGACATAGCATATCTTGATTTTAGTAAGGCTTTTGACAAGGTTCCCCATGATATTCTTGCAAACAAGATAATAAAATATGGGCTAGACAATGCAACTGTTCAGTTGATTACTAATTGGTTGACCAACTGAACCCAAAGGGTGATCAACAATGGCTCCTTTTCAACCTGGAAAGAAGTGACCAGTGGGGTGCCACATGGCTCTATCCTGGGCCCAGTGCTATTCAATATATTTATGAATGACTTGGATGACAGTATTGGGGTCATAGTTATCAAATTTGCAGACAACACCAAATTAGGAGGAGTAGCTAATACCCCAGAAGACAGGATCAAAATTCAAAATGACTTGAGCAAGCTGGGCCAAAGCTAACAAAATGAAATTCAACATAGAGAAATGTAAGGTACTGCCCTTAGGGCAGAAAAATATACGATGGGGGACACTTGGCTGAATGAGACTAAGTGTGAAAGGGATCTAGGCGTCCAGGTAGACCACAAGTTGAACATGAGTCAACAATATGATGCAGCAGCTAAAAAGGCCAATGCAATTTTAGGCTGCATCAACAAAAGTATAGTGTCTAGATCAAGGGAAGCAATAGTGTCACTGTATTCTGCTTTGGTCAGGCCTTATCTGGAATACTATGTTCAGTTTTGGGCACCACAATTCAAAAAGGATATTCTGATGCTGGAGCATGTCCAAAGGAGGGTGAAGGGTCCGGAAACCATGCCCTATGAGAAGAAACTTAGGGAGCCGGGTATGTTTAGCCTGGAGAAGAGACAGTTCAAAAGTGATATGATAGCCCTGTTTAAATATTTGAAGGGGTGTCATATTGAGGATGGAGTAAGCTTGTTTTCTGCTGTTCTAGAGAACAGAAACCTGAACAATGGATGAAAACTACAGGGAAAGAGATTCCAGCTCAATGGTAAAGTCTTCTTTTTTGGAGGTCTTTAAACAGAGGCTGGATGGCCATCTGTCAGGGATGCTTTGATTGAGAGTTCTTGCATGGCATAGGGTTGGGCTGGATGACCCTTGTGGTCTCTTCCAACTCTATGATTCTATGATTCTTTGAATTCTGCTTATTCCATCATAATTTTCATCACTCTTTACGTGCTGGAGGTAAACACCTGCATTAGAGAGAATAATTTCAAAGTTCTAAAACATCTTGGAGTTAGAGGAGAGGAGAGGAGAGGAGAGGAGAGGAGAGGAGAGGAGAGGAGAGGAGAGGAGAGGAGAGGAGAGGAGAGGGGACTTGCCACTGGAGATGTAGGGTAGAATAGAATAGGCATTCAACTTCAATTTGGGGTGATGAAGGAGATGTTGATGGAGTAACAGCTCACGTTTTCACAATGCATGCTGAACATTGAATTATGTGCTATGATGGTAAAATTAAACTATGCAGGTAGTATGCTTCCTGGTTTTTCATAGATTCTCACTAAGTTTGAAACCTGTTGTATATCAGATCAACACTCCTGAAGCTACAAATCTGTGATTTTTCATTTCCTCAAGTGAAAATACTGGTTGCTTGGTATATCTCTGCAACAAGATAGTGATGTAAAGAAGGTCTATCGATGCTCTCATCCTTGAAATGAAAGCGCTTTTGGACATATCAAGATAACACATTTTAAAAAGAAAAGAAAAGAAAAAGTCAAGAGCTATAAGATTTTTACTGCCTGCTTAAAGAAAAGGGCAATTTTAGCATTGTGTGAAATGAAAATGTCCATGAAATGTACACAAATTGCTGAAATTTATGCAGAGTTATGAAATTAGAAAACTTATTGAAATATGTGGAAATGTCTTCACAATCTCACCTAGTAAGGAGAAAAATTTAATCAGTTTTGTTGACACATGCAAAAGGCATGCCTAGATGCAGCTGTGAGAAGATTGTTGTTGTTGTTGTTGTTATATTTGAAATTTGGAATATTCCAAGAGCAATTCCTAAATATAATTCTCTGTCGATTTCCTCATAAATTTGGAAAGGACAAAGAATTTTATACAAGATTCAGATAATTTGCTGTATATATTCAGTGCCCTTGCTTTTCTTTTCTTACATAATTTACTTTTCTTATGAGTCAAGCAAATTAAATGTTGCCAGGAGACAAAGTTCATTATACATTTCCATTAATGTACACATGAAAAAGAAATTACTCTTCAACCTATGCATTTTTAAAATATGATTAGTACGTTTGATCCTGCACTGTCTGGTTGCAATATATGTCAAGGTTGTCACATTTAGTATTACTTTCTAAGCTTGTGGAACATCATGTTGCCTGCAAAACAATAGCAGCAAATATATTGCAATTATATGTATATGTGTATATATATATATATATATATATATAGAGAGAGAGAGAGAGAGAGAGAGAGAGAGAGAGAGAGAGAGAGAGAGAGAGAGAGAGAGAGAGAGAGAGTTGTCCTTATCTTTTGTCAGTTCAGTAAGATATGAATTCCACTGTTCATCATTTTATATATTGTTTGCTTTGTATTTATTGTGTTATATTTTTTATAGCCTATGGTCTTGAAAATGGTTTTTATCTTAAAATACACACAAAAATAAATTAAAATTCTGGAAGGAACTTGAGTCACAAGTAAAATTAGAAGTGCTGCATTTAACTATGTAGAAATGTAAATGGAATATAGTTCATGGAATATATTTAACTATGAAGGAATTATATTTTTGTGGAGATACTATCAACAACAAACAATTTCTGCAAGAATGTTTTTGAAGCTGTTCTTGCACTGTCTTATAGAGAAAATTTTGAAAGAAGCTATCATCTCCTATGCTTATCTCACTTGGTGCTACCAGGGTGGCGTGTACTGTTGGAAATTTTAACTATTCCAGCTCCAGGTCTGATGTTGTGCTCTCTGATCCTTGTTTTCTGTGTGTGAAGGACAGTGGAGTACAGGATCATTGGTAATTCCTTAAACTACCATTTCCTGAAATATCCAAATCCCACTTAGGGTAGGAAACAATATTCAGTGTTATTTGTGTCCTGCCTTTAAAAAACAAACAAACAAAGAATAACACAATGGTGAAAAATGTGGTTTTATTTTTGGTGGATTTTTTTTGTCTGATATTCACATCTGAAATGTTTCAAGAAATTATTCTGCTCAGAAATTCATGTGGGCTCTTTGTATGGAAAACATGAGCGGAGTTGCAAAACAACAACAAGAACAACATTGGTTCCAGATAGCCACATGTTATTTTAGTCAAGATTTCTGGATTTTATTTATTTATTTATTTATTGCACAAAAAGCATCAGTCTTGCACACGCACACATATGGCTTTCTGGAAGGTTAACTGGAAGGGGTTGGTTGGTTAGTTCAAAAATTAGTTTTTACACCAAAAAGTCATGATTTTCACACACACACACACACACACACACACACACACACACACACGTGCATTTCTTCATAGAATAGTCTCAACAATACATTGGGGGGAAATTGCAGCAGGACATAGTCAGTGAATACTGTCATAATGCATTCTATGGAATTTGAGGGATCCAATACAGAATGAGTTGTATGATGATGATTTCTGGACTCCAGATGACTCTGTCCCTGAATCTGAGAAACTGGCAGCTGAATGAGTGAGAGCTCTTCCTCAGCAGTACTTGACAATCACTGTAAATACACCCTCACTCTTTGAGGTCTGGAGAAGATAGAAGGAAAAAAACCTTCATAGGAACCATCTCTTAAATAGAAGACACTGACTGATCAAGCACCTGGGATCCAGAAGCAGCTATTGATAAACCCCCCAGAAGTTACAAGGAATCCTTGTTGTTCACAACCCTTTACCCTTTTTGCCTGTCTTTGTTCTTAGTATTCCTGTGTTTCATGCCATTATTGACCCCTGGACTAGCTATTTTTAACAACTGTGTCTCATTTCTTTTTGACTTTGGATTTCTGGACTTCTGGCTCTGTGTAACAACCTCTGGGTAGACTGATCTTGACCTTTCACCTTCCTTCATCCTTGTTGGATTATCTGTGTTTGAACTGAATTGGATTAAATTTGCTGTAGCTGCTTTCATTAGAAGAATTTGTCTTTTTGGAGACTTGCTGTCCATATGCACAAGACATATACTTCCAACTTCTGCTTCCATTGCCATCAAAATAGTGGCAACAGTGGAAATATAGAAGGGAATTTTCCACTACTACATAGGGAGTTTTCTGTCCAGAGTGGAGAGAGTCTGAAGCATCCCATGGCCTCTCAGTTGCTTTTCTGGGGATCAGAAGTATGCTTCCTAAATGTTGTACATATTTTTGAAGCATGTGGTTTTACAGTATTTGTATGTTGTTGTTATTCTGTGATTATAGCTTCTTATAGTAAATCTTGTTAAAACTTTTGCATCAGAATACATAAAGACCTGTTCTTGTTCCTAGCATTCTGGGGACATGTGTCAGTGTCACTGGGATGCAAGCTGAATGAAGGGGACTGGGGGAGAACTTTCCTGTTCAGCCATGTCTTAGCCACTAGAGAAGGTTTAAACATCACAGTTTTAATTTTCTTAAGCTCCTTATCTCAACTTTGTAGGAATCTAATGAAGCTTCCCAGGTGATGGGGACATTTAAACTTGCTGCACTGACATTTCTACTGTTGGAAATAGTGAGCAAAGCAACTATAGGTGACTTTTAAAAAGTGAAACACAGCATGATTAAAGTAACCTAATTAATTAAAGGTGGAAAATTGACAAGAATATACAGCATTGTGAGGCTCCAGTAAGTTGTTAAAAGCTGCAAATTATTTTTATTTTTTCAAAAACCAAACAAAACAAAAAATTGACCAAAAATTAGCTATGGGAAGAAAAATGCTTTGTTTACCTTTTTGAGATAAGAGCAAGGTCACAGCTAACACTGACTCTGGAGAAGAGGTAAACTGAAGTTGAGCTCGAAATGCACTTACCTTCTGGATTGCAGTTCACAGAGCTCAGGCTAGATTGACTTGATGCTGATGAGCACAATGACACTAAGTGGTTGAGGATTAATTGCAACAGAAAGATTTTCTTCCTTCCACCACTACTCCTCCCCCCCCCCTTTTGACAGTTATCAGACTGGTTTCAGGGACTAGAGCTAAAACAAATGGCCAGGAGGTAACTGACTAGGGAACAAGAAGGACTTCAGTGGACCAAGCAAAGATGATTGATTTGAATCAAGGAATTTTGGAAGAAAGAAAACATATGAGAATTGAAATAAACAAGATGAAGTGTGACCTAAAGAAGGATATGAGGAGTAAAAATTAAAAAAATAGTTGAAGGGGGGAGGGTTAAAGATTGAATTAAAAGATATAAAACAATCTTTGATCCAGATTACTACAGAGATGAAGCAGATGAATGAAAAAAAATAAGTGTTATGGGAGATAGAATATAAAAATTGGAAGAGTTTACTGATAAATTAAATATGGATTGAGAAAAAGACCTAGATGTAATGGCTCCTTTTGATCTTAAAAATATAGAATGGTTCTTTAAATTCAGATGTTTAGTGGAAAAGCAAAATGAAGATATATATGAAAGAATGGTTGATGCTCTGGGCAGTCTTTTAGGAGGACAGAAAGAAGATCTCTGGAGGGACCTAGACAAAGTCTATAGATTGGATTTGTGGGTTGTAAGACAGAAGAATTTACCTAGTGAGATCATTGTTTATTTTGTTAGAAGACAAGTATGGGATGAAGCCAGACAACATTATTTGAACAGAATGGAGATGGATGAAACAGGGGTTCAAAACTCTGCAGAAATAATCTATTTTGAGACTGTTTTAACTGTCCTGGCTCAGTGCTAGGGAATCCTGGGAATTGTAGTTTATTGTGGCACCAGAGCTCTCTTACAGAGAAGGCTAAATGTCTCACAAAACCACAGTTCCTAGAATTCCCTAGCATTGAGCCAGGACAGTTAAAGCAGTTTCAAACTGGAATACTTCTGCAATGTGTTTTGGACCAGTAATACAGGCTTTTAAGTATATCCTGATGTGAATTCTAAAGAAGAAAATATATTATACCTTTTTGATTGATAAACTGAGATGTCAAGACATTTCATTTAGATTAGAAAAGCTGATACCTTTTATTTTAAAAAGAGAAAACTTAATGTAAATAAAATTCAGAAAGCTAAATATTTTTGAGAAAATATAAGAAAGATTTGAGAAAAGATATTGATGGAAGAAAAGAAGAAAAAGAGAGGAGGAGGAGGAGGAGGAGGAGGAGGACCAACTGCTGCCTTAGATCAACCCCAGGCGATGAGAATAGTAATGGTGAAGAGGAAGAAATAATTGTATCATCAAAAAAAGAGAAAATATTGGTATGGATTCAGATAATAAAGCCTGATGATGGATTTAAAATGTGTCTCCTGGAATTTATGAGGAGTGAATTCATTCCATAACAGAAAGAAAGTATTTCATTATTTTGAGAAATTTAAATATGATTTTAATTGCTTACAAAAAGAAAAATATGATTTTTTTTTAAAATTAGGGAAAGAATTTACTTCATCTATGAATAATAAAAAGGAGGTTATGTTATTAAAAAATCATGAAGATTCAAATAGACATTATGTAGGTATAGAGATCCAACTTCAATTGTTAAAAACTTTGATAGTATGAGTCTACATTCCTGCACAAAACAAAGTGGCTTTTTAATGGAAACTTATGGGGGAAATGATCTAATAAGAATTTTCTTACAAGATTTAGATTATTTGTGAGCATTAAAATGATATCATTTCTCTACAAATTGATATAAATTTCAGTAAGCAGGCAAAAGAAATGTCAAGAGAAATGTCAGAGATCCTTTTTTGATTTTATGGATAATTTAAAACTTGAAGTTGCTTGGAGGATTAAATATGAAAAGGCATATATATATATATATATATATATATATATATATATATATATATATATATATATATATATATATATATATATATATATATATATATATATATATATATATTCCCCAGAGAGGCATGAATCTTTTTTCCAGAATCAATGTTTTTGATTTTTAAGATGTCATATAAAAGAATCAAGGAAATGGAGGTCTTACCAAAAAACCTTTTTCTAGTTATAACTTTTAATCTTTACTGTATCATAGAAGAGGTATTTTAGTCAGAGACTAAATGAAATTTTACTTCAAGATGAAAAACTACTGAGTGAGGCGAAGAAGATAGCGAATGAAGCATCTTATTTGAATGGACTGGTATTCATACAATGACTCTACCCTTACATTTTGAGGCTTCTAATACTAACATATTATTGGAATATGGATGGGTTATACAGTCAAAGGTGAAATGTAAAGATTTGTGTGTGGAATTTTCCCTCTCTCATCTTTTACCTTAAAACAATTTATCCTCTTATTAAAACTCCTATTGCAAACACAATGTCTAGTCTATTTGTAACTTCTACTTAACTTTCAGCAACAACAAGTTGGGATCCTATGCTTTGGGGATTGTTAAAGATGTAATCTTTCATGGCTGAACTGGATTAGTTCATCACAATGGATTTTACTTAGTTATCTTATTTTCTTTTATATGGGAACTGTCTGCATTCCTGTCCATGCTACCTTTCAGGTATCTCAACAAATGTTTAACTGCTGTCCAATCCTCAACTTTTGGACAATTTGCCTTTCTGCTAAGCATGCCAACTGCAAACATAATAGCAAGCCTTATGTTAGATGCAAATGCACCTGAGAATCTTTGGGGTGAGGCAATTCTTACAGCTAATTTTCTGCCAAATCATACCTGGACACATATTAACATAGCAACAAAGGAAATTTTGTCTCGTGTTGCATTTTATAGCTTTCAAATGTTATGTCTGCATGCTATGTAAAAGAACGAACAAGTATTTTCTTGCATGGAAAAAATGAAAGTGTCTTAATCAATTTGAAGGGGAAAATGTATCAAAGAGAAGAGGACTAACATATCATTTCTCCAAACTTTATTATAAGTAATGTTTGAGTATAAGAACAGTGGATAATGTTATTTTTTAAAAACTCTTTCTTATCCTTCCAGTTTATGGAACTTTTCATGAACCAGAGCTTGCAAAAGTTACTTTTTAAATAGCAACTCTAATGGCCAATGAAAGCATCAATTCAATTGGATATTCCTGGAGTTGTAATCCAAAAAGATAACTTTTAGAAACTATGCTATGACCACTATAAAGGTAAAATGTAAGCTTCTCCTTTTCTTGTTTCACTCTTCTTTCACAAACCCATCAGGTTGTAAAATGGGGGGGGGGGAAGTCACTTACTGTTTTTACCCAATCAAAGCACCAACAAAGAAATAATTGCCACATTTTATCTACAGAAATCTTTCCATTTCACAAAAAACATTTGTCCTTATACCCTGCATTGTTTTGGCAGCTTGCCATACCCATAATGACTATGTGGCAGAACCAAAGTTGCTAAAATAGCATCACAGACCATGAACAGTTCTGAATCATGCCTTAAAGGATCATTGGGTGTTTAGCCTCAGATACAAAGCTGTGTAGAAATGCTTTCCAAGAGAAATTGTCCTTACATGGTCCTGAGATATGGGTATTGCTATGTCAATAGAGGAGAGTGTGAAAAAGCCCCTGAAGCAAAATTCCAATTTAATAAGTTATGTACATTAAATGAAGGGCATGTCGTTAAACCGGTATATCAGTCACCCAATTTTGCAGTCACTGAGCAAAATTTATAGGACTACAGTGTTAGAAAGACTGAGGACTTACAGTGTAATATTTGGCATATGCAAAAGGCACAGAGAATCACATGCTTAGAGATGAGTATAAGAACTAACTTGGCAAATACATGGACTAAGATTCATTATGCATTGGGAACAGCAAAGCAGATTGCTTTCAGCAGAGCAGCAAATAATCCATAAATAGCAAAGAACCCCCAAGACGACCAGCAATTTTAAGAAGAGGCACAAAAACTATATAAAAGTCTTAAAATATTCCTGAGGCTAGTAACATAGAGCCCTGCCACATTGCAGAAAAAAGTTGTTTGACACCACTTTAACTGTCATAGCGCCATCCTGTGGAATCCTGGAATGTAGTTTGGTGAGGTATTTAGTTTGCTCTTCAGAGAGCTCTGGTGCCTCACCAAATTTCAAATCCCAGGATTCTATAGGGTAGAGTCATGGCAGTTAAAGTGATGTCAAACTACTGTCTTTCTGCAGTGCAGTAAGCTACTTGCACACCATATTTTTGTCTGACACAATCAGCATTTTCTGCTCTACACAGACCTTGCTGCCCTTCTACAAGTTTTGATGCAGGGGTATTTTCTGGCCCTAAATGAATTTGCTAGGAATTGAATCTAAGATGTACGTGCCTTACCATTCAGTCCTGACCCTCCTCCAGCTAAATAAATTATTCTTACCGCAATACATATTTCTTGGTGATGCTGTGAAAATTCACAAGTTGATCATTTGATAATAGAATCCATTTTGGCAGAAACATCTGTCACGGTCAGCAAGAGGTTCTTTTAGGATCAGGGAGTGTTAGGGATTCTAGGACAAGTGATAGGCAAAAGGGCATGGAGAGACCAAATTTGGTTTTTAGTCACTATGCATGTAACATTTATTGAGACATAACACATAAAACAATCATCAAGTATCAAGAAATCAATATAACAAACACCTTAAGTATGAAGAGCTCTTTTCATTCACTCACACATTCACACCCTCATACTCACAATCCTTCACTGGACATTGATCAGGCATTCTTGAAAGTTGGGTTGGATGGCCTCTTTACCGTGGCTCAGGACACCACAAGTTTGAGTTTGGAAAGTCTCTTCTTTTATATCTTTTTTCAGCTTCTTTCTTGAGGAAAACAGGTTTTGATGGTTACCCATAGTTTCAAAAATTCAGTTCCTTATTCTATAGGCAGTTCTGAGTACATTTTGTTTGTGCAGAGCCTTTCCTGGCTTGTCAGCATATTTCATTTGTGTTTGACATATTGCATTGTCCTGGTTATGCTTGATCAGCATCTTTGTCTCAGCGTCCAAGTTTCTCTCATTCCTTGCCTCACCATTCAAGGTGCTCCTCCAGCAATCCTTTGTGTGGCAACCATTTCCTTTGCTTCTTTGAGGCCTTGTTTCAGCTGTAACCTATTCATTCTCCACATATTCCACATATTCAGCCATTCTCCCACATATTCCCCATCTTGATACTTAATTAATTTATAATTGAGTGTCATCAATCTTAATCTTATAAAAAGGAATATATAGATATATAAATAAAGGGGGGGAAGGAATGTTATAAAAGGTGATATAAATGTTATAAAATATTAAGGATATATATATATATATATATATATATATATATATATATATATATATATATATATATATATATATATATATATATAATTCGTATATATTTTCCTTTTCTTTAGTCATAATTGAAATAATACTGTCTAGACAGATATGAACAAAAGTGGGAAACAATGAACCACTATACAAATCACAACTAATATCATGGCTATTATAAAATAATAATAATATTTTTTTTACCCAATCAGTGGATGGCCATCCAAAAAGAGACCAACCCCTTTTCGTGTCATGAACATTGTGTTGGATCATTTCTTTATTATTATTTTTTTAAATTTTATCTTCTATTGACCTGTTCAGATTGTGAAATTTTACCACACATTGGCTTTCTATCATGTTACAAAAATCCCCTTTTGCAGCCAACAAATAATCCAAAGCTAACCTTTGCTGCTTCAACATTTGACTTAATTCTCCTATTTCTGATTATAACATATGAACAATTGCTCCAATGGCATTTATTAACTTTTCCAATCTACAAGTAATTCCCAATATATTCTTTTGGTGCTATTATCCCTGGATAGCTCCCAAAGTTGATATTCCAATAACTAGGCCTCCCCCTACTCTCCCTCCTTCAGGATATGACAGTTGGCTATCTATAATTACAGTAGCTGAGCTTTCTGGACCTAAAACTCTATCATATGCCCCCCATTTTTATCTATTTTGAGAAGACTTAGGCTTATATACTTGGACTGGAAAAGTCAAATATCCCACAGCTACACATGGAAATTAGTGGCCCACTTGTCAGAGAAGAACCATAAGTTCAGATCTCGTGATTGCCAACATATATTTCCTCTTGCCTGTTTTAACCCTTTCCCATCAATATTAAAGATGGGATATTTGGGAAACATATCATTCTAATTGGTCTGATTTATTTCTTCAGACATATAGCTTTTTGAAAAAAAAATATTGCTTTTGATAATTTTTTCATATGGCATTCCAAGTTCCTTTATTTTAATAACAAAAACACTGTTGTAATTACATATTTTAATTTTCTGAATTTCATGTAAAATATCATGGGAGGCCTAAAGCAGATTTTGATAGACCAGATAAAATCACATTTGGATCTTCAATTAAAGTGGGCAAAAAGGACATGCGTCCTACAAATTGTGGATGAGCATAAACCAAAATTATATATTTGTATATATAAACATGTGTCTAGCATGTTATTGAATCCAATTTCCTTGTGTTATTTTACAGATCAAAATCCCCAAAATAATAATGAAAAACCACTCCCTCCTCTCTCTCTAGTTCCATTTACAATATTCAGCACTTTTTGCTAAACAGACATTCTTTTCAAAAATACATAGGATAAAAAAATGTTTATAGTACATGGAGTCTGCAGTCTTATCAGTATCTTGTCTGCTTTACAGACCCCAGAGCTTAGCTAAAAGAAACACTCAGTAAGACAATAAAATTTTCTAAGTCTCATTCAGAGTCCCAGTTGATTATCTAGTCTGACCCTGAATCATAGGCAATCATAAGGCCTAAGCAGACTGCCAGAAATAGTGCACATTAAATTGAGGCACTGCCCTGGCTCAGTGCTAGGGAATCATGAGAATTGTATTTTTTTCTGAGACATTGAGCCTTCTCTGTCAGAAAGCTCTGGTGCCACAATAAATTACAGTTCCCATGATTCTTTATCAATTTAAAGTGCACTATTTCTGGCAGTCTGCTTAGGCCCATAGACAGTTATTTTAAAATACAGTTTTCAGCTACAAGCACTTGACTGCTTCATTCCCCCCTTTTAAAGCATAATTCTGGTATGGTCAAAAGAGCATACTGTGGTACATAAGATCTAATAAAACCAAAAGCTCCCAACAACATTTTTAAATGGTTTATATTCTCTGGAGGTTTTCTGGCACACAAAGAATTTATATGTGTCACAACTGAACCATTTGTGGCTTTTTCTAAGTTTACTTTCAGTCCTGTATCTTATAAGCTCCAAAACCCTAAAACCTAAAAGTGAATGAAAACTGGGATTTACTTTTCTAAGCTAAAGGAAGGGAAAGAAACAATTAGCCAAATCTATCACAAAATATTATTGTGCTTCTGCTGATATCCTCCCCACCGTTTCCATAATATATACAACTATAAGTGCCATGAGGGGTGCACCTTGGTTTATTTTCCTAAATCTATAACTAGTCTCCAGGATTTCTGATCACTCTTTTTAACTGGCCATAAAGGTGAATTATATGAACATACAGTCTTTTCAATTATCTCCAGTTGTTCTAATGCAGGGGTAGGCAACCCAAGGCCCAGGGGCTGGATGTGGCCCCCCGAGGCCTTTGGACCAGCCCCAGGCCGGTCCTTCCACCCCCGCTTCCCCCCACTATGATGATATTGATTATTATTGTTATTACTTGTTCTTGGGGTTTTCTTGGCCAAATCTCCACAGGGGTTTTGCCATGGCTTTTCTGGGGCTGAGAGAGTGTGCATGAATATTTTTTAATTTTTGTAATTTTTTTAGATGTTTTTATATTTTTATATTTATTTATTTATTTATTTTTGGTGCTTCAGCCCCCCAATTATCTGAGGGACAGCAACCCGACCCCCGGCTCAAAAAGGTTGCCTATCCCTGTTCTAATGCTTCTATAGTTTCTGATATTCCCTTCCTCTTTGATCTGTTACCATCACAACTTTTTTTTTATTATCACCAGGTTTTTTAAAACAGTTTCCCCCAATACTGCCAAACCTCTGGCTTTATTTGTCTTTATTCCATGGCAGTGGGGCAACACTAACATATGGGGGGGTAGGGGAAGCCTCTTTCCCCCTCCTCTTGTATTTCTCCTTACTCCTGAGTTAATTCAGGTGGTTCTTCATCCACATACTCATACGTTCCATCCCAGCAACATTCACAATCATCTATCATTCCTGAACCTAAACACTTCATGCATTTTGCTCTTATCCTCCCTTGTTATTTTTCTGTTAAAATTTATTTTAATAAATTAACCTTATGTTTGGCCAATCTAGTTTCCTCCCCTTTTCCCTCTAATTCTCTAGTATTTATTTCCAATATCTTATTTTCCTTTTTAAGGGACTTGTTTTCATCTTCTAACTTAATATTTTTCTGCTTTCCACTAATATTTTGTAATATCAAAGCTCCATTTTTCTGTTTATCTTCATCTAATTTTTCTTTCCATTCTGTAGTTTTTAAATGACATTGATCTATTCCTTCCAGAGCTAAGAGTGCCATTACTTTGGTCTGTTCCTATTTTCCTGTATTATCTGCTTTTTTACAAAATAGGCCAACAGCTTTAAATAATTTTTTTCACTTTCCCCTTATCTACATTTAAGTGTTCTTTAAAATACTGCACAGACATTTTCTATGCCTTTTCAGGTTTTTTTTGTTTTGTTTTGTTAATCACTATACCTCTGTACAGATTTATTCTACAATCTCCTGCATTATATTCACAATTCTCATCTAAAGGTGCTTTTTAACACATTTCCCTCAACAGAACAAAAAGAGTTTCCATAAACAAGTGCTCCATCTCCATTTCCCTTTTTCTTTTTTTCTTTCCAAATAGAGCCATATTTCCTTCTAACTCCTAATCCAGTTATACAGAGCCATATTTCCTTCTGACTCCTTTTTCAGTTACTCAGTTACTCAGTTATTCAGGGGCATCCCCCTGTTTTCCACTCTCCTACCTTAACCCCATCAAAAGTCCCCAAAATCCCACACTTTCCTGATCCTGCTGACTATGCCAATTATGTCATGTCCAGCAAGAGATTCTTTTAGGATCGGGGAGTGTTAAGGATCCCAGGACATGTGACAGGCAAAAAGGCATGGAGAGACTAAATTTGGTTTTAAGTCACTATGAGTGTAAAGACACCCTCCCAACTTGTCGGGAGGGGCTCCTAGTTGTACTGGCCATTTTGGAACAAGAGACGCCTAATTGGCTAAGCGTGCATGAATTCCCGAATTAATTCATGCATGCTTAGCCAATCAGATCTTCTGTATGGGATTGTTATGCACGCTGGGAAATTCCGGGAGACATTTATGTCTCATGAGAGTTGCTGTGGGATTTTAGGGCTATATAGTGCTACGCTGCCATGTGGCAGCAGCCATTTTAGAGCAGCAGCCAAGCGACCCAACCTGCCCACCCTTTTGCAGTGATTCGAAATAATTTACTCTCAGGCTTTTAGCTGGTCACCTTTGGGGGCCGGGAGGGAATTTTTTCCCAGGGATTGGTTCCTTGGGTTTTTCACCCTCCCTGAGATTAGTATATTAATAAATTATTGGTACGGGTTGTTTACTGGGAAAGCAATTTTCTTATAAGATTGGTCAAGTAATTGTGACTTTCTGTTAATTTATGACAAGCTGATGGTTTTGAACTTTGAATTGCTTTGTCACAACTTGGGAACTCAGGGTCTCAATTAGAGTTAATGGTTGTATTATAGCTGGGGCGGACCCCCACACACAGGGGGAATAATTTGGCTAATTAAAATTATTTGGAGTTAATTAGGCAAAAATTAAAAAAATTGGGGTAATGACATCAGCTGTTATTTCTATGATGTCATTAAACTGTTACATCATCAAATTAAATATGACGTCACTTCCGTTTTCAGGAGGGCTAAAGTTAATTTGTTGTAATTATTTTACATGCTTTGTCACATGATGTGAAGGACCACTCACTTGGGTTGGTTACACCTTCACATACACATGTGGTAAAGCATTATGTGTTTATTGTAATTGTTTGATGTTAAGAGACCCTGTACAGCAAATAAAGTTGTGGCCAGTTTATACCCAAAAGAGGTGCCTGTTGTCCTTTGTGCCAATGCAACATTTATTGAGAAATAACACATAAAGCAATCATTTCAAGAATCAAGAACTCAATATAACAAACACCTTAAGTATCAAGAGCTCTTTACATTCACTCACACATTCACACCCTCATACTCACGATCCTTCACTGGATGTTCATGAAAGTTGGATGGCCCCTTTACTGCGGAGACCATAAGTTTGAGGCTGGAAGGTCCCTTCTTTATTACCTTTTTCAGCTTCTTTCTTAAGGAAAACAGGTTTTGATGGCTACCATAGTTTCAAAACAATTCAGTTCCTTATTCTATAGACAGTTTTGAGTACATTCTGTTTGTGCAGAACCTTTTCCCTGCCATGTCAGCATATTTCATTCATGTTTGACATATTGCGTTGTCCTGGTTGTGCTGGTCAGCATCTTCACCTCAGCGTCCAGGGTTCTCTCATTCCTTGCCTCACCATGCAAGTTCCTCCTCTAGCAATCGTTTGATGGCAACCATGTCCTTTAGTTCTTTGAGGCCTTGTTTCAGCTGGAACCCATTTGTTATCCACATATTTCATATATCCAGCCATTCTCTCACACATCCAACTGCATACAGAGCCTGCCTGGCTATATTATTGGCATTCAAGTCAAAATTCAAGTCAGGAGACTGCACATGGATGTAAGAAAATACAAGAGAGAAACACTAAAAACTCTTGGCCTGTTGATTGCATACTCCTGCCAGTTATATAGAACTGCCACAGTATAGCAATTTGAGTGTTGGATTATGACTGTGGAGACCAGGCTTTGAATCTCCACTCAGCCATGGAAACTCACTGGGAGATCTTGAGCAAGTCACAGTCTCTCATCCTAAAGGAAAGCAAAGGGGGAAATTCCTATGAACAATCTTGCCAAGTAAATCCCATGAGAGATTCATCTTAGGGTCACCATATGTCAGAAATTACTTGAAGGCACACAACAACAACAACAATTACATGATACCTGTGTTAATATTTTTTTTTACACCTAGTGCTTAAATTCAATAAAATCAGAAGGGCTGGCTCCAGAAGGGATGTTATTATGATTTTCTCCCTTGTGAAATATGTCCATCTGTTTCCATTACTTGTGTTCCTGCATTTGTGTGCATGCATACATGTGTGAGTGAGTGAGTGAGTGAAAGAGAGAGAGAGAGACAAACAGAAACCAAAAAACTCAAATTGTGGCTTTCTCCCTGATGCCCAATAAAAAACAACAAAGTTTTTCATACTCTGTTTGAATATTGTTATACAACCAAATCTGGTTATATTCCATTGTGTTATAGTCACATATTACACAAACTCTAGCTGGTACAAAAACTAAAGACAATACATCATATTGGAGGAAAGGCCATTGGAACTGTGGCAAAGATGTTGGGGGGATTGCTATGAACAGCAAAATGGCTGAGAATACTTGCATTACAGTTACAGAGAAGAGTTGGGAGATAATCATCACAGATTTTTTCTACTTGGAAAAAAAAAGTGCAATATTATGAATGGACTCCAGCATATCCATCTCTTTGATGGATTGTGGATATTGTAGCATTCAGCAAAAAACACAAATAATTTTTGCATGTATATATAACCTTATAGCTGTTTATTTCTAAATAGAAAATCCTGGGTTCTCCTTAAAATTAGCAACCTGGAAAAAACTGAGCCAGGGCACAACCTGACATGATCCCAGCATTATTCTGTGTAAATTGAGCAGTACCTCAGTACATCTGGGAATTGTGCAAAAATGGTTCTGGCTGGCCTGTGTTATGCATTAGGTTAACACAATCACACTAATATTTCTTCCAGTTGATCTGGCACGTGTATGCGGTCAGTAAGAAGCCTTATATAGCTACTTATATCCCATATCTTGACACTGAAATGGGCCCTCAGATCAGTAAGTGTAACATTAAAAAATATTTATTTATTTTTTGTGTTAATGTGTGACAATGCCAAATTTAATAGGTGGTTCAAATAATCAGGTATCAAATAATTTAGGACTTTAACGCTGATAATAAGCAATTGGAATATGAGCAAGAAGCAAATAAAAATTTCAGACTGGTATTAGGCAAACCTTGAAAGTTGTTGCTGTTCATGTTGTTGTTTTTAATTGCGGTTTAATTCCCCAATGAGGGTAAACAGCATTTCTGATAGTGCAGTCAGATTTGCTCCCACTAAGAATTTAAAGAATATTATATTTTTTCCCCTTTTCAAATCTGAAAAATGTGTTTTCCAACAGTACAGAACCCCATTTGAGAAGAATAACAAAAAATTGAGAATTTTGTAATTTTTACACTGTATTTTAAGATGATGAAATAAGTTAGGAGATTGTTGTGCACATAAATAAGGTTGTCTTTAGTACAAATTTTATTTTACACACACACACACACACACATACCAAAAAAAATCCATGTGTTTCCTGACAACTACATGAACATTTTCATTTTCTTTTTAAGGAAAACATGTTTCCATGTGGGAGAAAAAAATCATTTTTTCATGAAAAAGCTCCAGTTTCCAGAAACATGTACAAATTATTTTTTACAAAAACCATGGCACCCTTTATCCTCCCCTCCCTAGAGGCTAGCTATGTCTATGTGGATTGAAAATGCTTTTTCTAAGAGGTCTCAACTAGTAATAAACCAGACTTTCTCTTTTTTTTCCAACAGTTTGGACAGACTCCACTGGACAAGAGGTGTATAATAAAAAATAGGATACACATTTTTAGAATGAATAAAAATGAACTATTGGTGCTTTTCTGAGTTAGGCAGAAAAAAATATCTGTCTAGGACTCTGTTCCCCCCCTCCTATGCTCTTGCACATGACATACATCCAAATCCCTAGTTCTGGTGTGAGCACCCTGGGTGACATCTGGCATAAAAACCAGGATATAACAGCCATAAATCAGATTTATAAATATACTTGTTACTCTAGATCATTCCTGTGCCACAGAATCTGTCTGCACGGGCATCCCAGTGACCACCCAGTATATCTGCCACTTCTGCAGGTCACTCAATATGAGGTCAGAACAAGGTGTCCGGTGTGTTATCATTATGGGGCACCTCATTCTGATCTCCGTCCACAGTGGTGCTGGATGCTCTGGGGATCTCAGCAGACAACCACTGTAGCATGAGAATGGAGGGCATTGGGGTAACTGTGGGACCAGGATACTCTGGGCTGTTCCTAGAGTACCCTGATCTATGCAGATAGGGCCAAGGTTATTTATAGACCAGGGGTAGGCAACCTTTCCCCTTTAAGGGCCGAGGGACTTCAGCTCCCAGAAGCCTCAGCCATGTTGGCCAATAGCCCCATGTTGGCCAATAGCTCCTGGGATTCTGGGAGCTGAAGTCCCTCGGCCCTTAAAGGGGAAAGGTTGCCTACCCCTGTTATAGACTATTACAATGCTATTCTGGACTACATGAAGTCAGAGTAAATGGACAATTGCTTGTCATGAAAGGTATCTCCAGGCATTCATTGATTCATTCACATTTTACATTGCTTCCATGTAGCATAAATATCTGCAAGCAGAGTTGCCTTACACAGTTCCTATACTGAGTACCAATGTAGCACAACATTTGTGGATTGATAGTTAATGCAATGGCTGACAACCCACTATTCAAATGCAATGCACAATGGCAATGCATAAACACAACATGCATTCACATGCTGCTCTCTGTCTGCCTGCATCACAGAATTTTAAAATGGGTCCAGATAATATGAGTATTCATTTGAAGGAGAGAGATGGGGATAACTTTCATAGTCCTAGTTATCAGCCAATACAATGCCACTGAAATTGACCTAATATAGTCTTATGTACCATGTGAGGAAAATTCAGGACTGGACTAAGACATTTTGCTTTTTGAGACAAAGTACAAAGTTATATTACCACTCTATCCCATGAACAGAAACTGACTGGATGCACAGATGAATCTTACATTAACACTGCCAGTGGGATAATGTCCTGTAGCACACTAAGATCCTTTCACACCACACATTTATAGTACTATGACCCCACTTTAACTGTCATGGTTCTTTCCTAAGGAATCTTGGGAGTTGCATTTGAGAGAGGGGTATTTAAAAGCCAGAGATCAATAGAGTTGTGTTGTTATTGTGTGCCTTCAAATCATTTCCAACTTATGGCAACCCTCAGACAGACCTATGATAGGATTTTCTTGGCAAGATTTGTTCAAAGGTTTTTCTTTGCCTTACTTTGAGACTGAGGGCCTTTACAGACTGCCAGAAATAGCGCACATTAAATTGAGGCACTGCCCTGGCTCAGTGCTAGGGAATCATGGGAATTGGTTTTTTTTCTGAGACATTGAACCTTCTCTGTCAGAGAGCTCTGGTGCCACAATACATTACAGTTCCCATGGTTCCCTAGCACTGAGCCAGGGCAGTGCCTCAATTTAATGTGCACTATTTCTGGCAGTCTGCAAAGGCCCAAAGAGAGAGATCTTCAAGGTTACCCAGTGGATTTCCATTGTTGAGTGGGAATTTGAACCCTAGGCTCCAGTATCCTAGTCCAATACTGAAACTACTACACCATGCTGGTGTAGTGCTTCACCAGAGTACAAATATCAATTTCTATCAGATAAAGCAATGACAATTTAAGTGGGACCAAAGTACTACAACCTGGTAATGTGAAACAACTCCTAGTTTTGACCATTGTACTATCTTAAGGGGCCCAGAACAGGCTGTTGCCCTTCAACAGAGAATAGAAAGAAAGTTAATGAGAACAACCATAAGGTGGTCACCATAGCCTTCCCCAACTTATTACCTAATGTGGTCCCTTGTCTTCATTTTGTTTAATGATAGGGCCTGCCTTGGTATATACTATTGTAACAGAAGAAAGGCTTTACATCTGGAATTTGTAACAAGAAATAATATCTTTCTTCAGAGTAGAGCATCACCATTGCCACCCATGTTCCTTTGAGAATCAAATGTTTCCCCAAAGCCTGATAATATTGCTTTGTTTTTTCCAGGGCTATTTTTTATTTTTATTTTGAGAAGGTAATTGGAACACAGGGATGCAAAACATGAAATCACACAGACATGGGACCAACAATTGGATTTAAGCCTGTGCCATATTTATTATGAATAGTGAAGTAATAACTATGCACTGAAATCCTAAACATATTTATTCAGAAGTAAGTCTCCTGGATATGATATTTCACAAGCACAAGCATCCCACTATCCTGTACATACAAAGTCTAGCAGACAAATAAAGTGGGCTTAGCTTTATTTATAAAAGAAGCTGGTATGCTTACAAATACTAAAGTTTCATAACATCTCATGGTTGGAGGTTCTGTAACATGTCCTCTTAAAAGACCAGGGGGAGGGGAAGGGAGAGAGAGAGAGAGATACAGACTATGTAATGGAGAATGAACAAACTCAGACTAACTGATGCAGAAAGAAAGAAGGTATAGCTAAGACCCCCAAACAGGAAATGGTATAAATACATGCTAAGCCTAAAGTCTTAGAGAGCCATGCAAAGTAACAGATACTGAGTATCAACAAGCTAAGGTTACCTCTTCTATCATGAATGAGGAATTAGGCTTACTAATAAAAGGGTACATAGGACTGCAGCACCATTTTAGGAAAAGTGAAATAAATGTGAAAATATGCATGAGAGTCTAGAAGTATGATATCAGCTAGCATAGACAGTACTAAGTTAGATGAACTGATGCTCTAATTTATGATGAGGAAGCTTCCTATGTTTAACAAAACAAAAAGAAAAAAAAACTCCACTGGGTTTTACTCCATTAATCTCTACCCCGCTTCTTCCATTTTTCACTGGACATGTCTGCTTTCATGGCAACATCAATGCCTGTCCCTTTTAGAAAAAAACAATAGTAAGTAATGGCAAGCTTTACTTTAGTCCATAAATAGCAATCTATTTGTCCAGCTCAACAAATAGTGTGTTTTCCCTTTACCTTTAGCAAAAATTGTTTAATTCTATCCACCGAAGTGTTTGAATTTCATCCAGTTATGGTACCAGCTTAACTCTCCCCACCCTATTAAGAGGGCCATCATCCAAGATATCCTGTCATCTTGTATTATGGGACATATCTTCAATTTCTTTTCCCATTAACCATTGTGATCCATCCCTTTTCTGTGTGATCCACATCATTTGACAAAGTGTACAATCAAAAAGTTAGAAAATTAGACAAGACTTCCTTTACTGACTGACAGAAATGAAAATGAAGGCCCCCATGGCAGCCGTAAAGTCTGATATCTATTACGCTGCTTGCTCAAATGAACTTGAATGGTTTTCACTCCTAATTACTTTGCCTAGTTTGACACCTGACAAATTACTCCACATGGCCATTATTATACCAGAAGACCTGGCAACTTTTTCTTTGGCTGGGGAATGGGGGATAGGTAAGAGGAAATAGTGCACATTAAATTGAGGCACTGCCCTGGCTCAGTGCTAGGGAGTCATGGGAATTGTATTTTTTTCTGAGACATTGAACCTTCTCTGTCAGAGAGCTCTAGTGCCACAATAAATTACAGTTCCCATGATTCCCTAGCACTGAGCCAGGGCAGTACCTCAATTTAATGTGCACTATTCCTGGCAGTCTGCAAAGACTCTAAGTTCTTCTCTATTCTTTATTCCCCTTACAGTAACCTGCTATGTAAGAAATATGTTTTATGGCTTCCCTTCATATGCTTCCCCCTCCCCCCATAGAATTTTAAAGATTTCATGTTAGCTCCTGAAAAAAAAATATTGTCATACAGTTTTTATCTTAATGATGCAAAGGGTCTCTATGAATAATACATCTTAAGGCTTAAACATGTCATACATTGTTGACCAGACTAGCCTCAGGTTCAGAACATATGTGAAGGCCAGCCCATACATTTCAGTGACAGTGTAGTGAGTAACTACATCTTTTTGGGGAGGTAGGGGTTACATTAAGTACAGTTATATGTAGGTGTTTCCTTCCTCATATAGCTTGGAGCCTTACAGGAAAAAACATCCTATTGGTCTATGATGAGCTCTTCCTGCAATTATTCAGAATTGACCCCAAACAAGATATTTCTTCATATTTATGATAGGAAAGAATGTCACAGTTAGCATGCCCAGAACAGATTAGCACCTTGAATAGCTCCTCTAATGTTTGAATCAAAATCCTGAGAAGACTCACTGCCCTAATGACATAGAAGCCACCATCTTCTACTTGTGAGGGCATATAAATATGTCAGAGGGACTACTTCTCCAGCCCATGTTGCTAAGTTAGACAAGATATTCATTACTGACTGAGAGAAATGAAAATGAAGGGTCCCATGGCAGCTGTAAAATCTGATATCTGTCACACTGCATGCTCAAATGAACTTGAATGCTTCCAAATCCCCAACTCTTTCCACCCCGTGTTTTGTGTTGAAAGAATAAGAATAATCCTAGTATAGCTTCATTTAATGTCTCACTCACAAAAACAGGCTATAGCTCCCTAGGATAAAAATAGCAATGCAAAATGTATAGTCTGGCTCTAAAGCACTAAATTCTGGGGCATGAGACTAAGGTAAAAGCTTATTCCATGAGTGTTCCATAAAGTGCTGCCTTTTTTTTTTAATGCAACTGCACATGCAGTATTATGTTAACATTGTGTTTTATGTTAACATACAAATGTCTCTATAGTAAGCACATTTAAATAAGAGAATGATCACAACAGCATGGCTGGTGTTGCTTTAAAATTAGGCTATACATTAGAAGTAAGGACCAATGTATATGTCTGTATGGGTAACTGGATCTCTGATAAAGGCCCCCCTCCCACTTTAGGAAGCAGCCAGTTTGGATTGGGCCTGTGTCACAAAGGAAATGGCATGAATAAACCTTTGCCATCTTGTTGATTTCACCTCTCTTGAAGATGTTGTTTGTCCCTCAGGAAAAAGTTGACATTCATACAAGGAGGTGCTGAAAAGTTCTCTACCCAACCAAGAAGGAAATGATTTAGAGTTATGAAATATATGCTGGGTTTCAACAGAAATATAGATCCATGGTGTAGTTGTCTGAGCATTGGACTATGACTTTGGAGAATAGGGTATGAATCTCCACTCAGCCATGATAGCCCACTAGATAACCTTGGTTATGTCATATTCTCTCAGTGGTAATATTAGGCATGCTGCCAATATGAAATCCAACAATACATGAAAGATGACAGATTCACCACTCCATTTTAAATATTTCAAACAGTTAAATATTTTTAGTTGATTAATTAAAGGTAAAGGTATTCCCTGTTGACAAGGTTGTCAAGTCGTGTCTGATCGTAGGGGACCGTGCTCATCTCCATTACTAAGCCGAAGAGCCAGTGTTCTCAGAGACTACTCTGTGATCATGTGGCCAGCATGATTGCACAGAACATTGTTACATTGCCACTGAAGTGGTACCTATTTATCTACTTGCATTTGCATGCTTTCAAACTGCTAGGTTTGCAGAAGCTGGGACTAATGACAGAAGCCCACCCCATCATGCAGCACCCGGTCCTCAAACTGCCAACCTGCCAATATTACAATCAACATAGTCAGTGTCTTAAACACTTGAGCCAATGCATCCCCTATCTGCCTTTAATCAGAGGTTCAATTTGTCAGGGGTGCTTTAATTGTGTATTTCTGCCTGGCAAGGGGTTGGACTGGGTGACCCTTGAGGATTCTTCCAACTATATGGTTTAATCATTCTATAATTATTTAAGCAGTCAGAATTTGATGAATTTGCATTTACTAGAACTTCTTTGTTTTTAAAGATTTCTCAGAAAGCAGAAGAGAATTTAAACATTTAATAAGCAAATGCTCCTACTCATTCTTGAAATTTGGTATGATGTAGTGGTTTGTGCCCTGGACTTGGAGTCTGCAAACACGTTCAAGTTTCTGCCTGAACATGGAAACCCACTGGCTGTTCCTGGACATTCCTCAAAAGAATGCAAAGGCAAAACTACTCTGAACTAAGAAAACCCCATATGTTCACCTTAGAGTCACCATAAATTGGAAATGACTTGAAGGCAAACAACAAAAATGAGAACACAGCTCATCACAAAATGCTGTTACTAGGAAAATCAGTTTCTTCCTCCAGCTACTGTAGGGGCTGAAGGGAAAGGGAAAGGAAACAGGGGAACAATGGAAGGCAAATGTTGCCATAGTCTATGTTATTCGAAAGGGCTGGATGCTTTGACCTTGGATTACTACAGCATTTATCCAGACTGAGTACACATTTTCTAATAACAATAACAATAATACTAAGCAACCATTAAAACTACTACTACTGTTAGGGTGAGTTAGTGGCATCACTAAGGAGGTGCAGGGTGTGTGGACCACACCAGGTGACACTTGGGGGGGGGGTGACACCACTGCTTCTCAAACACCTACTTTTTGGCAGAAATGGGCTGTGACATTCATCTGCTTCCCTTTAAAATGTGTTAATAGATGGTAGTAGTGGGGTGACTTTCATTGGGAGGAGAAAGGAGAGGCACCCCAATGTTTTAAATTCAAATTTCAAATTTCAAAATTTATGCAAATATTCACTATATATATGTAAATATATTTAGGTTGTGTTTATGTTATTGCAATTTGAAGGTTTAATTTTAATTTTGCTAGTTGTTTATGTCACAACTATTAGCATTACATTCAGTGGTATATGGGGATTGCAATTTACAAGTAACATTAGTGCAAAAAAGCATTACTAAGGATTCTGTATGGTGTAAAATGGGAGGAGGAGATCAATGGGGGATGACACCATTGTTAGGTTTTGATGGGACATATAGTCAATGTTAAAATGTTGAA
>CM034706.1:151640413-151656615 GCA_020142125.1 Phrynosoma platyrhinos
AGGGTGACTAAAATGGTGAAGGATCTGGAAACCATGCCCTATGATGAACAATTTAGGGAACTGGGTATGTTAAGCCTGGAGAAGAGATGGTTAAGAGGTGATATGATAGCTCTCTTTAAATATTTGTAGGGATGTCATATTGAGGAGGACACTAGTTTGTTTTCTGCTACTCCAGAGAACAAGACATGGAACAATGGATGCAAACTACAGGAAAAGAGATTCCACCTAAACATTGAGAGGAACTTCCTGACAGTGAGAGCTGTTCGACAGTGGAGTCAACTTCTTTGGAGGTGTTTAAACAGAGGCTAGATGGCCATCTTTCGGAGATGCTTTGATTTTGAGTTCCTGCATGGCAGGGTGTTGGACTGGATGGCCCTTGTGGTCTCTTCCAACTCTATGATTCTATGATTTTAAGATTCTATGATTCTATGATTTATATTAAATAGCATAGGGGACAGGATGACAACGTGAGGGATGCCACAATTAAGCTCCTCTTTAGTTGAGCAGCTGTCCCGTCACCCTTTGGAATCTGTCCGAAAGAAAAGAATGGAACCATTACAACACATTGCCTCCAATTCCAAATTCTCTCAGGCATTCCAAGAGGATGTCATGGTCTATCATGTCAAAGGCCGCTGAGAGATCCAGTAGCACCAACAGGTTCACACTACCCCTGTTGATGCCCATATTAAGGACATAAGCTAAGGCAACTATGGCAGTCTCCACTCCATATCCTGTCCTAAAGCCAGTTTGAAATGGATCCAGATAATCTGTTTCCACCAAGACAGCTTGGAGCTGAAGAGCGACAGCCCTCTCGATCACCTTGCTCAAAAAAGGTAGCAAAGAGACTGGACTATAGCTGTTCATGTCCAGAGGTCAAGGGAAGGTTTTTTCAGAAGCGGCCTAACCACCGCTTCCTTCAAAGAGGATGGAACACGACCTTCCCCAATGGATGCACTGATGATGTCCCTCAGGAGCATCCTCAAGACATCTCCCTCCTGGATGGCCAGCCACAAAGGGCAAGGGTCAAGAGGTCAAGTTGTCTTCCTCACTTCTCCATGTCATCGGTACTCACAGGTTGGAAATGATGCAGTATAATCTCATAAGTGGAGTTGTTGGATACCTCATCTATCTATTTTACTATAACATCAGCATCCAAGTCGGCTCTTATCTGAGAGATTTTAGGTGCAAAGAAGTTGTTAAACACATTGCAGCATGCCATTGTTGAATTAAGTAATGGGTTCTGCACAGGTGGAACCTCTGTCAGTTTCCTTACCACCCTAAACTACTCTGCTGGACGGGACTCTGCAGACGCAATATGTGCAGAAAGGAAAGATTTTCTCGCTGCATGTATTGACTCTCTATAGGAGCAAAGAAATTTTGTATGATGAGTTCTGTCAGATAAGAGTCAAGTTTTCTGCCAGATGCACTCTAGTCATTGTCCAATCTGCTTCATCTTCCTGAGTTCTTCTGTATACCATGGTTGACAATTAGAAGCGTGTTGGAAAGGATGCTTGGGAGCAATCGTGTTGATAGCCTTGGTGAGATCAGTGTTCTAGGTATTAACCAAAGCTTTGACAGAATCTCCAGCATTACCAACCATTAATCCCCATTAAACTTTCTGGAATCCAATTGGTTCCATTAGCCTTTGAGGATGGACCATTCTGATGTGTCCTCCACCCCCAACAGGATGGACAGTAGTTCTAAGTTCAGCCTTGATCAACAAATGATCCGTCCATGACAGTGTGGAGGTTTTTATTACCTCCACCCACAGATATTCCTGTTCCATACTGAAGATTGTATCAGGTATATGAGCCACACAATGAGTAGGCCCAATGACCAATTGAGATAGGTCCATGTTTATCATGGAGTCCATGAATTCACGAGCCGCACCTGTTATATTTGACAAACTGGTCTCAAGTGAGATGTTGAAGTCACCCAAAACTAAAAGTCTAGACAACTCCAATAGCAACTCTGAGACCAGTTGTGCCAGCTCGGTTAGGGAGTCTGCTAGACAATGGGGTGGATGGTATGCTAGTAGAATCCCCAGACTATCTTTGGTCCTCAGGCTCAGGTATATTCACTCAGAATGGACTGTTTTCTGGACAGGTATCCTGGTCAAGGTAAGTTTATTCTTATGAACCAGGGCCACTCTGCCCCCTCACCCACTTCCTGTTGCCTGCTCACTGACAGAGTACCCAGCTGGGAGGGCCTATGCCCAAGTTATAGCATTGCCTTCTCCCAGCCAAGTCTCTGTAAGGCAAGCCAGGTCAGCATCTTCATCTAGAAGAAGATCATAAAGAATCTGAGTCTTGCTTTTGACTGACAGCATTGCAAAGGAGCAAGGTAAGGTTCTGTGGAAAGGTTGGTGTGCTCTCCAATCCATTCTGGGAAACAGAGTGAACTGAAGGCAGGATAGCTTTCAGATATCGATCCCACCTTCTTTTATAACAGAGTTTCATCCTGTTTCTGTCATACCTTCCTCTCTCCCTCACAACCTGGATTTTCACTCTCAGATTGCTACCAGCCACACATGTCTGTCCCTTTATCACAGAGCCCTCCAAATCCCCACAAATTACTGCTGGGCAGTAAGCCTCCAGCAATCTGTGAGGGTCTTGGGAGCCAGCTATATAACATTAGACCGGAAGTTCTTGAGCTGCCTCTGCATCCTCAGGCAGGCAGGTTGGCTGGTGTTCCTTGAGGGATGGGAGAGTGACTTTTAAGCCAGCCACTCCTGGCCATGCGTCCCAGCTGCCTTTGGACCTGATAAAATGGGGAAAAGCAAGGCTGCTTTGGCATCTTCCATGTCCCCAGGCAGGTTGAATAACTAGGTGGTGTTCCTAGGGGTATGGGGCAGTAACTTTTAAGTCAGCCATTCCTGGGCATGCCCTCTCTCCCTGCTTCAGCTGTCCAAGCTACCTTTGGCCCCAATGGAATGGGGGAAAAGAAAGACTGGTTTGGCATCCTCTGGAAGGCTGGCCTATCTGGGTGGTGTTCCTGTGAGGCGGGGGAGTGACTTTAAGCCAGCCACTGCTGGCCACACCCTCTAATCCTGCTTCAGCTGTTTCAGCTGTTTTTGGCCCTGATGGAATGGGGGAAAAGGAAGGCTGTTTTGGTGACCTCCATGTCCTCCAGCAGGCTGGCTAGCTATGTGGTGTTCTCTATAGCTCTAATCCTGTTGATGACATGCATATCTGAAAATTTGATGATGATGTGTCCGGATCTATGGACTCAGCGCCCAATAACCAGGAAACATATTATTGTGATAGAAAACAAAAGACTTTTATTCCAGACATCAAGACTGAAGTTCACAGTATGAGGTTTTTGTCAGAATTTGGGATCTGCTCCCCTTACCATAATATTAGAATTCAAACAATCCAACCCCCTCTTCCTGGCCCTGGGCACCAGCCTTTGAGCCTGATCAAAGCAACCTTTAATAGTCCCTTCATCCCCCCTGTATTATCATTCAATTGACCTTAAGGAGGAAAAGAAGGTACCCTTTCTTTACAACCTGAATCTGCTACAGGAAGGATGGGGTCATAAAGGTACAAACTCCTTGCTCTGCAGGCCATTTGCCCCCCCCCCCCAGTTGCTTCTCATGCTCAGAGTCCATGCATGAGATCAATATCCAATGCATTTCAATATCTCATACATACATACATCATTCCCAATAAACCATCATGACAGAACCATGCACATGGATCTGAGATGATGATGATAATGATAATCATTAAAGTGCATAATATATGAAGAACATTAAAATGCAACAACAGATAGGTGTAACATCCATTAAAATGTGTAACACCAATTAGAAATACATACACAGTTTAAAGAAGATGACATCAGTTAAATGAGCATAGATATTTAAAACAATTCATAATTCAAAAATTATTGGGATAGACCTTCAAGTTTAGTGATGGTTTAAATTCATAGAGAGTATCGAACTGTTGAATCTCTTCTGGCAAGCCATTTCACAGTTTGGGAGCAGCTGAAGAAAATGTCTTCTGGGTAACAGCTGCTAGTCTATTCCTGGCTGAGTGAAGTAAATTTCCCCCAAAGGAACTGAGTGTATGGGTAAATTATAAAGGAGAAGGCAATCCCATAGGTAATATGGACCCAAATTTTAGGGCTGGAGCAGATGGGTGCAAAAGAGTGGCTCAAGTCCACTCCAACTGCAAGTAGGTCAGGACTGCGCCAACCACATGGTCTGTTCTGAAAGCAGGCCATGGCTGCAGGACCCAACCAGTGCTTCCAGGAGCCAGATTATCCTTGCTCCTTTTTGTTTCATGTTCAGCTGCAGAGTGGGTTGAGGCCTCTTTGGAGGCATGTGTCATTTGAATGCCATGCTTCCAAAGTGGCTGGAAGTCACTTCATGTGGCCCATCCATCTCAGGAAAATAGACCCAAGCCATACAAATGTAGTTGTACATTTTTTTAGCTATTGTGCAACATTCATATCCAGTTCATGATTATAAGAGTGGAGTTCCACAAGTGTAACCATTTCAGATGGATCTAAATCCTGGCTGAAATCCTTTTGGTTAGTCCCCATTAGAATAGTTCCATTGAATCAATTGTTGAATGGCTATCAAAAAGTAGGCAAATACACGGCCTAAGCAGATGGGCAGCCATGGGCTACCCCAAGAAGCTGTGGATCGAGGCCAAGGTAGCTGCACTCCTTGGCCCCAATCCTCTCCTTTTCGGGCCCTGGAAGGAGCACTAAAATAGCGCTCCTTCCGCAAGGCGCCGAAGGTGCACCGCAAGAGACGTTGGGCACACCTTTGGCATCTCTTCCACAGCAGCATGTGCAGAAGGCTGCAGAGGAAGTATGTCATCAAAGCGCCCATCATGTGGAGCGATGGGCATTCCGATGATGTGTTCAGGAAGAGGTTGGGGCACCCAGCGTGAGGCTACCCTTCCCCTTCCTTGCCTCCCAAACGGCGCAAAGTGCCATCTGCTTCCCCCCACAGTTTACTTAAAGGCTCTACTGTGGTTGGAACTAACAACCAGTTAGCTAGAGTGGACTTATTGAATTAATTGAGTTTACTTATATGGTCACTCACTATTCAAGAACTGAGCTAATAGGATTACTCTAATTGGAACTAGTCATGGGATTCCAGTGATTTTAGTTGAACATTCTCAGATGATGAGAAGGTATTCTTCAGTGCCTTCAACAGTTGGATTTAATTTTGTTGTAATCTTGAACTATGATATTCAAGTAGATGCTTGAGCAACATCTAAGAACTTGCCCTTCTGAGGTTTTTTTTTTTTTTCCTGAACCAATAACAAAATTATTAAATATATATATATTGATGGCGACTTATATTTTAGGTCATTTCTCTGGATGTTAAAATTTAATATTGCCCATTTCTTTTTAAATTTGAATAATTTTCTCCATATTTTTATAGGTTTCAGCAGCTGTCATTCAGAATTATACCAGTGCTACAACCTTCACCATATGTGCTGATATTCTCCCTTTATCCCCCATGGAACAGCTGCTTATTACTGAGGCCATCCTTTGAATGCATATCGTGTCAAGAATATGATATTTATAAACATGTTTGGATCTTTTTTATTTACTTCCTGTCAGTCTTTAACCTCCATCTTTTTTTTTCCCAATTAGATAACATTTCAGAAAGTCTAGACCTGTCATTCTCAGAGTTCCTTTTCTTGTCACTGTGATGAAATATGAAGACATGATAGTTGGTTGTTTAAAGTAACATATTTCACTAAAACCCTCAACCATATGTTTGTCTTGTCATTTAGTTTGATTTCTTTCTGGAGTCAATGGCTGTTAACTCAGAGTAGAATAAGTGAATAAAAGTGAATAAAAAGAAAACATAGATGAATGCAGTGGTGTCTGTTCTGTTTCAAAGTACACAGAATTATAATATCATAAAATGAAATGGGGCCCATCTAATTTAATCATCAGCTGAGAGGATAGAAAATTGACTGGAATAACCTTTTGGATAGATAAGGCACAGTGTGGTGAACATAAGATCACAAGAAAAGATGAAAAGCCTATCTACATTAATGTGCTTTAAGTCTGGAAAAAAATGCATATTTATTCCAAATTAAAGGTGCTGGTGGTAGTATTTAAACAGTTTGGGACCTCAGTACTGGAAGGAACACCTCTCATTAAATCTGCCTTTCCAAGTAATTAGGTTTGTTGGAGTTTATTGGAGTAGGGCAAAACTATGAGAAAATTTGGGAAAAGGCCTTCCCTACTGTGGCACCCTGGTTATGGAACAGCCTCCTTATAGAGGACTTGTTGACACCAATACTGGTGATTTGCCAAATAAAAACACAGGTTTTTGCTAGACACTTTTGGACCTGTTGTTTGGTTTTACATTGCCTAAATTTGTTTTAACTTGTCAAATATTTTAATGTGTTGTTACCCTATTTAATTCAAAGACATAACTGGAAAATCAGTATGGAAAGTGATCTTGTAGCACCTTTGAGACTGACATCCTTGCAGACTGCCAGAAATAGTGCAAATTGAGTCCACTTTAAGGGTTAGGGTTAGGGTTAGTGCTAGGGAATCATGGGAATTTTTTTCTGAGACATTGAGCGTCTCTGTCAGAGAGCTCTGGTGCCACAAATAAATACAGTTCCCATGATTCCCTAACCTTAACCCTAACCCTTAAAGTGGACTCAATTTGCACTATTTCTAGCAGTCTGCAAAGGCCATGAAAGAATGAAGTTGTAGCATGAGCTTTCATAGACTCGAGCCTATTTCCGTAGATCTGGACCTATTTCCTCAGATCTGTGGAATGAGGCTCAAATCTATGAAAGTTCATGCTATAGACTTCTTTGTTTCAGTTAGTCTAAAGAGTGTTGCAAAATCCCTTTGCATATTGATTAGCCTTTTAAAAGTATTCTTACTGTTTTAAATGGTTTTAGACTGTTAAAACTGATTTTCTTACATGCCAGTCTGAGATTAACAGATATAGGGTTGAGATATAAATGATGAATGGAAAATAGATGTGATAACAATAGGAAGTACATTTCTATATCACCTATCAGTGCACTTAAGCACTCCCTAAGCAGTTTGCAATGTGCAAGCTAATTGCCCCCAACAAGCTGGGCACTCATTTTAGCAACCTCAGAAGGATGCCAGGCTGAGTCAATCTGAGCTCCTGACTAGTATTGAACTCACAACCTTGTGGTTTATAAGAGAGTGGCTTCATACATGCATTTAACCACTGCACCACCAGGGCTCCTGTGTCATTCAGTGAAATGACTCACTGGAAAAAATAAAATAAAATAAAAGTCAATGAAATGAAAGAGAGAGTAAGCAAAAGGGAAGACTGTGTGTGAAGTAAATGGCTTCACTCAGTCAATGAATCCATGATAATAACAGTGTTTCATGGAGATCCTCAACAACAACAACTATTGTTATTATTATTATTATTATTATTATTATTATTATTATTATTATTATTATTATCTCGCCCCTTTTCCAAGCAATTGGGGCGACTTACAGCATAAAAATACAACACAATAAAATCAATCCCAAAATTGGCCCCTCCCACATCTTAAAAACTCATTAAACAACCACAGATTAAAACAATGTTTAAAATAGAGCAGTGTGCCAACTGTTTGCAGAATAAATGGCAGCAACAACGGGTGTTGCGGGAAGTAATAGGCATACAGATGGGCTGGCTCCTGGGACCGGGAAAACTAATTGGGAAAGGCCTGCCAGAAGAGATCTGTCTTGACAGCCCTTTTAAAGCTGTCTAAGGTCATAATGTGATGGATCTCATCCAGCAGGCCATTCCATAGTCTGGGAATCGTCATCAAGAAGGCCCTCTGGGAGGTTGAAGACAGTCTTGATATTTTTGACTGTAGCAAATTCATTTCAGAGGACTGAAGTGTACAGGGCGGATTGTATGGGAGGAGGCAGTCTCAAAGTTAGGTTGGACCCAAGCCATTTAGGGCTTTAAAGGTGATAACCAACACCTTGTACTGGGCCCAGCAACCAATAGGCAGCTAGTGAAGAGACTTCAATACTGATGTTATATGATCTCTTTTAGATGTACCAGAGACCAGCCTGGCTGCCATATTCTGTACTAGTTGGAGTTTCTGGACCAAGCACAAGGGTAGCTCCATGCAGAGCGCATTGCAAAAATCAAGGAGAGGTTACCAGTGCATGTACCACAGTTTCAAGCCACTTCAGCCAATTGTACTCTGGAGAGAAGCCTCATCTTGTGTAAGTATCACCCTTAGTATTGCCTCAAACTATTCCAAGCTAACCAATGATTTCCTGACCTTGAATGAATGAGTGAAAGATAATGAATTGCTGTGTGATTTCCCCTTTTAATAAGAATATACTTTAATTCAGACACCCACACCCCAAATGCCTCTACTGATCTTTTCAGCAGTTGCTCCTAGATTATGAATTCCCTTCCAAGACCTGTTTAATAACCCTTTGTCACAAGATCGTAGATACCATCTGTATGTAATATACCACATTCCTTCAGTAATACTGCTTGACAGAAAAGAAGTAACAACAAAAGAAAGAGAATCAGCTCTGCATATTTACAACCATGAGAAGACCCTTGTTCTCCAGTCTATAGGATTTGGAAAGAGAGTTGATGTCCCATTGTTGCCTAAGCCAGGATTTAGCCTGACACCCACCAAAGTGCTGTGATTGCCTCCAGGTTGTGAATTTGGAAATCACCTGGTTAAAATTCCATTTGAAAATCCAGAAGATGCTGTCTTTGTGAGGGCCATGAAACGCTCTGTAGTGGAGTTTTCAACTTTGGGCTGGGGAAAAATGCCTACCTGTGAAGAAAGACGCCTTGACAGCAATCCAGAAAAAAGACCGGAGAGACTGACAATAAAATTCAGATAAAATTATCTTAGCTTTGAAAGTTGTGTCTTCTAAGAACCCATCTTTTGCCTTGTTCTTGTGAACCTCAATTAAAGATATTTTTTTTATACTTTAATTCAAGAACTCTGTCTCAGCACAAACTCTTTGGGCCTCCTTTATCTTGGTATACAGTTGGGAAATCATCTTGAAGGTCCTTGTAACCGACCTCCTCTTAGGGCCTAAGCAGACTGGTGGCATGGGGCCGCCCTGGGAAGGTGCGGCACAGGACCAAGGCATCCCCACACCACAATCCTGCAGTGCACCTTCACTGCCCCTGAAAGGAGCACTGTGGTGGGAGGTTGTCCCCGGAGCGCTGGCCGTGCGGAGGGCTGGCGACTCTGAGGACAACCTCAGGAGGAGGAAGGGGCACCGAGCACGCAGCTGCCCCTCCCCTTCCTTGCCCTGAGGACAGCTTTTTAAGCCATCTGCCCAGGCCCTTAGTGTTGAGCTAATTAAAATTTCCCTAACTAGACTTTTGGCTATATAACCATATAGTAAATTTCCTATTTGGTATTCAAATGATGTCCTCCATTTTTAATTTATTTTTAGCTATGGTCATCTAGTTTTTAACTACTTCTTATCAGGTAGTCAATATCATGTTCTTTTCAGCAGAAGCATTTATTGCAATGACAATTGTATGGCAATGGAGAGTAAAGATGGCAGGTGAATTATGGGGAGAGATAAGAAATGAGAAGATAAGATAAGAACTGTGAATGGCATTTTGCAAAAATAAGGGGGTCCTCCCTGGTCACCTGACATCTTGGCTAAAAGGGTTTTATTCAGAGGTTTCTACCACACTCTTCCATCAACTACTGCAGAAGTGTAGTAAGTAATGATCAGTTGCTTGGTATTGAGAGACAGCATGATATAGTGGTTTGTGTGTTACATTTAGGAGTTTATTGGACCTCCCCCCCAAAAAAAGTGACTTACCCCTGGTGTGATAGAGTTGCTTACAGGATGCAACCAGGAATTATTGCATTTGAAATGCCTCTGATGCTACCGGCAACTGCAACCTGGCTAAATTCCGGCTTCCAGCCGTGCTCAGCCAGTGGATTTGCAAACTCAGAGGCTTCCTGTATTTGCAAATCGGCCAGCTGAGTGCAGCTGGAAATGGGATATAGCTGGAATGCAGTTGCCCGGAAGCATCGACAGCATTTTTAATGCAATAATTCCTGGTTGCATCCCCTAAGCAACTCTATCCCAGCAGGGGTAAGCCGCTTTTTTGGTCGGAGATGTGATAAACTCCCATAGCTTTGGAGATCATGGCTTGAATCCCCACTTGCCCATGGAAAACCACTGATGGGCACCAACTAGCTCAGTTTTAATGGAAGATTAAACTAAGTCATGGACACCCTCCTGGCACAGCATATAGATATGCTGCACCAAAAGGGTGAGGAAGAGCTGCAGCTCCGGGTCTTAGGGCAGCCTTTTGCTGATCCTAAAAGGAGTGGCATTTTGCCACTCTTTTAGGAGAGGCAAAAGGGAGGATTGGGCCCATGGCATGTGGTTGCCGTGGCTCTGTTCTGTGGCTAGCAGAGGCAGTGCAGAGCCACCCGTCTGCATAGCCCCAACTCAGAAACCAGCCTTGGACAAGTTACACTCTCTCAACTTCAGACAAAGACAAAGGCAAATCCCTGAATAAATCTTGCCATGAAAAATCTGTGTTAGGTTTGTGTTAAGGTCACTATCAGTCAAGAATGACTTGAAGTTACACAACATAACACACACACACACACACACACACACACACACACAGAGCTATCAATGCCTAGTGTACTTACTTCCAATATTTGAACATGTCTCTGAATATCAGTTGCTGAAAAATGAGTCTGTGCTCGAGTGTTTCAAAATCCCTTACCTCCAGGAAAGGGAGCAGCTGATGTATCACCCGAAGCTGATAACATTTCAGATCCAAAATGCATTACCTGACACTGAAGTTTGAAAGATATGGAATTACTTAACTGAGGACCTTTGCAGACTGCCAGAAATAGTGCAAATTGAGTCCACTTTAAGGGTTAGGGTTAGTGCTAGGGAATCATGGGAATTGTTTTTTTTTCTGAGACATCGAGCCTTCTCTGTCAGACAGCTCTGGTGCCACAATAAACTACAGTTCCCATGATTCCCTAACCCTAACCCTAACCCTTAAAGTGGACTCAATTTGCACTATTTCTGGCAGTCTGCAAAGGCCCTGGGTTTTGTCTGCAAAATGCATACATTATTTCAAATGTTTTTAGCTTTTTTGGTTCAGAAAACTTGTTAGAACAATATTATATTAACTGGTATCATATATTGATTTTATGCTCGAAATAGTGCCATTTTCCCTTCTTTGTCTTATGAGTAATTCACATTATCATCTTGCATTTGTAGATGAGTTCATCACAATTATTTAGTACCTGATCTTACCACTACAAATGTCTAAACTATGGGGGGAAGCAGATGGTGCTTTGCGCCGTCTTGGAGGCAAGGAAGGGGAGGGGCAGCCTCACGCTGGGTGCCCCAACCCTTTCCTGAACACGTCATTGGAGCGCCCATTGCTCCACATGACGGGCGCTCCGATGAGTAGTTCCGCTGCAGCGTCCACACACGCTGCGGCAGAAGAGATGCTGAAGGTATGCCCAACACCTCTTGCGGCGCACCTTCGGGGCTTTGCAGAAGGAGTGCTATTTTAGCGCTCTTTCCAGGGCCCGAAAAGGGGAGGATTGGGGCTGAGGAGTGCAGCTACCTCGATCCCAATCTTCAGATTCTCGGGCAACCCATGGCCACCCGTCTGATTAGGCCCTTTATTGTGGGAATAAACTTTGTTACATTCCAGGTGAATGGGATAATTCACTTATGGCCATAATCAAGAATGGTCAATAGGATGTTCAAGGCATAGTATACTCTGACCCCGATATTGCAATACTGTAAAAAAGAAAACTTAATTGAGTAGAGATAAATTGATTGGAAAATGTAAAATATTAAGTGACTTAAATAGTATGTGAATACTAATAGAAAACGTTTATAAGAGTTATTATTAAAGATCAAAAATGGCTAAAGCGGATCTTATAACACACAGTGGAGTTAATATGTGAAATTGCTTGTATATGAAGATAATGAGTGAACTTTGAAGTATGATTGAGTACAAACTGGAGATACTTTGGAAATCAAATGTAAATATTTTGTATATAATTATGGTAAAAGACATTAATATTTCAATTTGATATGTATGTTTGAATAATACATGTTAATAAAATATAATGAAAGCAAGGCATAGTATACCCTAAGCATGTGGGTTTTCTTCTGAGGTATATATTTTGAATTTTCATGTTTTAGTCCCTCTAATCTCTGGCAACTACTTTTTATTCTGGAATAATATGAGCATCTGTGTTTTACTATATGTTATCCTTCTCATAGCATATATCCATTCCCACATATTTCCAAACAGTCCTGCAATTTAAGTTGCTTCTGATGGATAGTTAGAAACAGGACCTGAAAGCAAGTGAGAATATGGTGTCCATTAGTCCGTGACATGAAGTAAATTCCTGCCTGTCTCTTGGTGCTAGAAAATCATTGTGATAGCCAGTTGCTGAGCTAAACAAGAGACTCTGGCTGCAACTGCACTGCATAAATAATCCAATTTAACACTACTTTAACTGTCATGGCTGAATGCTATGGAATTCTGGGAACTGTAGTTTGTTGTGGCACCAGAGTTCTCTGACAAAAAAGGCTAAGGGTGGGAAGCATATGGCACAAAGGGCCATTTGGGGGGCAAGGAAGGGGAGGGGCAGCCACACGCTGGGCACCCCAACCCCTCCTAAAAGCATTGTCGGAGCGCCGGCCCCTCTGCATGGCTATTTTAGCACTCCTTCCAGGGGCGGCAAAGCTGTGCCGTGGGGGCGAGGTGTGGGGATACCTTGGCCCCGTGGCGCAGCTTCCCAGGGCTGCCTGTCTGCTTCCCCCCTACAAGTCTCACAAAAGTACAATTTCCATAATTCCATAACACTGAGCAATGACAGTTAAAGTGGTATAAAGAGTGGTGTCAAACTGGATTATTTCTGCAATGTGGATGCAGCCTAAAATGTTCTTGACCCAGACTTCTTTTTTTTTTTTTTTTGGATGTAGAAAGACAGACAGACATATGGTCAGACAGATCTTCAACCTTTATGATCTATACATTTTTCATTTTCAAAAATCCCAAAGTGGTTCTCAACAAGAACAACAAAGGCTAAGAGTGTTAAAATATAAATCCAGAAAACTATTTATTAAAACCATGGGTAATTGACTGAACTAATAATTTAAAAAAGGAAAAGAAACTGTTTAGGGAAACAGGTAGATCTTTAACTGATAGTGGAAAAACCCAGCACTGAGAATCTGCCTACTTTTAACTGCGAAACCATGCCACAACAGAAAAGGACCACTTACCCACAAAATTCGTTAATCTTGCCATCTCTACAGTGTCACATTTTATTACCATATCCAGTTTATTAGTACATAATAATTAAATAAGAAATTCCATATTGTTATACTGAAAACACAGCAAGATAAATAACTGATGCTGTGAATGTTATGCTGCCACTAGAGTGAAGGCGGGATACCTTCAGTCCTCCATATTCCTTTATCAGTATGAGGAAGGGTATAGTTCCATTTTACAACACACAGGATAACAAATAAAAAAGGTTACTCTTCATTGGTATCAACTATTCTAATATAGAGACACCAGATATAGTTGTTCGTCTTATGCTGATGTTGCTTATAAGTTTTAACAGGATTATGCATAACACTAATGAAAGTTTTGATCTTGGGGCTGACCACAGAATTTGGTCATAGAACAATTGTTAATTAGTGAGCAACATTCAGAAACCTTGGCTGAGAGTGGCAGTAGCAGATTTAGCTACCCTTTCCCCTCTCACCAAAATGTATCTTGGTATTTACCAAAAATCTCAATTTTATGTAGGCCTAGGGGTAAGTAATGGGAGTAAATTGTTTGGATGCATCCATATTTCAGATGGAATCCCCTCCCCCCGGCAACTGAGTTATGATAGTGTTTGAAGAATGAGGGGCATCATTAGACTTAATGTTTTGGTTGTATTGATTTTTTAGAGAGCATGGAGAGCTACAAAGAATGTACTCCAGAAAAACACAATGATCCAGGAAAGCAACTTTTTGATACTGCTGTCTTTATCTAAGTGATGACTATACTATTGGGCTCAATATTAGTTATTTAGTAAGTCAATGAAGGGGAAAAGGCTGGTATTTATCCCACAATGTTGATGAGAGTGACAATGACAATGAGAGCAATTTGTTGCACCAGCACAAATATGTCCGAACGCCGTTTGTGGGTAACAAATGGCCACAACTTTATTCATCTGTACAGAGTCACATACAACAATTTGACAGTCATAAATATTCACATAATTTAACTTCTTTCTTGACACATGTGTATGTGCATTTGCCTTAATTCCTGATGTAATCCTCACCCTAAATCATGTCAAGCCAACAGGGATAAGTCATGCCCTAAACCAGGGATAGGCAACCTGTTCCATTTAAGGGCCGAGGGACTTCAGCTCCCAGAATCCCAGGAGCTATTGGCCAACATGGGACTATTGGCCAACATGGCTGAGGCTTCTGTGAGCTGAAGTCCCTCAGCCCTTAAAGGGGAAAGGTTGCCCACCCCTACCCTAAACCAACCATATGTCAACATGGGTCTTACATAAGTTGTCAAACATGTAATCAAATCTTCCCCCTGTCTAATCCTGATGTCATCCTTAAGACTGATGAGGTCAGAGATTTTAAGCTGTCAATGTAAACCAGTCATCCATCGTAAATTACAAATATTGACAAATCAGTTATCCAATTATCCTGGGGGGGGGGGGCTTGCCCTGCCCAAGTGAAGACAGGCTAATCATTACAATAGGTGACTAGAAGACCCTGTCCCAAGTTGTGACGAAATCAGGATCAATTAACTTGCAACAAACAGTCATGCTTAGATACTTAACACATGAATGACATTACTAATTGTCTCAACATCCCAACCGAAACTGCAGCAACCCCAGGGAGGGTGAAAAACCCAAGCTACAATAGCTATGGGAAAATTCCCTCCCGGCCCCCAAAGATGACCAGCAAAAGTCTGAGGGTATGGTAAAGCCACATACAGAGCTGAGGGTGGGTGGGTTGGTTGGGTCTCTCAGCTGCCTGACTAAAAATGGTTGCCACCACATGGCTGAAGGCCTTTATATAGGCCCCAATACTCACCTGAAATCTTGTGAGACTATGAAGTCTCGTGATATTTCATGGATTGATGGGGGATCTGGCAAGATCCCCCCTTATTGGGTAGGAGCCGCAGGAAGGGTGGGACTTCCTGCCCTCCCAGCCAATCGCGGTGTCGGTCTTCTTAAGATGTCCAGTGCAACAGAAGGCCCCTCCCGATGTGTCGGGGAGGTGTTTCACACAAAAAAGGTAAGGTCTGAGATAACATGAAAGACCAAAGTGTCTCTTCTTTACAGTTACATGAATTAAATGCACAAAGGGCTCTGGGAGTTCTTGGCAGTATTTACATATGCATCAACAAAAAAAGATTCCATCTGTCACATATATATTTCTTGAAATTCACTTATGTTCCCCCTGCCAGCAAATATTTTTACACAGTGACCAAGAATAGAAATCCAGAATACAGTTGTGCTGGAGTTTTTGTTCTAAGGAGCAGTATTGATCTCCATTAACTACTATGGAGTAAAATAAATGATTGGCAATCTGAGTCACTGTCAAGAGTAGCAGATAAACATGGCCTTTTTTCTTTAGGAACAGGATCCCTAATTGTGGACTGCCCACAAAAGAAATATATGGGAGCTACAGATGGTCAGTGAATAATCTGACAGAAAGAAAATCAATGTATTTGAAATGTGGTGCTGAGCAGACCTCTATCGAAATCATGCATTGCTAAAAAAAAAAAAAAAAAAAAAAAAGACAAATTAATCTTGGAGCAAATTGTACTTTCACTAAGAGACAAAATGATTGAATTGAGGTTGTCATACTTTGGACATATCATGAGATGACATGAATCACTGAAAAAGATAATAATGCTCAGTAATGTGAAAGGTAGTAGGAAAAGAGAAAGCCCATATTAGAGGTGGATTGACTTAATAAAGGAAACTGCAACCCTGAGTTTGTAAGACCTGAACAGAATATTTGATAACCATTGCTCTTGGAGCTCTCTCATTCACAGGGTTGCCATATGTCAAGGTTGACTTGATGATAAATAAGATCAATAACACCAGACAACAGTGAACATTCCTATATTTTAAGGGATGCAAGAGGACGCCAGCCCCTCCAGTCCTGAGGAGAAACACCTGAGGGAC
>CM034706.1:151658081-151669966 GCA_020142125.1 Phrynosoma platyrhinos
TTTGTGAGCAACTAGCTCAGAGGGGGGTGCAGGGTAGTAGTTCTGGAATCTTGGCCCTTCCAGCCTCAAGTGAAGGGTCCTCAAACAAGGATCAAGTGGTGGGTCTACAAACTACACAGGTGCAGGAACTACCCTCACCTGGTATCACAGTGGGTGACGCATCACATGGTCCAGTAGATGATCCAGCTATGGAGGGTGGGCAGACAACTGTAGTGATGGAGCTTATGAAAAAGGTTCCAGGTTTGGTACAGCAGGGAGCAGCAGCCTCTGCATCTGCACAGCCTACATTGGCTGATTTGTATAAGATGGTACAGCAGGTGGTGGTATGAGGCCAGGGCAGTGGGCCAGCTGCTGAAACCCCTGAACTACCGAGCAATGTGGTGGGAGGTGCTGCCTCCACCCTGCAGCATAACAGCCAAGCTCCAGTTGCATCACACTCGGTTGGAGGTGCTCAACCGTCAGTGGAGATCCTGCAGCAGCTGGCGGGCTCAGGTGCATCTACTTTACCTATCTCCTTGGGGTCTTGGCCAGGAACAGTATGGGCACCTGGTGTTCAAGCTGGCCAGGGCAGCAAAGCTGAGTGTTCACCCTCAGTTTCTCTGAGCACACTCAGAGGTGGCTGGGGTGATTCAGAATCAGGAAGCAAGGGTACTGGTGGAGCAGCTTTTGGTGGGCAAGGTAGGTATGACTAAAGGAGCTGCTAAAGTAGGAGCCTTAGGTCAAGTAGGGATGGAAAGAATGGCTGATTGCAACCCTTATGTAGGAGGCACCAACCATGATGTCTGCCCATCTCCCACTCGCAATGAAGGAGTGGATTTGGAGGGGTGAGTTTATAGATCTTTTTTCTTTAACATTCCATGATCCTGAACCAAGAATTATGGAGTTGTATTTAGTCTACCTAAGGAGTTCAAGGCACACAAGCACCCAAAGTTAGAGAGGAATTTTGTTAATTGGATAATAGGCTTTACGATTTATTATTGTATTATTGAGGAGAGGGAGCCTTTAAGGTCTCCAGATTTATCTAAGTATCAGGAGATAATGATAAAGGCATACACCAATTTTAATTCAAGAGGGTCTGCTTGGCTTCAGTATGACAAGCAGTTTTGGATGCGGGCCACTTTGCATCATTCCATTTCATGGCAGCACGTGCAAGCTGAGCTATGGGCAGACATCATGGTTGGTGCCTCCCCTTCGAGCAGGTATGACAATGGATTCGTGCCTATGGTCACGTAGCCAAGAGGGCAGTATGCGAGGCCTGGAATGGGGAAAAATAGATGACCAGGAGTCTGTTGGGAGTTTAATGCAGGTAAGCGCAGGCGGCAGACCTGCAGGTTTAAACACTGCTGTAGCACCTGTGGAGTAAATCACCCCAGCACTTCCTGCTTCAAAGGTAAGTGGACCAGAGCTGGAGACACCCCTCAGGCAACCCCAGCTGGAGGTAAAGGTACCAATGCCCATTAAGTTGGACATTTTAACTGCTTTACTGGGGGTTTATCCTAAGCGGGATTCCACCCAGTACTTGCTTGATGGTTTTACATATAGTTTTCACATTCCATATTCTTGTTTAAGAGTTTATCATTTTGCACCTAATGCATGTTCAGTGAGGGAGTTACCAGGGATCGTTAGGGACAAGCTGGTGAAAGAGCTGGCAACAGGGAAGATATCTGGACCCCATAAACAATTGCTTTTGCCAACATTACAGTTGTCACCACTGGGTGTGGTTCCCAAGAAGACACCAGGTGAGTATTGTTTAATTCACAATCTTTCTTACCCCAAAGGGGAATCTGTGAATGATGCTATTGATCCAGCATTGGCATCTGTGAAATATGCATCATTTGACTTAGCAGTGCAAATGGTTAGAGCCTGGGTCAAGGGAGCTCTTTTGGAAAAATGTGATATAAAATCTGCCTTCAGGCTACTTCCGGTACACCCTGAAGATTTTGATTTGCTGGGCTTCCAATTTAAGGAAATGTACTATTTTGACAAGTTGATGCCAATGGGTTGCTCCATTTCTTGCTCGGCTTTTGAGAAATTTAGTACCTTCTTGCACTGGTGTGTGGTGAAGAAGTCTGGCAATTCTACAATTGCACATTATTTAGATGACTTCCTGTTTGCTGGGCCCCCCAGTTCGGCAACGTGCTGGGACACTTTGTTGGCTTTTCAAGTTTTGATTGACAAGATGGGAGTCCGCCTGGCTAAAAAGAAGATGGAGGGCCCTTCCACCCATTTAACCTTTCTGGACATTTAGCTTGATACAATTGAGGGTTTATCCTGCCTCCCGAATGAGAAATTGGACCTAATGAGACAACAGGTAAGGGCAATGAGAGGTAAGAATAAGGCCACATTGCATGATTTTGAATCTCTAACAGGTTTGTTGAATTTTGCTTGCAAAGTGGTAGTTCCGGGATGGGCTTTTTGTGTTTGTCTATACAATGCCACAAGGAGAGTGTCTTCCCCACATCACCACAGTTGCATTAACAGTGGGATATGTGAGGACTTGAAGATTTGGGATTCATTTCTTGATGAATTCAATGGCGTATCATTCTGGAGGAGTGAAATGCTCCTATGGGCAGGTTTTCGGGTTCATTCTGATGCATCTGGAGCCCACGGTTTTGATGTATACTGGAGGGGGCAGTGGGCAGCAGAGAGTTGGCCTCAGGCTTGGGTGAGTAATGGTTTGACAAGGGATCTTACCTTTCTCAAACTGTTCCCTATTGTCGTTGCAGTTCATCATTGGCCAATGCAATTTGTGCAGAAAACTGTTTGGTTTTGGTGTGACAACCAGGCAGTAGTTTATGTCATCAGTTCACAGAGCTCTAAGTCTCCAAGGGTGATGGCATTGGTCAGATCTATGATATTACAGTGTTTAAAATATAATGTCTTGTTCCAGGCATGGCACATGCCTGGCCTATTGAATCTCCTGGCAGATGCCCTTTCACGTTTTCAGTTTCACAGGTTTCGAGAGCTAGCTCCAGAAGCAGCAGTGCAGCCTTTGACATTGCCAGCCCATCTGTGGAGCCTTGGAGGATAGTGATCGAGAGGGCTATTCTTCGCTCAGTTGCATCTTCCACACGCAAGTCATACCAGCTTGCAATGCAAGCTTTTAGACAGTTTTTGGTGGCTGTGGGGGAAATCGAGGTTTGGCCCTTTGGGGTGGAGGTTATACTCTGCTTTACAGTGCATCTCAGACAGTCCAGGTTGTCTCCATATACCATTAGTGGGAGGTTGGCAACACTGACTTTTTACTTCCAGGTGGGGGGGTTATGGATCCTACTGTAGATTTTAGGGTTCGGAGAGCTTTGGAGGGATGGTCTAGGGAGCTCCCTGTAGCATGTGATACCTGCATGCTGTTGACGGATGCAATCCTTATACAGATTTGGCATTCCCTCCAAGTGGTGTGCTCCTCGCCTGAAGAGGTTACCTTGTTTTGGGCTGCTTTTTCATTGGCCTTTTTTGCTACTACCAGAATTAGCAAGCTTGTCCCTATGTCTCACTGTGATACATCAGGCAGGGCACTATTGTTATCTGATGTTCAAGTTTTGAAGCAGGGCCTACATTTGTGTTTTAGGTGTTGGCTAGGGGTCAAACCATAGTCTTGACCAAGGCTCCCAAGGGCCAGATTTGCCCAGTATTGGCCTTGCCAGATTACCTCAGATTGCACCCAGCATCCCCTGGTTATTTGTTTTTGCATGTCTCGGGCCTTCCGTTGACATAGTTTCAATTTCGAGCGGTGTTGAAGGAGGTTCTGAAGCATGCGGGTTTACCAGAGGCCCAATTCTCTTCTCATTCTTTTTGGATCAAAGCTGCAATGGCTGCAGCAGCTTATGGCCTAAGTGATGCTGTGATCTGACATATTGGGCAATGGCACTCTGGAGCGTTTAAATCTTACATTCACCCTTAGTATGGTTAGATGTTGATTTCTAGTCCAAGGAGGCTGATGCAATCTTGAATTCATTTTATAATGTGTGTTTTCTATTGAGCAGGTCAAGAACAGGGTGACATCTGGATTGTCGGTCACAGCTTGGTCTTTTCGGCCGAACGCACGTTATCCAGTTAGGCCGAGATCCAAACTTGGGTCTGGAGTGAATTGGGGGCATTCACTGATTTGGGCAGAGAGGCATGCTATGGGGGGCCCTTCTTCCATGTATCATTGAGTTGGTTGTTACCTTCCCACCTCCCTGGATACTACTTACTCACCTAGGTGAGAATGATTTGGTTAAGATTACCAGATTGCAGCTAGACAAAAGGATCATGGTGGACCTACCGGAAGTACAATGACAGTTATCAGGGACTGTTCTTTTATGGACCAAGCTCTTGCCACGACGAACTTGGCCTGGTGCAAGGAAAGACTCTGCTATTAATGTGGCTCATCACTGGGTAAATAGAAGTGTTTTGAGGAGGTTGGAAGATTTGGGGGCTTCCTGTGTAGAGCATGATCGGGTCAGAGTTGATTTGCCACATCTGTACAGGGGTGATGGGGTTCATCTCTCCCGGTAGGCTGTGATGTATACTTGGATTCCAATGTCTCTCATATTAAACAGGTCCTTCTGATGGGGAGGGGATGCCAAGCTAGGCTGGCCCCCTCCTGTGGTGGGGCAAGGACCCCCACCCTGGGGATAATCAGATATTTGATTTTACAATATTTGGTCAGTTAAGAGGGATGAAGGGTTTACATCATAAGCTTAAAATTTTCTTGCATCATCAATCTTAGAGATGATGTCAAAATTTGGACAGGGGGATGATTGGTTTATATGTTTAGCAACTTGTGTGAGAACCTTCTTGACATATGCTTTGTGGGAGGCATGACTTATCCCTGATGGCTTGACTTGATTATGGTGAAGATTGCATCAGGTGTTATGGCATGCGCACATACACATGTGTCAAGAAGGAAGTTATAATTGAGTGAAGAATTTTGAATGTAAAGTTATTGTTTCAGACCCTGTACAGATGAATAAAGTTGTGGCCATTTTGTTATCCCAAAAATGGCATTCAGACTTCTTTGTGCCAGTGCAATGCTACTTGCCTAAAGTTGGCCAGTGGATTTTATGGCCAAGCATGGAATCAAGCCCTGGTCTCCAGAATCATAATTGAAAATTCAAATCACTATGCCACTCTGGGTATTAGAAAGATAGACAGACAGCTAAAGCTATAAACTCTGTCAAGCAGTCCAACAGTGTTGACACTATTCAAAACCAACTTCCAATTTGTGCAGAAACCCAGAAGATAAAGTTAATGAATCCTGTTCATACTGGAACTCACAAAGTCTGGGTTTCTCTTCCACTGCGGATATATACTCATGGCAAAATAATTACCTAGCTATGCAACTAGACTGAGATTCTGCATCAAGTTATTCACTACTTGTCCAGATTTTACAACATAGACTGTATATAGCAGACAAAGTACATTTTTGCTATTGTTTCCTGTCTCATTTATGGGTTCTATCATGCACTAACCTTTGTGGAATGACTCATTTCTGTGATTTGACTTTTGAGACTCTGTTGCAAAGTGCAACAGAGACAAACTAGAGCTGTATACTATCAGAGAGATTTCCTTCCAGGTCATAGAAAGATTTAATGTGATGAAGCTGAGAGAGCCTCAAGGAAGAAGCAATCTTCTCTATGAGCTAGATTTGTCAGAAGAACTCAGCTTTAATTTACCAGTGGTGCTTGGTTCTTTGGTGCCTTGGGTCAGCAAAATGTCATAAACACACATGTTATATAAAATAGCAATTATGTCAAATAAGTCTCCTAACTCCAACATGTAGCTTTCCTCCCATTATGCACTGAAAACCAACTGCAAGTTGGAAAGCTTGTGGTGTTCTTTTAATGACACAAGTCATGTCTGAACATATTTAAGAGCAAAGAATGAGACAAAGATATGTACTCTTTTCAATATTAATCCTTCAGATTGTTTAAACCATGGAAATGAGACCAAATTATATTAGACCAGTTTCTTATAAATAAGTTTTACAAAATTTTGCTTAATGCATATGTAATACAGTTGTATTACCCAAATGTATGCAAATATGTTTGAAAACAAGCTTTCAAGGTTCCTCTGTCTACTTTTTAAACCACAAATTTATATTTTACAAGTCCCACTATGAATATATAGAACAACAACTGCATCAACGACATCTCTTTCAAAAATATATAATAAAGATTTCAAAAACTAAGTTTAGGGAGATTATTGCACCTCCTCCTGGACCCAGCTTAACTCTTGTGAATTAGAGCCCAATTTGGGATAATAATAATTAATAATAATAATAATAATAATTATACCCCGCCCTTCTGAGTACAATCAGGGCAGCTGACAAGTGTTAAAAATACAATTTGGTTAAGATTACCAGATTGCAGCTAGTCAAAAGGATCATGGAAACTTCCAGCTTGGAAAAATGGCTGCTGGAGCGAGTTTCCCAATTTGAGTTGGAGAGGAGATGCACCTAGATGGCTCTTTTAGGGGCAAAAACCATGCAATAAGACCTGGCTCCAACTCCAATTGGGCTCTAATTCACAAGAAGGAAGCCAGATCCAGGAGGCGGTGCAATAATCCTCTAGGTTTTGGTTATCATTTAGTTTTCAGCAATTACCTGTGCAAAGTTAGATAAGAGAACAAAAGGTAAATCCCTGAGCAAGGTATTTATAATCTGACTTGTGATGCAGAGAAAACAAAAACAAAGATGGGAGAAAATGAAGGAAAGGAATTTGCAAGAATAAGGAGCAAATGATCCAGCATTTAAGATTTGCATCCTTATTCAGTGTCTTCTGCCTCATGTTGCCCTAATTATGATTTGATATAATTTGGTACTTCATGATTATGTGGTTTATTGGACAATGAAGCTGAAGATTCTATTTATTCAATTCTTGATTAGGTCAATGACCAAAGAAGGAAAATGAAAACTCAGAGACTCTGGCCAAGGCTTCACCAATGAGCCTGGTTCACCAGTGAGCTATCACAAAATGGTTTCCAGGACAGGACACCAAACCTGAAAGGTAGATTCTGTTGCTATCACCCCTTTGTCTGAGTAAATATCAGTCAGGGGTCCCAGAATTTACAAAACATCTCATGAGAGTAAAAGGGACAAGGAGAAAAACACTCAAACCTTTTTCTGAGTTTAAGAATGGAGTTGTATCTGCATTGTGGAAATAATCCAGTTTGTCACTTTAACTACCACAGCTCAATGCTATATAATAATAGGAATTGTAATTTGTTGTTGCACCAGAACTCTCTGATAGGGAAGGCTAAATGTCTCACAAACCTACACTTCCCAGAATCTCATAGCACTGAGCCATGGACATTAAAGGGGTGTCAAACTGGATTATTTCTGCAGTTCAGATGCAGCTTGAGAAAGGGGCTTTGCAAATGAGCGGCCATGGGCCGCCCCAAGAAGAGGAGGATTGGGGCTGCCACTAACACATGCACAACCCTGGAAGGAGCACTTCTGCCAACCCTGGAAGGAGCGCTAAAATAGCACAAGCCCCTTCTGCCCGCTCCTTCCAGAGCAGGCAGAAGGAGCTTCTGCATCTCTTCCAGCCCAGCATGTCTGGACACTGTGCTGGAAGGATGTCATTAGACTGCTCACCATGTGCAACAGCGAGTGCTCTGATGACGTTCTCAGGAAGGGATTGGGGTGTCTGGCGTCCAGTTGCCCCTCCCCTTCCCTGGCTCCAAGACGGCACTTTGCGCTATCTGCAAAGCCCCTAAAACTCAGAAGCAACAAATACAAGGCTAAAAAACAGCAAATATAGATATAGGGCATTTGCAGACTGCCAGAAATAATGTAGCTTGAGACCACTTTAACTGTCCTGACTCAATTCGGGAATCATGGGAATTGTAGCTTTTTCTGAGACATTGAGCCTCCCCTGTCAGGAAGCTCTTGTGCCACAATAAACTACAGCTCCCATGATTCCCTAGCACTGAGCCAGGGTAGTTAAAGTGGTCTCAAGCTGCATTATTTCTGGCAGTCTGTAAAGGCCTTAAGACATCATGGAATAACCAGCACACACTGTATTCCAAAGAAGATGGTTTTGTAACAGCTTACAAAAGAAATGTCCAAAAAAAAATAATAATAAATACAGAAGACAGAGATTCTGTCTTCTACACACACACACACACACACACACACACACACTCCATATATACTTGATTATAAGTGGAAAAATGTATGCCCCAAAATTGACCCTAAAACCTGGATCAATGTATACATGGGTCAATGCAGTAAGACTGCTTAGAAACCCTCTCTCCCCATTATCCTCCTCCTTCAGATCTCTCTGACAACTAAACCATTTAACCACTTCCTTCCCTTCCCAATCCAATCTTAAAACCTTCTCCTCCAGCACCAAGGAAGTGATGCTAGGTGGTCAGGCAGGGTCCAGAGGAGAAGGAGAAGGAGAAGTAAGCAAGTAACTGTTGTTTTCCCCTTTACATTCTTTGTTATATGCCCTTAGGTTTCCAGCTCTAAAGCTGAGATGTTGAGGGTTCTGACATTTTGCTATAATGAAAATATTCCCAGATATTAGATGTTTTACTCCTGTTCAATAATAATAGCATAATTAGCTGAGGGTTCAATAATAGCATAATTAGCTGAATATCATTTTATAATGAGAAGTATGAAAATAACATTATTTCATTAATGCTGGGTTAATGAAGAGCCCTGGTGGACCAGCAGTTAAATGCTTGTACTGCAGCCACTCACTCACAACCACAAGGTTGTAAGTTCAATGCCAGCCAGGGGCTCAGGCTCGACTCAGACTTGCATCCTTCCAAGGTCACTAAAATGAGTACTCAGATTGTTGGGGGCGATTGGCTTAGGGAGTGCTTAAGTGTAGAAATGTACTTGCTATTGCTATTATTAATCCAGCCTTCATTGAATACTGTATTGCAAACAGTATGCACTTTGCAAAGATGCATTTTAGTAATTTAAAGTCCTTCTGCATAGTTTTCACTTGGCCTATACTTCTCATAGACCAAATGTGCGGAAAGGAAAACAACCCCAAAGCAGTGAACTTCTGGCAATTTTACATACTTTGTTAATCTCTAAACAAAGTGACAAAGTTCTGAAAGAAGATACACAGTTACCTATATAGTAACTTTGGGGGGGTTGCAGATTGCCAGAAATATTGTAAATTGAGTCCATTTTTAGGGTTAGGGTTAGTGCTAGGGAATCATGGGAATTGTTTTTTTTTTCCTGAGACATTGAGCCTTCTCTGTCAGAGAGCTCTGGTGCCACAATAAAATACAGTTCCCATGATTCCCTAACCCTAACCCTAACCCTAAAAGTGGACTCAATTTGCACTATTTCTGGCAGTCTGCAACCCCCCTTATCCAATTTAAGCTGCCTTAGCTTCATCCTATGGATCCCTTCACTCAGTGGAATGCACTAGAACTACAAGTCCTAGGATTTCATAAGATGGAAGCATACCAGTTAAAGCTGCATCAAGCTGCCATGACTGTGTAGTGTACAACATGCTCATGCTCATAGATGCTGCTGAGAGTGGCAAAATGATGAGACTTGAGATAGATCAACCAAAAGTGAGGCTTTATTAGTTTATTATCTAAATCAGGTATTGCACATTATGCTAAAAAAAAAAATATGAATATTAGACTTTGATGCACAAGACAAGAAAACTGTCTGTTGCGAAAGTCTGTGGAAATAGTTAAAATACATAATGGCCAAACCTGGGATGATGGTGGCCTGGAACCTTTGTCCCTTGTGGTGCAGTGGTTAAATGTCTGTACTGCAGCCACTCACTCACAAACCACAAGGTTGCGAGTTCATTACCGCTCAGGGCTCAGGCTCAACTAAGGCTTGAATCTTTCCGGGGTTGCTAAAATGAGTGCCCAGCTTGTGGGAGGCAATTTGCTTGCAGTTGTAAACTGCTTAGAGACGGCATAGCATAGTATGAAGCAGCATATAAATGAAGCTGCTATTGCTATTGCTATTGCTATTGCTATTGCTATTGCTATTGCTACCTTAGGGAAAAACCAAGCCAGACTGTAAATTGGAATTTCACTCATTCCCCACACTCCTGCTGACAAGGAGTGAGACATTGATTGAGAGCAATCAGGGCTTTACTGTCTTGTTTACCTCCATGGAATTGAGACCTTCTGAACTGGCTCAGAGAGGTACAAGTCATTGTGAGATAAATACCTTTACTGATTGTCATGCCCTGTCTATGAAATCCCTTGTCTCTACCTGCTGAGACCATGCATTTTTGGGGGCAGAGAAGGGGAGGGGCAGGTGCATGGTGGGCACCCCAACCCCTTCCCCAGGTCATCCTCGGAACAGCCAGCCCTCCGCAGGGCCGGCGCTCCGAGGAGGACCTCCCACTGCAGCGTTCATACACGCTGCAGCTGAAAAGTTGCCGAAGGTGCACCGCCAGCCTTTTGCGGTGCACCTTCAGCAACTTGTGAAAGGAGCACCAAGGTGTGGGGAGGTGTGGGGATACCTCGGCCCCACAGCGCAGCTTCATGGGGCGGCCCACGGCCAACCGTCTGCTTCTCCCCATTTGAGAACCTAAAGGGCATGTTCACAACTGCTCTTTTCCAAGCACATGTTTAGGTCATGTTTGTCCCACCCAGAGGTGCCTCTTCACTCTTAGGAACTCTCACACAGAGAAAGAAGAGTTTATGTTAATCGATGGGAAGGAAGGGAATGAGAGAGGGAGGGAGAAGAAGGTGAGAGTATGTGATTAGGAAAGTATGAGTATGTGTGAAGGATTGGATAAGTAGATACATAGTTAGAAGGAAGATGAGGGAAGAGAACAAGAGATAGGAAAAGCAAAAGGAAAGTGAAGAAGGTTTTGTAAGTGTAGATAGAGAGAGGTAGAAGAAGGTAGTAGAGGGAATGTATGTTGAAGGGAAAGTGGAAGGGAAGAGAATATGGAAGAATGGAAATGAATATGTTGTGAAATGGAAATAACAATAGAGTATATAAGAAAGCCAAGAATAAGTAAAGTATGGAAACAAACCAAAAGAAGATGACGGAAGATAAGGAATAATAAGACATTTTTGTAAAATGAATAGTTTTATTTTTTATGAAGTAGATCTATACAAACACAGTATATGTATGATTTACATGTATACAGTAAATGTAATTCTTTTTTTCACATTTTCAGAGCTTTATAATGGATAATTGTATATTGTACACTGTTTAGTTGATGTGTGTGATGTGTTATTTTAACTAATAAAAAATCAATAAAAAAGAAGAGTTTAAATTCACATAGAGCCATTATGAGAACCTGAAGGGCATGTTCACACCTGCCCTTTTGCAAGCACATGTTTAGGTCATGTTTGTCCCACCCAGAGGTGTCTCTTCACTCTCAGGAGACTCTCACACTCAGAAAGAAAAGTTTAAATTCACAGACACATAGAGAGAGAACTTCTCTTGCAAATTCTGTCTGACCTCCCTGTCTCTTAGACTGGCCTCCCTGACTTCTGCTGCTCCAATCTCCAGCCATCTTCTACATATTAGAGGATGTGTATGTTTTGTCCTCTAACACCTTAAGGTTAGGTCTAAACCCCCCCCCCATTAGTTAGGAGAAGGGTTTTTAGATTCCATGCTGTTATGGCCCTGTCCCCTGTTTTACTTTACTGCTGCTGCTTATGAGTGGGGAATTAGTCTGAGGAGGCAGTTCAGATAGTGTAACTTCAAGGAGAAGGTATATAAAGTTGCCTTTCATATGTAAATAGTAGTAGTAGAATTTTTATTGCTAGAAGGTATTTTGTTGTTAACTGCCCTCGAGTTGACCTTGACCCATGGTGACCCTATGGATGGGACATCTCCAAGATCCTCTGTCCTTCACTGCTCTACTTTATTCCTGCAAACCCATACGTGTGACCTCCTTAATAGAGTCCATCTGTCTGGCATGTTGCCTTCCTCTCTTCCT
>CM034706.1:151670733-151700459 GCA_020142125.1 Phrynosoma platyrhinos
CCGACCCGCGGCGACTGGGAAGCAGTCGTCTGCTTCCCCCCTAAGTCTGCCTTTGCACTTTCTTTTCTGATCTTCCTTAGTAGGTGTTCCAGGTCTGTGAGGTTTTCTGCTAGTACTATGATGTCATCTGCACATCTTAGATTGTTGATATGCCTTCCTCCTATTTTCCCTCCTCCTTCTTTTGTGTCCAAGCCTGCTTTTCTTATAATATGTTCTGCATGCAAGTTGAATAGATACGGTGAAAGGATACAGCCTTGTCTGACCCCTTTGCCAATTGGGAACCATTCTGTTTCTCCATGTTCTGTTCTGACAGTAGCCTCTTGTCCTGAGTACAGATTCCTCATTAGGACTATCAGATGTGTTGGCACTCCCATGTCTTTAAGGGCATTCCATAGCCTTTCATGATCTATGCAATCAAAGGCTTTGCTATAGTCTATAAAGCACATGCTGATTTTCTTTTGGAATTCCCTGGTGCGCTCCATTAGCCATCATATGTTTGCAATGTGGTCCCGAGTACCTCTTCCTTTCCTGAATCCTGCTTGGACCTTTGGGAGTTATCTTTCCATGTATGGTTGGAGTCTATGTTGCAGAATTTTGAGCATAATTTTGCTTACTTTGGAGATCAGTGCTATGGTCCTATAGTTGCTGCAGTCTTTTGTTTCTCCTTTTTGTGGATGGGAATATATATTGATCACTTAAAATCTGTTGGACATCCTTTTATTTTCCATATCTGTTGACATATGATGGTTAGCACTAGAGTTGACTCTGTCAATGTGGATTGCAGCAGTTCAACTGGAATATCATCTGGTCCTGGTTATTTGTTTTTCACTTTTTCTTATTGTAGTTTCCACCTTGCTTTTTAGAATTTGGGGTACATTTTCATATGGCTCTTTGTTACATGTATTCTCATTTTGTCATCTCTTTTGTATAATTTTTCTGTGTATTGCATCTAACATCTTTTTATTCCTTCCTGGTATTGAATTATGTTATTATTATTGTCATAGAGCATCCTGGTCCTTGGTTTGAATTTTTCTTTGTTTTCCCAATCTCGTGAAATAGATCTCTTGTTCTCCCCTTTTTGTTATTGTCTTCTATTTCTCTGCACTGGTCATTGTAGTAATTTTCTTTATCTTTCTGCACAAACCATTGTACTGTTGAATTCATGATTCTTAGTTTGTTCCTATTTTCCTTTTGTTTTTTTCTCTTCTTTTCTTAATTTTTTGTAGTGTTTTTTCCTGTCATCCATATTTTTTCTCTTTCTTTTTGTTTATTGAAAGTATCTGTCTGCATTCTTCTTTTATTATGACCCTGACTTTAGACCATAGTTCTGTTGGTTCTCAGTCTATTATGTTTAGGAGTGTGAATCTGTATCTTATGTTGTCAATAAATTCTGCTGAGATATTATTTAGATCATATTTTGGTATAACCACTGGTTTTGTTTGCTTCTTGAGTCTTACTCTTATTTTTGATATGAGTAATTCATGATTTGTGCCAGAATCGGTGCCTGGTCTAGTCTTGGCCACCAGTATAGAGTTTCGCAATCATTTACTTCTAATTATATAGTCTATTTTAATTTTGTGTTGACCATCTGTTGATGTCCATGTATACAGCCTTCTTTCTGGTTGTTTGAAACATATGTTGACAATGAATAGATTGTTGGCTTCACAAAAATCTATGAGGTGCTCACCTGCTTTGTTTCTTTTGCCTAATCCAAATCTGGCTACTGTTTTTGATTCTTCATTGCTTCCAACTTTTGCATTCCAATCTCCAGTGATCAGTTTAACATCCTGTGTGTTGGTGTGCTATCAATTTCTTCCTGTATTCCTTCATGGAATCTATCAATTTCTTCCTGTTCTGCCTCTGTGGTTGGTGCAGTTATTTGAATTATGGTGATATTCATAGATTTACCATGGAGCCTTACTGAAATAATTTGGTCTGATTTTGCATTGTATCCAGTGACTGCTTTTGCCACATCTTTTCTTAGTATGAAAGCCACCCCCGTTCTTCTTGTATTTTCATTCCCTGAGTAAAACACTGTATGGTTGTCTGATTCAAAGTGGCCCATTCCTGTTCATTTTAACTCATTCACCCCCAGTACTGCTATGTTCATATGTTCTATTTCCATTTTTTACTATGTCTAGTTTCCCTTGGCTCATGCTTGTCATATTCCATGTCCCTATTTTATATGTTGTGCTGCTTTGGATGCCATTTGCTTTTCTAAGGGGGCCTTGCCATCTTTCTTATGCCATTGGTTATTCTTGCAAATGTAATATCTCATTATTTCTTACTGCCTTTCTGTTAATGCTCTGATCCTGCCTGTGTCTCACTTGGGGTGTCTCATCATAGGATATACTGGGTGATGGAGTTACACAAGGAGGGCCACTTACATCTCCCTGTGTGCAGTGCCAACCAATGTTAGTTATTCTGTCACTACAGTTCACTCCTGTCAGTGACACCCACCACTACTGCTGCTGCCCAGTAGCTGTTTGTCTTCCTGTATCATTCCTCCCATTTTTTTTGTTTGCTTTCCTACCCATCTCCTTAGTCTTGCCTGGATTTCCCTCCTTCCCTTCCCTTGTGTCCTCCTTCCTTTAGTCCATCACCATCCCCACCCCTTCCTTCTTTATTTTCTTCACTTCTTTCTCCATGGTTGGGGTAAGGCAGAGATGGCTGGTTGCCCCCTTCTTTCCTCCACTTGCCTGCCTGATGCTCTAGTGGCACTTGCTCCTTTCTTGGATGTTGGAGGAGGGCATAGATGGCTGGTTGCCCTCCTCTTTCTTCCACTCACCTGCTTAATGCTCCAGTGGTGCTTGCTTGCTCCTTTCTTGGGGGTTGGGGGAGGGCCAAGATGGCTGGTTGCCCTCTTCCTTCTGCCACTCACCTGTCTGGTCTTCTGGCAGCACTTGCTCATTTCTTGGGGGTTTGGGGAGGGCAGAGATGGCTGATTGCCCTTTTCCTTCCTCCACTCACCTGCCTGGTGCTCCAGGAGTACTTGCTCCTTTCTTGGGGGTTTGGGTATAAGCCATCGCAATTCAAAATCATTAAAATAATAAAATAACAAAAATTAAACAGGCAGGATATTATAACCATACCAACATTCACATTTATACTAATTAAAGTTTTAAAAATCCAGAATAAAATGCCAGGTATTTTTCAAATTATTCAGATACCCAGATCACAGCTTACTAGTGGCCAGGACAAATTTTGCAACCATAACGGTAATGCAAACTTTAGTAGCAGCTAATAAAATTCAGATCTGCTCAAGGGGAGGACACTTAGAGATGAGAAGGAGAGGCAGGTTGCAATTGCTCTAGGAAACTTTTTTAAAAAAAGGAACTGAGTAACATGCATATTAATCAACTTCAGCCAATATAAGGGAAATGCCACATGCACACCAGAATGAAAGGAAAGTAGCCCAGTTTCATACTGTTTTATACTCCCTGTGAAGATAAATATAGAGTCTGAAATTTTCTAGTAAATCTTCCCATCTTAATTTACTTACAACATGAACTAAAATATGCTTCTGGATAGCAGATTTTTGACTTTAGAGCTAACCACAAAAGGTCTAAGGAAAAAAAAAGGAGATGATGGGGGTTGGATATGATTGCTCTCAAGTCTGGCCAGAGCTTTGAAGTTTACCAAAAACAAGATAGCTGCATGTGAAAGAATGAAATAATTGATCACATTTTCCTTTCAGGGTCTATCCAAGTATACAGGTCTGACTGAAGATCTTTATCTGTCCCATTATAGAAAAATAGATAGAATTTAAAGATAGAGGGGAGAGAAGTTCTCCAACTTCATGTCAAGGAACTACTAGCTTTTTACTGCTTTCCCAGAAAAGAAACCAAGGTGGCTCACAAGATAAAAACATTTTAAAAGATTTTACAATAAAAATCTAAAAACAATTAAAATAATCTATAAACAATTAAAATCATGTAGTGTACTTACTTGTCTTAGTTGTGCAAATACACTCTTGGCCACTACTGAAACCTAGACATCCAGGTTCAGAGTTGAGTCCAGGAGCACATCCAAACTGTGAGCCTGAGAATTCAGGGGGAGTGTAACCCCTTCCAGTACTGGCAAAGTCCCTATTCCTTGATCTTCCTTACAACTGGTCAGGAGCACCTCTGTCTTGCTTGGATTAAGTTTCAATTTGTTTGCCTGTTATAGGGTAATCCCTATTACCATGTATAGATATACGGATGTACCATGTACCATGTATGGATCTAGTCCATTACCAACAGCAGGCATTGATTCAGTATAGAGACAGCTTCCTTCAAATTAGATGAAAAGGAGAGAAAGAGTTAGGTGTCATCAGCATACTAGTGACACAGCACCCCAGAGCTCCAGATGACCTTTCCAAGTAGTTTTGTATAGATCTTAAATAATATGGGGAACAGAACAGAACTGTGGGACTTTACGCCAGTGGTCATGGAGTTGAACAGGAGTCCCCCAACACCACCTTCTGAGTACGTACCTCCAAGAAGGACTGGAATCATTGCATAACAGTCCTGATTTTCAGATAGAGGAGCCAGTTGATGCAGTTCAATTGGAATGAGAAATCCTTTTCAGCCATTTGGTCAAAGGCATGGGGGACTTTGTTTGCAGAACAAAATTGTATTCAATGGGGAGGGGACGTTCTTCACTATTAGAGTTTTCCCTTCATTCTCTACCTTGTTTCCAACATTATCACTCTTAGTTAATGAACTTTGCTTTCCAAGTAGATCTGGCCTAGCTTGCTCTGAAAGCTGCATTGTAATAAGCATATTTTACAGAGTAGTTAATCTGGAGATAATTTCTCCCTGGGAATGGGAAGGAAGGGCTAGGAAGGAGCTAATAACTGCTTTTATCTGATGTAAGGTGTTCATTACTTTCTTATATAATGTTTTCTTTAGTGCAGGAAGTAACTAACTGGGTGTTCTCTAGAGTTATTAATGTACCAGTTTTGCAGTAGTGGGAAGGCTGGAGAGCATTATAAAAAAGAAAATTAAAGACTATATATTAGACTATATATTAGACTATATTTTTAAAATATACAAACGTTCAATATACAAATGTATAAATATACAAGTATTTACAAATGTTCATATCAGCTTTTAAAAATTTGGGATTTTATCTGTAAATTTTACCAGCAATTAAATGGTTGCACCAGCACAAAGGACAACGAACACAATTATTTTGGGTAAATCATTGGCCACAACTTTTATTTTGTACAGGGTCTTGATATCAATCAATTAAACATTTAAATAAAAGTTTTTTTAAACAAGAATTCGTTCTTGATGCATGCGTACGTGTAGTTAAGTGCAAGTGCTATGGATTAATTGCTTCTAACACGGCATGCATCAAGTCCATTAATTTATGCAGTATTTCACAAGAATAAATAATCCCTCCACCAGCCGGATATGACGTCATAAGAATTCTTATGACATCATAACATTATGACATCATCCAAGGTTAAAATGACATCATACTAATTTGGTTAACCTAATGACATATACCGAATTTAGGCATTTTTTATTAACCCAATTAGTATTTTCTAATTAACAATTATTCCCCGAGGGGGGGGGTCCCTGCCCGCCAACCAAATTTATCAATCCCAATAAAACAATAGACCGTGAACCTCCAGTTGTGACTAAATTATACATTACCAAACTATATTTTTTTACCACAAACAATTCAAACAATTTATTATGACTCCACCCCTAATAACTGTTAACCAGAATATTAGTAAAACTTTTTAACTTTTAATTGGTAATCTTATTATTCTCAGGGAGGGCAAAAAACCCAAATTGTTCCTTTGGGAAAATTTCCTCCCAGCCCCAGGAGGCGACCAGCTGAAGCCTGAGAGTAAATAACATGTTTACCAATTAATTAAGGGTGGGAGGGATGGGTTGCTCGTTTGCAAATCCAAAATGGCTGCCGACACATGGCAGCATGGGGCTAAATAGCCCCCTGAAATCTTGCTTGTAATCTCACGAGATTTGAAGTCTCGTGAGACCCAGGAGCAAGACTTCCATCTGATTGGCTAAGCAGGCCAGCAAGGGCAGGCCTTCCAGTCCGCTCAGCCAATCGTGCATCGGTGCCCTTTTTTGGGGCTGTCGCAACAGAAGGCCCCTCCTGACACGTCAGGGGGGTGTCTTTGCACCGGCACAAAGGACACCAAACGCGATTATTTTGGGTAAATCATTAGCCATAACTTTTATTTTGTACAGGGTCTTGATATCAATCAATTAAACATTTAAATAACAGTTTTCTTAAACAAGAATTCATTATTGACGCATGCATACGTGTAGTTAAATGGATTAATTGCATCTAACACAGCATGCGTCAAGTCCATTAATTTATGCAGTATTTCACAAGAATAAATAATCCCTCCCCCAGCCGGATATGATGTCATAAGAATTATTATGACATCATAACATTATGACATCATCCAAGGTTAAAATGACGTCATACTAATTTGGTTAACCTAATGACATATACCGAATTTAGGATTTTTTTAGTAACCCAATTAGTATTTTCTAATTAACCTAATTATTCCCCGAGAGGGGGGGGGTCCCTGCCCACCACAGGAGGGGGCCAGCCTAGCTTGACATCCCCTCCCCCCCAAATTGCTCTTTTAATGTATGACTCCCGAGAAGTCAAGTATACGTCATTTCCCACAGGGAGAGATGTACTCTATCAACCCTGCACCAGTGTGGCCTCAAAATCTGAATTCCCTCACATATAACAATAAGAACTCCCATTCCCCCCAAGGTCTTGGCCACAACTCTAATCAGCCACCGCTGAGTTCCGTTGATGGCCGCATCACTCCGAGTAATGGACCAAGATCACCGAGGCAACAACTTTGTCCACATGAGCACAGTATTTGGCATTGTTCGCTTAACCTCTTCCATGCTTTCTTTTTTGCGTTCAATAATTATAGGTAGTAGAGCTCTCCACAGCATTCCATTTATGACTGAACCACCTCACAATTCTGACGACTCTCAGTCCCATGGTCGAATCTTCAATGAAGTACCTTTCAGCCCCAAACACTAAGCTGTGGCCAAGCATCCACATGTCCCCACTATTTAATCTGCTAAATATAATAGCAAACATATCATTGTAATTGTAATTTTTACCAGTGTGAACACAAGACTTAACAGCCCTGGAATGCCAGCAGCCCCCTAAACAAAAGTACAGATTGTCGTAATCCCCAATTGATCAGTCTTTGACTGCCTAATGGTCAGCTGGATCCCTTGTCCAGGAATATGGACATCTGAAGATGAAAGTGTTCAGCCCTATTCAACAGTAGGGGACTAAGGACAATTTCACTAATTACCAAGGTAGCAAAAAAGACCAATAAAATTGCTGGTCTAAGCAATGTCACCTCTTCGAGTGTGAAACATGTTGACGGGAGATATTGCTAAATCTCAATCAGTATTGTACCTGTTATTGGCAAACAGTTATCTCATAATGTATGGACTCCCTAGCCCATCCCTGGAAGCCCTATGAACTCTAAAATCCTCATTAGGGTCATTAAAACTCAGGCTTTAAATAAAATGACAGTGCTGCCATCCAGCCCTTGAAGGAACTGGAGATAAACCTGATTGGCTAAGGTGGACTGCAAGACAGATGATAACCTCCCCCCTCAAAGGCCAACCTTCTACCTCCCAGACTTTTGAGAAGAAACAACCAAATGTTCATAACACGAGCTGATACAACTTGCTTGTCGAAGGGGCAGCCAACTGGAGAGTTGCCTTGTCGATTTCTATTGTCCAAGGCTTCAAAAATGTGATGGTACCTCCTGTGGTCAGGCAGCTGCCTCGGGAGCCAGTTGACGAAACCTGCAAAACTAAAATGTGAAAGGGAGTCTTTAAAAAGATTCAGTCAATCAAGAACATGTTGAGCTTGGAACAAAATATTAAACTTCCAACATTGTGACACCATTTTCCTAACCAATGTTATTACCTGTATAATTTAGAGGTCTGGGAGTTCAATAAGTGGACAACAGTTTGTTTATCACACCAGAAAATTGTTCCTGTCCCAATTGGACTGCCACCATGATAGGAAAATTCTAAGAAAGTGATGTCCTGTGTCCACCCTTTGTCAACCCAGGATTGAGGCCATCCTTCAACCTGCCACTGACCGTTATAAAACCGTGTGCCTCAACAGCATCAGAGTGTACCTGAAAGTCTGCCCATAAGAGCATTTCAGATCTCCCCCAAAAAGACACACCATGAATTGAACTAAAATTGACTCCCAGATCCACAAAACCTTCCTTATCCCATAATTAATTATGATGTGGTGATGTCCTCACTGGCACTATAACCATGCAAGCAGGGTTTAAAGAACCTGCACTAGATTGAAATTTGTGTAGAGTGGCCTTAGTTTTTGCTAAATCACCTGAAGTCTCACACCTAATAGATGATCCTGGGTGATTACCTCTGCAGGTATTTATGATCAAACCTGTAGGGCTGCCTCCTACACTTACCTGACTTGTAGTCCCAGCACAGTCCGTTTTTTTTTTTACCCCGTGCTAGGCCTCACATGTTGCACTCTCAGCTGTGTAACCAAAGTCGCAAACCCATTGTCATATCGGCTCGGAGGGGAGGCCCCCACTATAACATCTGCCAGCAACTCAGGCTGCACATGACTGCAGTGTAATGAGTGGTCTAACACCACCCTCATCCTGAACTGCTGGTTATATTACCAGGCGGACCCCCGTAGAATTAAAATGGCAGTTCGTGTATGCTTTAATCATTATCCTCCTGATATCTGGACAATTCCAGATATCTAGTAGGTTCTTTGTCCTCAATAACACTCCTGTATATGTCAAAGCCCGTAATCCAATTGAAAATATTCTTTTTCATCTTAGGGGTTTCTTGAGACTGAAATTATTTTGGTAGGGTAAAAACCACCCCAACTTTAATCATGATCCTCAGCTCAGGATCTCATAAAGTGTGTGAAATTAAGTCAATGTATAGTCACTTTTTCATATTCTCTGCTTGGTAGCAAGGGGAATGTGTGATCCTAGTGGATTGGACATAGCTGCATATGGATTACAGTCAACCAATCTGTCTGCCTCAGAAATGTCCAATGGTCCCACCAGTGCCTTTCCCCTTGCTTCACCTACTGTATTAGCCACTTTCTGGCTGCCCTGCACCCTCAAATCCATAAACAGAGCTAGCCCAGGATTTGTCAAGGGTGCCGCCACTGTTGCAGATGTAGGGTGTTCAATTCCAGAGCTCAGCCCATTCTGCCCACCTGAAAACCCTACTGAGGAGGGCCATGATGCCAGCAGATTAGAAGCATGAACCAAACCCAAGCTCTTTGCGTAGCATGAAGCATCAGCCGATGCTTGCAAAGCTCTCACCGCAAGCGTCACAGAAGCAGCTCATGTGTTATGTTGCCTTGTAGAAGCACTTGCCATATCTCTGCTGGAAGCCTCAACAGTCTCAGGAGTTGGCCCATTGCCTTTACCTGAAACACTCACCTTTTGAACTAAGTTCAACAGATCAGCCAAGTGGGTTGATCTAACACAGGGGCAGCTGCACCCTGTTGTCCCACACCAGGAACTTCCTTTTCAAGCTCCAATGCATCAGCTATGGTTGGATGTCCAACCTTCATAGCTGAGGTAATAGGGGAACCATGTGCCATGTCCACCGGGGGTGTCGTATGTGTCGCAGCTGGTTGCCCTGAATCTGCAGTGCACATACACCTCAATCCACAACTGAAGAAGTATTAGCCTATGACCCCAAATTAAAACCCCCCATGTCTCTTGTTGAGCTAATTGCTCAGAGACCACTGCACATACCTGCATTGTGTGACCAATCTTGGCCAAATGTGCAGCAATCTCATCATCCCTATTTTAAGGAGTAGAAGCCCGCTTATGCACAGACTGGCCATTGTTAGGGTCAGCAAATGCTGTGCGCTGTTTAGACTGTGTCTTGTCATGTGGCATTATTGATGAAAAAGAATTATATTAAGACTGTGTAGAGGATATAGTGTTCTTTTTAAACAAGGCCTGTGGCCTATAGCACCATTACCAGGTCTGGCCTGTGTCGCATCAGCAACTGCCAAAGCCCAGACCCAGAAACCTGATTTAATAATATGGGGGGGGGGCACCTCCCTGTGGCCCTCAGGCCAAAAATTTAGGGACCTCCATTCAAAAGTTTTTTTTTTGTTTTTTTTTGGGGGGGGGGAATGCAGATAAAGCCCAAAACATGGGAATCACTCCAATGACATGTGTCACAAACTTAAAGGCCGCCTGAAGCACAGGCTAGCCACAAAGCCCCGAGACCAATCAGGCCGGTGTTGGAGTAGCTGACCTGTGTTTCTCAGCAATGCCAAGACTCAGGCCGAGCTCCTGAAGCCATCAGTATGTGTTTGTGTGTGGCCCTCCGATCTGCCTTCTGTGACTGCACACAGTGGAGGGGGGGGCACGGGCCTTGCCTAAACAGCCAGTCCAGACCAGAAACCACTGGCTTTATATTACATCAAAACTTGATCAGCGGAGGTTTGCCTTTGCATTACCTTGAGGCTGAGAGAATGTGACTAAGGTCACCCAGTGGGATTTATGGCCATGCTGGGAAAGGAACCCTGGTCACTAAAGTGGTAGTACAGCACTTAAACCACTACCCCACACTGGCCCAATAACCAGTGGCTTTTTTTTAACTATATATTTTAAATTGCCAAGAACATCTTATTACAGGGTCCAGAAGGGGTTTTCTTGGCAAGATTTGTTCAGAGGTTTGCTAATGTCTTCCCCCAAGGCTTCAACAATATTTGGATGCGGAGGGGTGGGGGGGTGGCACTCCCAACACCTCCAAGGGGCCTGACAATTATGCTTCCCAGACCGCCCTGAGGGGGGGGGCTCGGACCCTTCACCATAGTCCCATCCGGACCACCAAGGCCTGGCCCCCGGCCTTCTTAATCATTAGTTTTCTGGGAGCCAGCAGTCCAGGCCACATTGGGACCAAAACCCCATAACAAAGGAGCCGCACCTTGCTTTGGCAAGACTGCGCCCCACTTGTGGCCCTTGCCCTTGCCCTCAGGCTTCCCCAAGGAGGGCTAGGCCACAAACTGGCTGTAGAAATGCAGCCAAAAGAGCTGCAGCCTGGAGTCCAAGGCTGTGCTCACCTCATCTTCATGGAGAACCGTGCACCACAGCTTGGAATCTCCAAGTTGCGCTCTGCTCCACCACCCTCTTTGGCTCCTTCCAAAGGGCTAGGCTGCATCCCAGCCCTATAAGCCCTGGAGCCCATTCAGCAGTCAAGCGCCTTGCTCGTCTGCAAATCCAAAATGGCTGCTGACACATGGCAGCGTGGGGCTAAATAGCCCCCTGAAATCTCGCTCATAATCTTGCGAGATTTGAAGTCTCGCGAGACCCAGGAGCGAGACTTCCATTTGATTGGCTAAGCAGGCCGGCAAGGGCAGACCTTCTGGTCTGCTCAGCCAATCGTGTGTCGGTGCCCTTTTATGGGTGCCATCACAACAGAAGGCCCCTCCCAACACGTTGGAGGGTGTCTTTCTTAAGAGCTATAACTGCACAAGCACAGTATTTGTTATATATATATTAAAAAATCTATATTTAGAATGTTCTCTATACTAAAAGCTGAAGACACCCCCCCAAAAAAAATTTAACTGCATAAAATGTATTTTACATTGAAGATTAGTTAGCAGGCCACTTGGCTTAGGAAAATGTTTTAATAAAAGCTAGTTTTAAATTATCTAAAACTAATTGGGGATAATTGTTTAAGATCATATTGTTCATATTTGATGGAGTTGTTGAATCATGAGACAAAGAGTTAGACAGAAGGTTCTATGAACTGTTCAGAACAATATGTTGAAAACAAGTATTCTATAACTCCTCTTTCTTGCCTTTGAGTCATTTCTGGCATGTTTTAAAGCCTTTCTTAGGTTGGGCTATTAGAGGTTTTAATAACTGCAATGCAGATGCAGCCTCAGCAGAGCTTTAAATAAACACGACCACATCATGCTCTGAAGTCTGTTTCCTTTTTATGACAGAAAGGTAGTTCTGTTTAATTACTCTAATCATCTGTTTTATTTATGCATTTTTTCTTACTTTTTTAGTAAGCTCAGGTTCCCCTAAGACTCTCCTTGTTAGGAAGAGTTTCCAAACCCTTCACAACTTTGGTCGCCCTCCTCTGGACACGCTCCAGTTTGTCAACATCCTTTTTGAATTGTTGTGTCCAAAACTGGACACAGTATTCCAGGTGAGGCCTGAATAGAGTGTCACTATTACTTTCCTTGATTTAGACATGATATTTCTATTGATGCAGCATAGAATTCCATTGGCCTTTTTAGCTGCTGCATCACATTATTGATTCATGTTCAACTTGTGGTTTACTACGAGTCCTAGATCTCTTTCACATGTAGTCAACCAATTACAAATCGACTTAAAAGTCACATTATGTAGCCCAGATTTTACTAGCTTGTTTGCAAGAATCTCATGAGGAACCTTGTCAAAGGCCATACTGAAATTTGGATATGCTACAGTATTCCCTTCATTTACCAAGCTTTTTTCTCGGAGATGCTAGCCACAGATGCTGCCGAAACATCAGAAAGAAACTCTTCTAGAACATGGCCACACAGCCCCAAAAAACCCACAAAAAATCTACCAAGCTGGTAATTTTATCGAGAGAGAGAGAGAGAGAGAGATCAAAGTACTCTGGTATGATTTGTTTTTGATAAACCCATGTTGACTTTTGGTGATTATGGCATTCACTTTAAATGTTCATAGACTCTCTATTTAATGATCTGATTTAGAGTCTTTCCTGGTATTGATGTCAAACTAACTGGGCAGTTATTTTTGGATTCCTCTTTTTCCCCATTTTGAAGATGGGAACAATGTTTGCCTTCCTCCAATCTGTTGGGACTTCTCCTGTCCTCCAGGAGTTCTCAAAGATTATTGCCAATGTGATGTCAAAAAGGAGCTTTCACAATCGAGACACTTCTTAAGCTTCGTGAGCTTTGCCAGGACTTGGCTGACAGGTTGGAGGTGTCTTGCTCTTCCTATTTTCTTTCATCAGACAAGCTGAGAGGATTTAACAGAAGAAACAATGTTTGTATGTTCAGAGGACATTTGAAGCTTGTAGGGAAGACATGCCTCTGAGGAAAGAAGGGGAGGAGTATCTGGGATTGATTCTTGGAAAGAGTCATCTGCTTTGGAGTTTTACTGTAGTTAAAATATCTCCCTTTCCCTGTCCACGCCAGTCTCCAGCCCAGAGCATGTGGCCCCTGTAAACCTATATACATACCAGCTATGTCCCTCACCATAACAAAGAAGGATTGCCAAGGAGAAGCTTCTCTCTTTTCACTTGATCATCTTGGGAGCAGCAATAAAGTACTGCCTGAGTACTGACTGAGAAGCCTCTTGCCCATGTTTAACTTTGCCACAAGGCTGGCAAGGGTGAGAAGCATTTGGTCACTGCTCAGCCAGCTGTTCATTTGCTACCCCCAGGGTGACTAGGTGCAAAGGGAGCAATCACCAAGCAGCCATTAAGCAATGATTGAGAAGCTTCTCACCTATGCTGGCCTTTTTCACAAGGCTGGTTCTGCAAGAGGTTTCTAAGGTGCAAAGGGTGCAGCAACCAGTTGCAGTGACCAGGAGTAGTTGTTTAAATTTGCAGTAAAACAGTAGACCATCTACATTCGTTTTATACCATCTGCAAATCAAATCTTAATCATATATTTAAATTGATTCTTAATTGAAGTTGTACTTACTGTAAAAGAAAGTTATACTTTTCTCTATTAAGTTATACCTCCTTTCTGTTAGATCTTTACTAAAAAAACTTACATGATTGTAAGATATATATATATATATATATATATATAGGTTCAGTGTGGCTGCATCTGCACTGCACTGCAGAAATAATCCAGTTTGAAACCACTTTAACTGTCATGGCTCCATACTATGGAATCCTGGTATTTGTAGGTTCTTGCACTAGAGTTCTGTGACAGAGAAAATTAAGCGTCTCATAAATTTACAATTCCCAGAACTCCATAGCATTGAACAATGACAATTAAGTGGTCTCAAACTGGATTATTAATGTAGTGTGGATGCAGCCAAAGTTCTCCTGATTTGCTATCTATTCTAATTACATGAAATTGATCTGCTATCTTTAATCTTTATTCTTTATTTTTTTTCTGGGTTTTGTGACTTATTCGATGAGTTTTGTCTACTTCTTTCTTATGTCTAATCCCTGTATATTACTTCAGTGTTTTTTTTTCTTTTGACTTTTTGTTCTTTTATCGTTTGCTTTCTTATGTTGCTAGTTAGGTAATTTGCTGCTCCATTTGCTTTTATAATATTCCATAATTAGTTTTCATTCTAGTTCTGTTTCTTCTGAAAGTTTGCTGCTAAACCATCAGGTCAGCTTGTTCATCTCTATTGCATCTACCAGTTTCAAAAACCAGTCATCAATTGTTGGAATATTGTTAGATTTCCATTTTTGAGCAAGGAGTATTCTAGCTAAGGAAACCATATATAGATGTTTCCCTACTTTTCTCCACAGCTAGATTTGATATCATGTTAGTCATAGTGAGCAGGTATATTTCAAGTTCCATTCAGAAGCTTATTTTCAACATTGCACAAATGGATGAATGTTTGTCCAGAATCTTTTTATTATGGGACAGTTCCACTACATATGGAACCATGCACCCACTGCTTCCTCACATTTCCAACATTTATCTTGGTCAGTTTTGTATATTTTTGCTATTTTTACCAGAGTTAAATGTCATCTAAAGGCCTTCTTTAAGTAGTTTTCCCTTATATTTTGTAATTTTGTAAATTGATAATTCCAGCTTTCTAAATCAATTTTCCTGCCTATATGTGTTATCCTTTTTATCATTGTGTTCTTGATGACCTTTTATTTTTGGAAAGCTTCTCAAAGAAGAAATCAAAGATATTCAATCAATTAAGAAATTTCTGTCAGAATGCTATGCTCTGCTGATCATCTTGGTCAAACTACATCTGTAAGTGCATTCCCATTTTCTTCCCCAATGAGTATTGTTCTTCAGAGGAAAGGCATTAAAAAGCAAGTAAACTTGAAGGGGGTATAACAACAACAAAAATCTTCTTTAGACTTCCAAAGAGTGAATGTAGCACTAAGTTGAAAGCAGTTTATTGAAGAAGGTGCAGCTTGGTCAGAAAAACACAATCTTAAACTGGTGGGTCTGATCCTTTCCCTCACCTATAGCACAACTTACATAGAATGTGCACAGTACAGTCATATACAATCAAACAAACCTTTAATGCATAAACAAACTTTGGTATCTACTAACTATGCTAACCTTAGCTAAGGAGAACACATAGTACATGGTATTAAACACTGAGGAAATCTTATCTGAAGGTGAAGTTTCATTTATGTGAGTTAATATTAATCTCATTGCTCAAATGTAAAGAAATACCAATCTTATTATTCACATAACCACAATAATGTTATTCTCAGTTTCCTCTAGATGATTCCCATGCAATACAAGCTGGCTTGGCTGACTGAATCATATGAGGTTGTTAAGATTCCCTAGGCACCAGCTGCAAATGTATCAGTAGCCCAGATGAATAGGACCCAGCCATCATATGATCAAAGCTATGAAGAATTCCCTTGAGCATGAAGCTATTCATATCTAAACTGCTTTTGCTTGCTGTGAAATTTTCAAATGTTTTGCTTGTGCAGAAATCTCTAATTAGCTTTGAAATCTCACTTTTGGTGGAAGTTGGAGGCACCTTGAGACATACCATAGTCTCCAAAGAAATTTCACTCTTACTGAAACTTCTTGGCTTTAAAGTCATTGATGTCTTCTCCACAGTGGAACTTCCAATCATCTTGAAATTTGATTTTAGGTTAAATTGGTGTTTGGGGACTCTAACCTGAGCAACTCCAAGGCCTAAAGTTTGACTAGATTGGCAGGGATTTTAGGTATGTGGAAGGGTAATCACTCCAGTATCATACCAATTAGTCTTTCAGGCATATTTTTGGCCCATTTCACCCTGTGTCATTTGTAGAATTTGTTGGGTAACAAGTCTCTTCCAGTGCCAGTGTAGGGTAATCCCAGGGAAGTGTGATATCAGAACACATATTTTGCACCCTGATATCTGCAGCCAGCATGAGTTAAGCTCCTGTCTGAATCCTGAATTGCTTCTGCTAATCAATGACTACAATAAATACGGGATAGCTCAGTGATGGTATGACACATCTTCCTTTGTTCCAGGCCTTGATTGTAGACTTTAGAGTAGAGATGGGAAACATATGGTCCCCTGAACAGATACAAAGCTGCAGAGATACAAGTTCTGCAATCCTTGCACTCTTTGTAGATTTTACTTGCTTTAAAAAATTGTGTGTGTGCTGAAAAAAAAATTGGCACTTCTGGAGGCTTGAAGGAAATACAATTCTCCTTTAAAGTAAGGTGTCTTCACCCATCACCTCTCCTCCAGAATGTTTTTTAAAAAAAAAACTGCAGGTTTTGACACTTCTAGTTTACCCACAAGTGATTCCAGGACTGGGAAATTGACCCCATACCCCCATCTCTGTCCAAGTGAGTGAATCTGTGAGACAGCTATAACATTTCCTTCATGCATCACTAAATGAGGAAAAGAAGTTTCAATGGACCACAACTTTCTAAACTTCTTATGTGTCAAGGAGGAACAGGTATAAACTCTGTCCTGGTCTATATATCTTGTGAAACATAAAGCTAAATGTACCCTATTGTGGCCTACCATGTATGTTATACTCCTCCTTTTATAGTTGCTGCTGTAGTTCATCTGTAGACAGATGACACAGATATGAGGTACAGCAAGGCCTTTGTGGTCCACCACTAGCATTTAGGTACTTGAAGCAACTCCAAATTGTATAGGCTTTGCCTAGAGTCCTTTACATTTCCCAGTCTTATTTCCTTTAAACTCCTGTCTGTGTTGCACTATTCTTCTCTGTCTCCTGTTTCCGGGCAATCTGATCAATAGTACATTTTCACCAGTAATTGCCTGAGAGATGTGTCACATACTTCACTTTTGCACATGTCACTTTTGCATGCTTGAATTACTATAGTCTTTTTTTTATATAATAAATTTTTATTTTATAAAACAACATACACATATACATTACACAAACAAGACAAACAAGACAACATAGCAAGTACATAAACAATACACATCTAACTAACTCACATAAAATAACTTCCCTCCTTTACTTGAAATATTCAGCACTATTATTACTTGTACTTTCAGATATTCCCTTTTTCACCTATTTAAACCTTTCTTATAAATATAATTTGTTAATAACACACAGAATATTACATTTTAACAGTTCATTATTCATCTTGATACATAAGTTATTGTGTATCTTTATAGCAGACCAGAACTAATATTCATTATATATAATTATATTACACTTTAGACTGACCACCATTGTTTATTCTTAGTCATCAATTTCCCAGGGCAATCACACCATTTTGACCCCATGTTGTACTCAAATAATTTATAACCGGCACCCAATATCTCTCAAATTTATTTCTGGAGTGACCTTTCAAGAAGCATGCTAATTTGTCTACTTCCATTATGTCATATAACTTATGTTGCCATTCTCTCAAAGTGGGGTGATCTTTGTTTTTCCATTTTTTTGCCAGTAGATTTCTTGCAGCATAAAACATATAAAACATAATCTTTCCAAATCTTCATTCCAGATTATCATCCATTATTCCTAGTAAAAAGGTTGTCGGCTGTTTAATTATAGTAATATTTAAAATTTTCTCCATTTCTCCATGTATTATAGACCAAAAGTTTTGTGCCCTTTCACATTCCCACCAGATATGAGATAAATGCCTATAGCTTTTGTACATATCCAACAGAAGCCATCCTTTTTTCTGATAAATTTTTGATATTTTCTCTGGTGTTAGAGAACTAACACCAGAGAACTACTATAGTCTTTTTGTAATTTCCTCACAGATATGGTAGAAAGATGAATTATATTCACAATACAGAGACAATGAGTACACATTTCTGCATGGATCCATAGGTTTGAAACACCTCTTGGTCCTGTTAGGTTGCTTAAAAAAGCTGTTTCCAGAGGAAAAGAGGATAATAATGGGGGAGGGAATGAGATGTGTGTGTGTATGTGTATGTGTGTGATTCACACCAGAAGTGATTGGAGCAGGGATTATCTTATTAACATGGCCTTTTGTTAGTGATAACTCCCAGTATTTTGTGAGTATTTTGTAAATACCCACCAATAGCTTTATCTTTCCATGATGGTGGGATTATGTGCTATTGTAAGGCAAGAGACTAGGATGATGATAGCAGTGCTGCTGGTAGGATCTCCCATGCCAAACAGACTTTTTCTGAGGAGCCAGACTAAATGTGCCAAACAGATACTTGACAGCAGAAGTAGTGGGGGTGGTTCTGGTAAAAGATCTCTCAGAGATAACTTCAAGGTCACATAGCTAACACTCATTAATACTGTGTAGAAGGAGGCACAATAAACTCTCTTTGAATGTATTTTACGACTAAAACCCTATGATGAGAAAATTCAAAATGAAGCAAGAAACAGTCACAAAAGATGAAACTCCCAGGTCAGATGACAGTCAGCAAGCTACTGGGGTACAGCAGAGGACAACTAGGAGTAGCACTGCAGCTAATGATGCAACTAAACTCAAATTGAAAGGACATTCAGCTGTTAATGTACTCAGAGGTGAAAGGAAGCCTAAAACTGCACAACACATAGTAAAATGGAATGTGAGAAGCATGGATCAGAGGAAGCTAAAACAAGTAAAATACAACATATATACACTGCAATATTTGGGGTGAGTGAGCTGAAGTTGAAAAGAATGACACTTTGTGAGTCAGATAAATGCAGCATTTTACTTTGGAAAATAAAATATTAGAAGAAATAGTGAATAGAGATGTAGCAAAAATAGTGAGTAGAGATGCAGGTATAATGCAAAGTCTGACTGAAATATATATATAAGAAAACCCATATAACCACAATCCAAGCTTATGTTCCAACTACAAAGGCAGAAGAAGAAGAAAATGAAAGTTCTGGAATCCAGGAGGAAATTGATCACACACCAAAACAGGAATTGTTAATTACAGATTGGAATACAAAAGTAGGAAACAGAACAGAATAAAAAACTCTAGGAATATTTGGTCTAGGATCAAGAAATAAAATACATTTTTCAAGTGACCAAAGAGGTAAATGTATACAGGGAAGTCATCTGATGGCCAACATAGAAATCAAGTAGACTACATAACTGGAAGTAGAAGAAAGAGAAGCTCCATTCTCTCTGCAAAAAGAACACTAGGAGCAGATTGTGGCACATGAACTGCTAATACAAAAAATCAGAGTAAAGTTAAAGAAGAATACTAAACCAACCATTGTACTGAAATCCAACCTGAAGAATTTAAAGATAATGTTAAAAATAGATTTTCACTATTAAGTATAATTGACAGGAAACCAGAAGAACCTGAGACTGAAGCCAGAGACATAATAGGGACAAATGCAAAAAGGCACTATATATAGCCAAAAAGAAAGAGGAATCTCAATAGATGAGAGGTGAAACTCTTCAAGTGTTTAAAGAAATACCAAAAGCAAAAGTAAAAGATGTCAGAGATAGAGTCAGATCCCTGAATACAATTGTTCAATGACTTGTGCAGAGGGACAAGAACTGCTATAATAATTAATGCAGAGAAACAGAAGATAACAACAGAAAAGAACAAGATTTCTTACACAAGATCTGACACATCAAAGTAAAATTTAAACCAAGAACTAGGATCTTCTGTGACCATCAGTGAACATATTTTATGACCAAGCAGGAATAAAAATACAATACAAACTTTGGTACTGAAGAACTATATAAAAGAAATGAAAGGATGGCAGGTTCATTCAAGGAAGAACCATTTGAAAATGAACATGTTAAGAGCACTGTAGTGGTTTTACTAATTTTGGGAAAGAAATCTCTTCCAGGCACTAACTCTCTGCAGGACTTTACAGGCTCAAAATTTTTAATTATGTACAATTAACCAGAATGACACCAAGTAGAGTTGTCTGAGGTAAAAGGATAAATCAATTTTGTAACAAAAACAATTATTTGTCTATTAAAAAGACAGGAAAAGATAGCATCAGAAACCAACAGAACAGTCTATACTCAATGCAAGCTGTTTCAAAGTAAACAGCATGGAAGCTAAAAACCCTTCTCCTAAGCAGTATAATGGGGCTAGAACTAAGCTTAGGAGACTACAGACTAAAACATAAATATGAATTTTCTCACCCTCCAACATTTGCAGGCCCACTGCATTAATTTCTCATGCAAGCAGAATGATGCTAAAAATTCTACAAGAAAGACTTTTACCATATATGGAATGAGAAAAGCCAGATGCCCAAACTAGGCTCAGGAAAGGAAGAGAAACTAGAGATCATATTGCAAACATACATTTAATAATGGAACACAGCAAAGAATATCAGAAGAAAATCAGCCTATGCTTTCTAGATTATAGCAAAGCCTCTGCTCATGTACATCATGAAAAACTGGGGATCACTCTTAAAGAACAATTTGCTTGTCTCGATTGACTTATACTCAGGCCAAAAGACTAGTCAGGACAGAATACAGAGATGGAATGGTTTCCAATTGGCAAGGGAGTCAGGCAAGGCTTCATTTTATCTCTCTATCTGTTTATCTGTAGGTTGAACGTATCACACATAAAACAGGATTAGACTTAGAAGAAGACATGAAAATTGGAGGAAAAACAGCAATAATTTAAGATGGCACTACACTACTAGAAGAAAATTGAAAAGAGCTGAAGCAATTACTGAAGGTCAAGAAAGTGCAAGCACAGGTTTACAGCTAAACTTTTAAGAAAACAAAAATAATGACTACAGATGCTTTATATAACTTTAAATAGATGATGAAGACTTTGAAAAAGTTCAAGATTTTCCACAATTTGGCTCAATCATTAATCAAAATGGAGATTGCAGTCAAGAAAACAGAACACCAAGACTTGGAAGGGCAGCTATAAAGGAACTAGACAAGATCCTGAAGTGCAAAGTTATATCACTGAATATTAAAGTTAGGATTGTCCATGACATTATATTTTTGATTTCTATATATCGTTGGGAAAACTGGGCAGTAAAGAAACTTATAAGGAGAGGATTAATTGATTTGAAATGTGATGCTGGAGAAAAGTTCTATGGATACTTTCAGCTGCTCAAAAGACAAATAAATTAGTTGCAGAGCAAATCAAGCCTGACTTGTCCCTTGAACCTAATGACTAAGGTGATGCTATTGGCCACATCATGAAAAGGCATGACTCACTTCAAAAAACAGTAATGTCTGGTAAGGTAGAAAGCAGTAGGAAAAAAGGAAGACATTATTACAGATGGATAGTTCCAGTTAAGAAACCCACAGCCCTGAGTCTTCAAGACCTGCCCAGAACTGTTGATCATAGGGTGTTTTTGAGGTCTCTCATTCATAGGGTTACCATATGTCAAAGTCATCTTGATAGCAGTTGACAACAAACAACAAAATCCCAAGTTACAGTGTGAAAGACAATTACTAATACATTATTAAAATCTGAAAGCACCTTTGGATGTTTTTTTAAGCCTGATATATAAACACATTATTTGGAGAAAGGGTGACAACATTTATGTCATTTTTCGAATGACATAGAATTCACGACTGATGATTTTGTATATTTGATTTAGTATCTGCTTTCTGTTAAATGTAGAAACCTGAAAGAAATTTAGTCCAATATTAATACTATATTGGGTTTTTTATTATGCTTGATTAAATAGACTCTTAAAATATCAGGTGAGGTAAATTAGCATACTGCTTGTTGGACTGACCTCAGGAGCAGTGAAATGGATAGTAATTCTCTCTCTCCCTCTCTCTCTTCTGCATTCATTTACTTACCTAATATAAAACAACATCAGCCCTTGACATTCAATTTCACCTAAAACATAATATTTTTTTAGAGTCCTCCTTAGGCAAAACATCTGAGAATTTTTTTATATTTTTAATGGGACCTTTGAAATATCTTAGGAGGTACACATTCTTAGTCTGCCACAGAAGTCTCTTCAAACAAATGTTGAGGTTCCAGCTCAAAGAAATATATGAGGAACTTGGAATCATACAGAAAGAATTTTAGCAAACCTAGTATAATTTCTGCTGAGGTTCCACACAATCATCAGTAAAACTGTGTGCTGAGTATGGGTGTATAATGAGTGTGCATACACCCCATAAATTGCCCTCATTGTGGCTTTTATCAAAAGTACTTCATGAGTACTTGACTTTGTCTAATGGAGGAGATTCATATTTATATTTCTAAGAGGTGTTGCAGACCGGCCCAAAGGGCCGGCCTGGGGGTGGAGTTGGGGTGGGGCAGCCACACGCCAGCCACCCCAACTCCAGCCCAACAACGTCCTGATGCCATGTGCCCATACACATGGCACGTGGCATCAGGATGGCCTCCCAGAGCAGCATGCAGACATGCTACGCTGAAAGGGCAAGGATGAGCCATGGTGTTGGTTCTTAGGGTGGCCTTTTACTGCCCCTAAAAGAAGCAGCATTTTGCCACTCTTTTAGGGGTGGCAAAAGAGAGGATTGGAGCCTCAGTGTGAGGTTGCCACAGCTCTGATCTGCTACTAGCAGGGTCAACCCAGACCCATCCATCTGCACAGCACCTCAGTAAGAACTGCCTCTGCTGTATCATTAGCAAATTTTAAAAGAGAGAGAAGTTTCAAAATTTACTTATGATAAGGCAGGCTATGCCATTCCCATACTAGCTAGGGCTTGTCCAGCTGTGTCAACCTCCTCAGTGTCACATTCTGAGGTGCCCTAGCTAAGGCTCACTTTAAGGAGTCTTGTAACCTCTATAGTTTTCAGGCAGCAGTTCTACTTTTAATATACTTGCTGTGCCTTTCCTAGTAAAATTCAAAGCCTGACTACAGTTATTGTCCTGATTCTTTCTACCAAGTAAGAGTTGGATTTGCTATCATTTTTTCCTAGTGACTACTATCCTAATAGGGCCAAACATTAATATTTCAAGTGTTTTGGATGGAGTGCTATCCTAGAGTATAGCCTTATGAATTCCATCCAGGTGTTTTGTTTTCTCCTGTTTCCTGACTAATGATGATTGTCCAGCAATAAGGAAGTCACACTCAATGCTCCATAAGCTCCAAAACCCATTGAGGTCTACTCATCTATATTTTATTTTGTAGATATCCACATTAAATACATTGGCTCATGTCTTAGGAAAGCCTTTGACAATTGAGATAAGGTAGCAGAGTCAGAAGTAGAGGGCAGTCTGTGGTCTCTAGCTATTGTAGCATTGCAACTTATAGCATTCCTCATCACTGACTATGTTGACTATGACTGATATGATTTCTGGTCTAACAACACCAGGAAGGCTGCATGATTCCCACTCATACTTATATCTTGTGAGTAATATGTGGAGAGGCTGAACATGATTTCATGTTCTGAGGAAAATGAAGTTAAAAAAAATCAGTGGATGGCTCCTACCCTTTGGATTGCATCCCTTACTCATTTTCTGGGCTTAATCCTATGCAAATATAATTAAGAATAGAATTGCATAAAATCTTGCCCTCCTAAGAAATTTCATTACTCTTACAGAAATTATTTTAGCTGCTCTTTAAACTCTTGGATGTTTAACCTGAGTAAGAGTTACCATACTTGACAATGATTTTTTTTTAAAAAAGAAACTGTCCAGACATGCATTGCAAGAGGCCCCTACAGGGGTCACATCTAGTCTGCTTATTCCAGCTCTGCATGAACCCAAGTATCTAGTGAATAAAAACTATGCACTCCATTTTTTTTATAAGCCTTCAAGTCAATTCCAGTTTATTGTGACCCCCATCCTAGCATTTTCTTGACAAGACTTATTCTGATGAGGTTTGTCATTGCCTTCCTCTGACAGAGTGTGAATTGCCTAAGGTCATCCAACGGGTTTCCACAGCTGAGCAGGGATTCAAACTCTGGCCTAGTCCATCTCTCAAACAACTACACCACCATGGTTCTAATGCACAATCCATCTTTTCGATATGTCATTTTTTCCAAGACAAAACTCATGTAACTTAGTATGTATGCATGTAGACTCTGTGAGCACAAATGTATAAAAGCATATTGATTGGGGAAGAACCAATAGGTGTATCCTTGATTCCTTCTGCATGCATTTATTCCAGTGCAGAATCAGATGCTAAACTGGACACAAATAGCTGGGATTCATACATCTCATTGAACTCAGTGTGATTTGCATCTTTGAAGTCACATGTAGGATCACACCAGAGTTTATATCCAAGGAAACTGAAATAGGCAGCTCTAACTTGGGGTAGAATCCAATGCTGGCATGGCTCAGATCACAACAACTCTTTGTGCATTACACCATCATTTGTGTTTGCTCGTCTTGTGCATTTTTTCTCTCTCTCTAAAAGGCTCAAATGCCTCTTCTAGGGGTCAGTTACTGTAAATGTACAGTAAAATGCCCTCTACTACCTTTACTAAAAGACCCTCATATTTAGTCCCCCTGTTCGGCTTTGTCCATAAGCATCACTGGAATGTAGCCCCTGCAAACTTCTCTGACATTGTATTTCATTCTTGAATTGAAAGATATTTGCCAGTCTTGTTGTACCTATTTGCTTAACCCTAATAAAGACTCACACATTTTCTTTTTTTACTTTTCCTTTAGGGTTCAACCTATAAAGCATTCTAAGTTTTTCCTGAAATATCTGGTTAGTTGCAGCACTTGTTCTTATTTATATTTGCCATGAAGTTACCTTTGACTTATGGCACCACTATGTGTGAGAGGGCTCCAAGATCCCTGAACATTGATAGCTTTTCTAAGGTCTTGCAAACCCAGGACCCTGTTTTCTTTCATGGAAACTATCTACAGTGTGGTCTTACTCTTTCCCCATTCCCCCCCCTTTTCCCCCCATTATCAACTTTTCCAATATGTCCTGTTGACTCAAATGTCTAAAGTTCAATAGCCTCAGTTTAGTCATTTTAATTTTTAGTGATAACCCAGGCTCATTTCTGTTAAACTATAGGATCCCATCTGCCCAAACGTAGGGTTTTTGCTTTAGTTGAAGATTGTTTTACAGACAAAATAATCTTACATAAACAAGTACATAAGGCTTCCTCATAATTTTATTTATATAATTTTATGTGTATGCTTTTTTATATATAGTTACAGCTGATTTGGACAAAGTGCCATATAAATGATGTAAATAAAATAAAATTAATACATATGTGTAGTCTCTTATTTTATCCAATAAAATGAAATGATTTCATGCTGATAACAAAAATTGCAGTGAGGTTGTAAATGTCACTGTAGATTTTAAATATGCACCTAGGGATTTGGAGAATTCTTATTTTCTCTTCAATCACTGATCATAATTTGCATTCCTAAAATTGATAAATAAGCATAAATCGGTAAGAATGTGTTAAAAATCAATTAACTGAAGAAGCCATGCATAGAAGCCCACAAATGAAAATTTAAAGTACACGCAGCTATATCTCCAGTTATGCTTCCTGAGATAAGGACATTTATTTTACATGTTGTACATTTGCCAAAAAAGAGAAAAGTTAGGCTGCTGTTAGAGAAAATCAGGGAACTGTGATTAGTAATTACTCTTGTACATTCTGATTTGCAATGAGTATGACACTTCATTGTATTAACACCTGCAATAATGCATCATACAAACATTTTCAAATAGATTTAGAAAAAAATTAATTAGAGAAACAAGTAAGACACTGATTAAATACCTGTGTGCACTACCTGGATTCTAAACTACTGGAATTATAGAACTACTTATTTAAACAGTACTTTTAATTTTGTAGCAAATTCACCAGCAGATAGGGACTCCAATAGAAATTAATGCATATTCATTATGGACAAGAAAAAGAAAATGAGACTTCCTAAGTAATATTAATAAGGCATACATATGATATGCATGAAGTATTGTACTTCCAGCGTACACTGGATGACTAAAATATTAGTTAAGAATCTTTTACATAAGTATCCTGAAGCTTGGCTCTCACCCAATTAAGAACAAATGAGCATTGAGCACAGCAATAGGCAAGAAAGGCCCTATAGGTTCCAGAAGATATTACAGAAAATTATCTAAATTTGTATTTATTCTTTGCTTTTTAAAGGATAAATCTCAAACTGTCTGCATGTGTTCAGCTTTTGTCTCTTTGACACAAAATGTGTGTGGGACTTTTATGAATGTTTCAGGAGCAAAAACAAAATTGTCTTCCTTTTGGTGATTTGAAAGAGTCTGTAAGTGTTCACCGATTTCTAATGAGGGCAGTGTTGTTCATAACACATTGCCTTCATTCTGAATTGGCTTAAACCATATTTGGTCACTTGTTATGAAATGTGACATGATTATGTAATGCCCTCCCTTTACTGGCAGCACAGGAAACAATGGTGGCTGATGACTTCTCTGATAGTGAGTAAGTAAGGGGTGAAACAGACAGCTCCAAAGGAGTGGCATTGTGCTGCCTCTTTGATTTCTGGGTTGGTGCCATGGCAGCTGCATGCCACACCCCCAACCTGGTATTTTCCTGGTGCAAAAAGAAGCAACAGAAACATTTTCCACCATGGTGGCAGTTTTTCCATGCTCCTGCAGTGTGCACTGTCTAAATATCACACCACTAGAGTGCCAAAAAGCTGCCACCATGTGGTCAGTCAGGTGGCTTCATGGCAGCTTCTCAGCATCTTGGATGTGTGTGTCGTGCATATGCCATGCCCCCAAGTCACTGGGAAACTGGATTTTCCTGGTGGAAAAAGAAGCAGTAGAAAGCCACTCCTTTTTGTGCTAGGAAAAAGCCACCTTTTCTGCCATGGTGATAGCTTTTCCAAGCTCCTCTGGTGTATAGTGTCTAAATGCTGCACCACCAGAGCACCAAAAAGTTTCTGCTATGTGGTCAGTCAGGCAACTTCACAGTGGCTTCCTGGCATCCTGGGGGCATGTGTCATGCATATACCACATCCCCAAACCACCAGGAAGCTGGCATATTCTGGTGGTCTGTTTTGGCCTCAAGTCAACTCTGTCTTTTAGTTTGAACTTTAAAGGAGTCATCCAAGGTGATGAACCTATTTGAAGTGTGGGTTCAGCATGATGGGCTGGCTATTACACTATCATAGACCCAACCACGAGAGAACCAATCATCTGAGAAAAGATGACTGTAGGAGTGGGAGAAAAGAGTTGTGCTTGAGCATGTTTCCTCTGTTATGAATAATGAACGTCTTCATAATTTTGGTGTGTGTGTGTCCCATCCATAGCCCTGAATTTACTCTGACTGCAAATTGCCATGGAGTTTATTCTGATTGGTCGCATAGGCAAGATAGCCATGAACTCACATAGGTGAGAGACCATGTACAAGGGAAGAGAAAAATCAGATTGTTTTGGAGCTGAAATCAAGGGAAAATTCACACCTCTGCGATAAGAAGGGCTAGGATAATTTATAAACAGGATATTTGCTCCTAAGTCAGAGAAAGCTAATTTACAACTTCATTCCCACCTTTGAAACCCCATCTTGAGTAGTCCTTTCCAATGCAAATTTGGCCCCTTTACTGTCTCTTTGCTCCAAGCTATTTAAGTACCCCAAATTTCTCTGTTCAGTGGGCTAGATAGAATGCATGGGAACACTATGTTGCTGTGAATTCTGACTAGTTCTGATTTATGGCCGTTCATTTCAACACTTCCCATGGCTGGGTCCAACATTATTGCATCCCATTTGAACCAACCAGAGCAACCACATCTAGAATGAGTTTCACCATTAGTGGAGCCTTGAACTATTATAATGCTAATTCCTATATGCCTTAGTTTTTGTGTGTGTGCTTGCTGTGTTGTGTGATTTCCCTCAAATAAAAGTACAATTCATTTAGAGATTTCTGCCTCTATGGATTCCTATTTCCTGACTCTTGGTATATAGGTGGAAAACAGTCTCAGAGGATTGTTTTATAGCCGTGTCCAATAATTAATTGAGCTAATTAAAATTCCCCTAAAAAGACCCATTGCTACATATTGATGGAGAATGTGGGCAGTTTCCCCAGGGTTTGGACAGGCCAACCAGTGCAATTGGACTGTTTAGATCCTGAATGTAGGGAATGAGGGGATAGTGGAGTTTTACAGCTGCAGAATACAATCCTCATGAAAGCGTGTGTGTGTTCTTGTATGATTAACCACAAGGGCTGGGTCTCTCAGGGTTGGCTACATCTGTTTCATCACTTTAGTTGGCTGTCCTGTCAGCTGACAAGGCACAAGTAACCCAGTGGTGAGTATCCAATCATCCTTGAGAGTGGTGTCAGAGCAGATTCCTGACTCCATATTTTTATTATTGTTATAATGGGTTGGAAAACAGTTGTTAGGTTTTCCTCCCCCTCCATCACACAGTCCCAAATTCCCATCACACAGGTTCCAAAAGTCAAAATACAAGATACACTGTCTCAGCCTTTGGGCAATAAAGCTGCTGTGGGGGGGGAGACATCTCCTCTCGCTGTCATAAGACCTTGCACAATGCTCCCCATCGCAAACGAATCATGAAAGGCAATAAAGGTGGCTCCCATCCCAGTCATAAGCACTTTCGCAAGGAGGTATCTCTGGAGAGCAGGCAGAATTAAGTCAAGCTAGAAATGGCCAATCAGGAGTGAGCTGATAATGTAGGTGATATAGAATTCTGTTGCTGACAGTTGGAGTCTGAGTGTATAACAGTCCAAAAGACAGGGACTGTGAAGGAAAAGTCCAGTAGTGAGGGACTTAGCTTGAATACAGAACTCCGAGTGAGGGAGTTTCTGGGATTTGATTAGCCTGAGGGCTATTATAGAAATAAAGTTAAAAGGATAACCATAAATAAGGGTGGTGTAAGGGTCCTAAAGAATAGTAACTGGTGTTTTCTAGAGTTAAAGAGTGTGTAACAAAGTATAACAAGAACAAGTGAATACAACATGGAAACAAATGCAACATTGCCAACTATCATCCAAATAAAGTTTTAATGTTGTTTAATTACAAGATTGTCTAAATCTGGATTGAATTTCCACACTACTAAGAAATAAAGAAAGTTTGGAGAGTAAACCCACAGATACACATAAAAGTGGACTGATACATCACATATTGAGGCAGCATTGGGATAATAATACCTATTGGGCTGTCAAATCAAGAAAAAGTAAGTGGTGCTTGTGACAGTATCCCCAAGCTGAAGTCCTTGGTCATTGAAAGCAGTAAAGCCATGAGAGAAACAGGCCATTTCTCTTTTGGTAATAAGACCCTTTGCAAGGAAACAAGATAATGTCCTGTCTGTCTTTTCAAACCAAAGATAAGCCATAGAGACTACACTGGTAACACTGACTAGGAAGACAGAAGGCCTGGATACCGGCTCTGAGACCCTTGGAACAGGTCTATCCAGGGACCAAAGTTCATCGCTGTTCAGTTGGTCACCATTACCTCAGGTGGGACTGCAGTGTGCTGGAACTCTCTGTTGAATGGATTAGCCTAGGCTGATCCAATCACCTAATCAGGTCTAGGTAAATGACCAGTCCATAGGCACACAAACCTCAGTGTGACAGGACCCCTTAAAGAAACAGGTGGCAGGGTTCACCCCAATCCGAGTTTTGTTGTGATAAACTGAGGAAGACATTCCAGGTTGAAGTGAGGAATAGCAGCCTCAGTGAGGTTGTTCAAGGAGGATCAGCCCCAGGACAGCTTAGAAAAATGGAT
>CM034706.1:151734385-151772709 GCA_020142125.1 Phrynosoma platyrhinos
GAATGTTGAAGTCGTCCAAGACTAAGAGTCTAGGTGACTCAAACAGCAACTCTGAGACCAATTGTGTCAACTCAGTTAGGGAGTCTGATAGACAATGCGGTGGATGGTATACTAACAGAATCCCAAAACTATCCTTGGTCCTCAGGCTTAGGTACATACACTCAAAGTGGACTGTACAGGTATCCTGGTCAAGGTGAGGTTGTTCTTGTGAACCAGAGCCACTCCACTCCCCCCCACCCAAATCTCCTTACTTGCTCATTATCAGAGTACCTAGCTCAGAGGGCCTGTGTCCAAGTTATAGTGCTATCCTTTCCCAGCCAGGTCTCTGTAAAGCAAGCCAGGTAAATGGCCCTTGTTCACACTTGCACCAAATTTCTGGTGCGGTTTGCCAAGGGGGAGGCACAGCACAAAATTCATTTGAACCAGTACTTCCGGATCCACAGCATTCCCCACTTCTTTTGAAATGAATTGATTCAGTGCAAGTGTGAATGCACTGTCTATTTGATTCGGTTCCTGTGGCACGGTCACCCCTGTGAGGTGACTCCATGTTGAATTCATCCATTGTTGAATATGAATGCGAAGTGGATTAAATTGAAATGGGTAGGTTCAATCATGGCTCAAATAGTGTGAATGTCTATTTGGTACTAAATCACTTCATCGATTCAACTCAAAAAACAATTTATTTTGTAGAGGGAATGAGGTCATCATGAACCCCTAGAAATTGATGCCAAAAGAAAATAAGTAAAATACAGGATAGTTAATTAAATTAGTCTCAAAATTTCAGCTTACTTTTTGTTGTTTGTAGCAACATAGCTGATGGCTTTATGTGTGTGGGGTGGGGTGGGGGATAAAATTAGGAGCAATTTTCAAGAATTGTGTTACCTCTAAACAGATCTCAGATTTCTGTGTAAAAGAAGTCATGGATCTAATTGTTATCAAATCTGAATGGATCTGGGGATTTGAGACAAGAGCAGCCATAGATCTGATTCAACCCATGGGCAGTCTCAATGTATCACATCATGGTCTCTTTAAAGGTCTTTCCCAAAGTTCTCTGCCCTGAAGTAGTGAAAATTCTCTGGTATACTGTTTGTTTTCTCTGTTAGGAAGGGAAATGGTGGGATCCCATTTTTACCACTGATCATCAGGATTCCCCTACATAATATTTGCCTCCCCAACTGGAAAAGTGTGTGGGCCAAAGGGATACCAGTGTTATGTCTGATCCCTGGCAAAAAGGATCACCCCACTGTCCTTTGGGATGGAGAGAAAGACGAGAGGAGACTTTCTCCATTCAAGAGGCTGAATCTACACTGTGCTTCTGCATAGAGAAATGGGGATCAGAGAACTGGATATAGCTAGATGATGTCAAGAATGGATTTGGGTGGACCCTTGTCCTTTGCTGTCATCCAGCCCACCAGAATGGTGTTAGAGTACATTACTACTCCAGGCACCAAAACAGTTTCCTACCCTTTCTTGATAGTTTGTGAGTTTCCAAAAAAGAAAAAGGGATAAAAGGATGTAATGATCCCCTTGGGTTTGTTATATACCATTGTTTAGAAAATGATAGACTGCATAGAATGGTCCTCTATGTAACAAACCTGTAAAGTTTCAGAAGAATAGGTGTACAAGTTAGGTATTAACTCACAACTTAGGAAACCTTCAAATGAAGTGTATGTTATTCACTCCTTCTGTCATGATTTTTCAAGCAATATCTATGGAAATGGCACATATCATAGACTTGTCCCCAGGCAAGAAAGCTGTAAGGTTTCAGAACAGTAGGTGCAGGAGCAAGCAAATGTTTGAAAATCAATTAAGGAATCTTAAATAGCATGAACTGTAGTGGCATTGACAGATTGGCCATCTGCATCTCAAATCATAGTCATCTCCCCCCCCCCCCACTCAACTCATCTATGCTGGCCATGCTATCTTGGCTGTCATGTTCTGCATATACTTTTTCAAGAATACCATCATTTCAAAAGAAGAATTAACAAGGTCTCTGTTGGTTTTGTTAGAGACAGTAGGTAAGATAATGTGCTATTTATCACATTCTAATTTGTAGCAGTGTACATTTGGGTTTCTTTTATGGTTTAATACAAATGGTGGACATAAACTCAGAAGTTTAAGGAAACAGTTTACATAGGACCAATGTAAACTGTAGAACCACAACTAAGCACACGTAAAATGAAACAACCAGGTCAGGTAAGCCTTGCATTAATAAACAAAAACATAGGACAGGATCACAATTAAAAATCACCTTAATAGATTAGAAAGCTGGCCCAAACCTACAAAAATGAGTTTCAACAAGGAGAAATGTAAAGTACTACTCTTAGGGTGAAAAAAAATGAAATGCACAGATATAGGATGGGGGACACCTGGCTTGACAAAACTATATGTGAAAGGAATCTAGGAGACCTAGTAGACCACAAGTTGCACATGAGTCAACAGAATGATGCAGCAGCTAGAAAAGCCAATGCTATTCTAGGCTGCATCAATAGAAGTATAGTGTCTAGATCAAAGGAAGTAATAATTCCACTATATTCTGCTTTGGTCAGGCCTCACCTGGAATATTATGTCCAGTTCTGGGCACCACAAAAAGGATGTTGACAAGCTGGAGTTTGAACAGAGGAGGGTGACCAAAATGGTGAAAAGTCTCAAAACCATGAGGAGAGACTTAGGGATCTAGGTATGTTTAGTCTGGAGAAAAGAAGGTTAAGAGATTATATGATAGCCCTGTTTAAATATTTGAAGGCGTGTCATGTTGAGGATGGAGTAAGCTTGTGCTCTGGAAACTTCTAGAGATAATTTCAGGGCTTCTTCCAAAATGTATCCAGGGATATTTTTCCCTCCACCAGCCTCTATTTTTCTAATAATTTTCATTCTAGTGGCCAAACTTGTATATCTCTGATCGTTTTTCAACATGCTGAAGAAGAAGTGGGGCTGGTGAAGCTTATCTGTTCTCCATTTTCTCCTTGTTTGCTGTGCACACATGCACAGTAAGGATTTACAAAGGAAAGCTACTGTTTATTTCCCTTACCAGACATCCATGACAAAAGGTGCATCAGCAAGACCAGAATCCTGCTCTTTCCTCACTCAACCTTTATTGTGTTCTTTACTACAGATATGCATCAGCAACAGAACACCCAAAGTTTGTGTTTCTCCTGTCCTCCTTCAACATCATCCCAATGCTTATGCTGAGGACAAAGAGGAAAAAGGAGGCTGTGTAGGCTGTGCATAAAGAGGATTTGTAAAAAGAAGATTCTTTCTCCAAGTGAAGTCAATGTCTTTCACGGGTGGCATCCATATGTTTTTGTGGGGGTTTGGGGCTGTGTTCTAGAAGAATTTATTCCTGAATTTATTCCTGAATTTATTCACCTGCATCTGTGGCTGACATCTTCAGAGAATGGTGACTTGGAGGTATGTGTGGTATATATACTGTGTGACCCTTGGTTGAGAGGATGTGGTTTGCATGTTAATCTGTGTATTGTTCTGTTGTTGAATGGCAAGGCCACAGAGTGGGAGGATATGTGAGGAGGTTAGTGTCTATTTAATTGGTGGTCCATTGTCTGCTGAGAAAATCCCTACCCTTGGGTGAAGTTCATTTGCATTTGCTGAGTTTTGATTTTGGTGTTTTCCAGACTGGTAGCCAAACTTTATTTATTTTCATGCTTTCTTCTTCCCTTTTGTAGTTGTCGAGGTGTTTGTGGATTTCAATAGCTTCCCTGTGCATTCTGACCTAATAGTTGTTGGCATGGTCCAAAATTTCAGTGTTTTCAAATAGCATTTTATGTCCAGGTTGGTTTATAATATGTTCTACTACCACTGATTTTTCTGGCTGGGCCAGTCTTCAGTGTCTCTCATGTTCCTTGATTTGTGTTAGAACACTAAGTTTGGTGGTCCCTATGTAGACTTATCTGCAGCTGCATGGTATGCGGAAGACTCCTGCGGATGTGAGGTGGTATTTCCTGTCTGCTAAGCACAGCATTCCCTGGATTTTCTTGGTCGGTCTGTAGATCATTTGGAAGTTAAGTTTCCTCATCAGTTTCCCTATTCTGTCTGTGACTCCTTTGATGTACCGTAGAAATATTTTCCCTTTGAATGGTTGTTTTTCTCTACTCCTGTGCTTTTTTTCTAGGTCTGGCTGCTCTTGTAATGTCTGAGCTGGAGTAACCATTAGCCTGTAGAGGCCAGTTTAGGTACTTCAGTTCATCTTCTAGGTAGTGGAATTCGCAGATTCTTTTTGTGTGGTCTACCAGTGTTTTCATTGTGCCATTTTTTTTTGGGGGGGGGGGTGATAATTGGAGTTCTTGTGTAGGTACCTGTCTGTGTTTGTAGGTTTTCTGTATACCATGTGGCCCAATCATTGGTTCAGTTTGTGGATGGCCAGGACATCCTCAAAGTCTTTGTTAACTGAGGTATTCTTGCACAATAAAGAAAATTATATAACTTGTTTCACTGGATAGTTTGTCAGTTTCAAAATGTGCCCTTTTGAGGTAGGAATACTTAGTACTTCAGAAAACTAATAAGAATCAAGAAATGTATTTCAAATAAGTAATTTATCCCTCCTAAGTAGGGAGAGGTGGAGTATGGACTCACTGCCCTTGTTCTATACTACTGACAGAAACATCACTGAACAAGATTTAAAAAGTACTAAAACACCAACCATGATAAGGGTGGATTTGAAAATAAATAAAAGAAAGTATTTTTACTGGAGAGATTTCCCCCCCCCCCATTCCTGGGAAGGGGAATGGAAAGAATGTTGGTGAACAAAAGAGAAAGGAGAATCCCACAACCCACCATCAAAATTTGATTTTTTTTCTACTAGAGAGTAAAGTGAAGAACTGGGGTTGCATGCACACTGCAGAATTAATGTAATTTGAGACTACTTTAACTGCCATGGCTTAATGGTATAGAATTCCAGGAATTATAGTTTTGTGATATAGTTAGCCTTCTCTGTCAATGCCACTATAAACTACAAATCCCAATGTTCCATAGGATGGAGCCATGACACTTAAAGCAGTGTCAAGTTGAATTAATTCTGCAGTGGAACAGCAGCCTGAGAGAATTAAAATTGTCCAGACTTTTTTGTTTGTGGACTACAGTGATTGGCACAGGTAAAAGAAGGCCACTTTTTAATGCCCCAAGACAGGGTCTTTTTCAAAGGAGCCTATATGTGTTTTTGCAGGCCATGGGAAGGACAGCCAATCAGCAGCCAGGGTAGACAAATCTGTCCATCAGTAACATGATGTTGGCAGTTTTCCTTGTGGTGTGCACCAGAAGGATATATTCCTCTGCATTTGGCATTCAAGAGGATGTGAGCTTGGTTTGCCTTGCCTGAAAGAGCTCGTGGTAAGAAGAAGGGGGGACAGGGGTCATTGAGGAACTGTGGTGGTAACCACCAAAGAGCAATCACTGAGGTACAGCTGTAGAAGCAGCAATCACTGAGGAGCAGTGATGGTGGCTCAGAAGTAGCTGCAGCAGAGCAAATAAAAGGGGAGGGGTAGCATGATGTGGCTTTTCAGTCTGAGGTAGCTGACAGCTTCCATGGTGGAGATCTTTTGTGTAGGCATTAGCATCACATCCAACACACCAAAAATCCCTTCTTGGAGCTATAGAGATGACATATTAAAGGCCCTTGTAACAGCTAAACCACATGCAAACAAGGCTCGACAATAGCCCAGCTGGTACAAGGCATAGTGAATTACTATGTGGTACAAGGCATAGTGAATTACTAGACCAGGCAAGGTAAGCTAGCATCAGAGGGGTGATTGAGCAGCAGCCACTGGAAGGACCTTGGAGCAAGCACAAGCTGATTGGTTGAGAGGTAAGCAGCTATTGGTGGGGCAAGGTGCATGCTGGAAATTTTATAGCACAGCTTTTGGGAGGTAAGCAGGTGGCTGCATGAGGCTTGGGTAATCAGTTACATCAGGGGTAGGCAACCTTTCCCCTTTAAGGGCTGAGGGACTTCAGCTCCCAGAAGCCTCAGCCATGTTGGCCAATAGTCCCATGTTGGCCAATAGCTCCTTGGATTCTGGGAGCTGAAGTCCCTTGGCCCTTAAAGGGGAAAGGTTGCCTACCCCTGAGTTACATGAACAGGCACTACATTTTCACTGGAGCTAAACTCACCTACCCAGTAATCGTTGTGTATCTTTGTAACTATGCTAGTCAGGCATTAGGGTCCTCAGGTCACAGTGGTTGCTTGTCTGCTAAAAGTGTTAGATCTATCTGTAGACCATTATCCCAGGAGAAAAGAGGCCAAATGAAGTCAGCCATCATCTCCCAAAATCAAGGTGCCATTGGGTTGGCCAAGAAATGAGTGGAAGGAAGGGCACCAGCGGTGGTAGAAACTTTACCAAATGTGACCTTAGATGGTACCATTCTGCAAAGGTGGGCACTGACTATGGAGAGATTGGTGGAAAAGATGGATCAGCTGGGATCCTCGGGGTACCACCATCAGAGAGGACCCCACACAGAGGGTAACAAGTTGAACAAGAAGAGAAACTGTTGTGAGATAGACCAGGCACAGGAAAGTGGGGCATGGAGGGGTCATCAGCCATATCCCATTTGAATTGTCCTGAAAGTTGGGAGTGTGGGAGGACATATTCAGGGCAATTGATAAAAAGGAGGCAAGGAACATAAGTGATTTGGACAATGCGCATCTGAGACCTCTAGCTCATCATGTGAGTCCTCTTCATCTGGTGATGAATGGGCATAGGAAGTTGTGGGACCTATTGGTGGGTGCCAGCTTATGTTTCAGACTTGCTGGCATGGGCATGCACATTACAGAAGAATGGAAAGTGCCATTGGGCCCTGCAGCAATTTGAGATAGAGAGGATACACCATTGACCACTAGCACCTCTTCGGCTTTTAATGATGGTGAGGATCTGCCTGTGATACATCTATCCCACAGGATCAGGGAGAGAATTCTGGAGGGCTATTACCTGGATATTCTTTCATTATTGAAACCTGAGGATGGAGAGTTATAAAGGAAGAAGGAATGTTAAAAGAAGCAAGAAGGAAGAAGTAGAACACATATTTTTAAGTGGCTAGCTGGCTATGCAGTAACTTGCCTTGAGTCCCAGGTGGGGACAAAGGTGGAATATACAGAAGGGGATGGATGGATGGTGTAGGCAGCTTAACCATGATGTGGGTGGCATCTCATCAACTGTCTAAGTAATATATTAAAAATCTGAGCTCTAGTGAAGGAGGCAGTTACCATGGAATATAATGTAGTTTTTCACAAAAGGATGTCACATAGTGAGAAGACCTGGTAAGACATTCTACACAAGAAGCTTGGCAGATCATGTATGTGAGTATTGAGGGGCAATAAATTGGGGGGGGGGGAGTCTTATTCCAAGTGTGCTGAGGCTATAATCAGTGCAGTTGTTGAGATCTCAATGTAAATTGGAACACGATTGTGAACTGTTTTGGGGCACATCCAAGACCTCTTACTCAGGTAATTCTTGTGTATGTGCTTCCTAGAATTGGCCATTAAATAGCAGGTGAGTTCACAATTAATAACTTACTACCTGAATGATGATCTCCTTATTAGGTTAGCTGGCAGTGGCAGGTGCTGGGATACATTGTGGACCTTTCAAGCCTTGACTAGTGAACTAGGACTCTTGCTAGCTCAAGATAAGACTGACAGACCAACTATATGTCTCAGCTACCTTGATATACAATTAAACAGTGCAGGACATATGAAGCTTACCTAAGGATAAGTTTGAGCATTATAGGGAAGACTCTCAAAGCAAAGCAAAGCAAAGCAAAGCAAAGCAACAAAACAAAACAAAACAAAACAAACAAAACAAAACAAAACAAAACAAAACAAAACAAAACCATCCTTAATGGACTGCAAGCACTCCTGGACCACCTCAATTTTGTGTGTCGTGTTGTATTCCTGGAGAGAGCCTTTTATGCACATATAGCCAGGAGTAAGATCCTTACATCACCACATAAAGTTCACATAAATAATCTTTAAGGGTATGAAGACAGATCTGTTGCCATGAGAGCTTCTGGAGAACTAGAATGGATTTTCTCTATGTCTGGATCCATTGGAATGTGGCCTGGACTTGCAGATTCAGTCAGACACTGTATTGAGTCAGGGAATGGGGTTTACTTCCATGCAGCAATGGCTGATAGAATGGGCCCAAAGAAGAATTACTTGGGATCCATTTTTCCTGGAACTATTTTCCATCCTGGTAGCAGTTATCCTATGATGGGAGGATTTTACTAATAAAAAGTATTTTTCCAGTGGGACAATTTGGTGGTTGTCAGGATCATCAACCACTGATCAGAGAGATTCACAATCAGAAAGAGTCATCCACATAGTGTGCAGGTTGATCCAGGAATGCTTGTACCAGAACATCTATTTCTTAGTATGTCATGTTCCAGGTGTGGAAAATAAAATCATAGGTGTATTTTCTTATTTCCAGGAGTAGAGGTTCTATGCCTTGACACACAAGGTCTGCAGCTACTCTGGTTCCTTGGAAATGAACAGTATATAGGGAATATTTAATGCCATTGTCTCTTCAAATCTTGGGGCTTACGTTAGGTAGCACAGAGATATCTTTAGTTCTCAGCCCAGGCAGGAGGAAGTGGGGAGTAGTCAGCCTCTGTGTACCTAGTGCAGGCTCAATTTCTCAGAAAAAAAACCAATTCCCATGATTCCCTAGCACTAACCCTAACCCTAAAAGTGGACTAAATTTGCACTATTTCTGGCAGTCTGCAACCCCTGTAATTAAGCTAGATACCTCAGGTGATAATTTGTGTCAAATTCAGGTGGTGACAAATTATTTAGATCAATGTAACAATCTTCTGGACCTCTTATTATCACATGCTGATGGGTCCCCACTGACCAGGTTTCAATTTGTAGCAATATTAAGATGTTATTTAGATTACTTGAGTTGCCAGACAAAGATCTCAGGAGGCATTCATTCTCAATTGGAGCTGCCATGGTAGCTTTAGGATTGTGGATGCCCAACACCAGGATTCAAACTATTGGTAAATGGAGATCACCAGCTCATCATAATTACATATACTGCATATACCCCAGGCTAGGAATCACCAGCTAAAACTTATCTCCTACAATCTCTGCATATTTGGATTTGACAGCATCATGTAATGGCAGTAAGATATGTCACATCTAACAAATGGGGAACGGGTCTCTGTTTGGAGGACCACATTGAGAAGATTTAGTTGGGCTACAGAGGGATGCTGTGGGACTCCCTGGTACCAACTATGTTTTAAAAGTCAATAATAATAATAATAATAATAATAATATGACTCACCAGATGCATGGGAGTATAAGGGGGCAAAACAGGCTAGGGGAGTCCCATTAGGAGACTTGGGCCTCTACAGACAGCCCATTTTGGGCAGATCTGTGCACCTCTGCTAGCAGCAGATCAGGGTTTCAGCAACCCCACACCATGACCCTGATCCTCCTTTTGCTGCCCCCCCCAAAGTGGCAAAACACTGCTCCTTTTAGGGGTGGCAAAAGGCCGCCCTAAGAGCCAGCACCATGGCTCTTCAATACCCTTTCAGTGCAATGTGTATACCTGCTGAATCAGAAAGGTGTCCTGATGCCATATGCCATGCAAATGGGCATGCAGTATAAGGACGGCCCCAAAACAGTGCTCACGGGGGCAGGGAGCCAGCCTGGTGTCACCCCCCATTCTTGGGTGTCAACCTCTTTCTGGAGTGTCACCCAATGTGTCCTATGCCCCACACCTCCCCCACAGAGAAATGTGTCTACAGGACGGGAATATGATAAAGAGTGGCTAAAGCCTGTCAAGGGTTTGATTTTAATGTAACCATACTGAGCTTGAAGCTAACTCACATAAGACAATTTATTTCTGTATGGTTTTTAATAAAAAATTGTTTTATGGTGGTTGATTCTGACTGAACTGATTGTTATGAACAAAAAGAAGAAAAACAACCTACCTAAAATATTGAAGCTAGTTTATGGAGACACTTGGAACCCTAACCCTAAAACTAAGGAGAGTGTTTAAAAGGTGAAAGAAAGGCAAGTGTTAGTGACACAGGACTTTCTGCGGTTGGAATGTGAAAACAACCTAGGTCTTAAAGAAGTTTCCCTCACATGTATCTACATCTATCTATCATCTGTCTGTCTGTCTGTCTATCTCTATCTATCACATAAAATCCCTCTGCCAAAGCACAATTTAAAAAAACTGTCCTGAGCTGCCTGTCACTCAGCCCCCCCCCCCCCCCCCCCCGCCTCCTTCTCTAGCTTGGACATTTTCACAGAAAATTTGAGCCTATATTATATTAACCTTTCTGATTTTTTAAGTTCAGATTGACAATGAAGCTTCATCTGAGATCTAGGAGGTGTTATATTGAGAAGCATCAATACTAGTCCAAGGGGTGCTGATATGACCTGGATTTCAGCCTCCATTTTAACTTGCTAGCCACCTCCAATACACTATCTACATTGTAATGACCAAACCAAGAGTTGATATATTCTAGAAAGAAGTCATTTGGATTGCAAAAGTGATAGGGGTTGGGAAAACAAGGTGTGATTAATGTACTGTGTTAACATGATGGACCGTGGAAGCCTGATCTGGAGCATGTGTTTTGAGTAAATGATACTTGCCATACCAGTCATACAGGTTCTCTCAAATGGTGTTTCGTCTCCCACCTTTCCTGTATCTGCTTCTCTTTTCTACTTCTTCTCTGTCTCTGATTTGCTATATTTCTTCTCCTTCACTAAGAACTTTTTTTTTTGCTTCCTTCACTGTCACCAACTAGACCCTCCTGACTTCTGCTCAGAATGCATTATCTGAGAAAATGATAAATTATGCTGCTATTGCCTTCTTCTCAATCTCTTCTTGAACTATTCAAGAGACATACTTGATGTGCTCATTCACCATATGTGGTTCCCAAAACATAATCTGGCAACCATTGATATAGACTAACCAGATTTACAGCTGGCATGTTTGAACCGTCAGTGATACCATATTGGTAAAATTGAAACATGGGAAATAAAAATGATTGCAGAAGTTTATAACAACTTGGAAGATTTATTGGGGCTGCAGCTGGAAGTGTTACATCATGTCAGATGATAATTTGGCAATATAAATTATGAGTTGCAGGAGAATGTTAATTAAGAATTGCTAATTGCATAGGAAATTATTATATCTGACAGTGAGCAACTTCAAGTGTCAGCTTTTTGATTTTTGTATCTGTAGAAACTAGTGTTATGGCTTGGGAAAAAATGATTAATTAGTGTGTGTTGGCGGTAATTTAACATTCAGAAGAACGAACACATTTCCTGGGAAGATACTTAAAAATAACTGAGCTTCACTATAAATATCAAAAACAGGGAACTTCTGGACAATCTTGCTTCATGATCAATAATACAGAAGAAATCTCTAATGCAGTTCACCAAAGCTATGCAAACAAGAAATACATGTAAATGGAAAAGGACAAGGGAAGATAAAATGGCTATAAGGAAATTCCAAGATCCATATTGTGTCAGTACCTTCATTAGGTATATGATACAACATGTGTGTGCAAGATTTTTTAAATCTTCAGATTTCTTCAGCACCCAGTGGGTTAACAAAATCAGGGACTAAGGGGCTCTACAGACAGCCCCCAAGGGGTGGCTCTGTGTCACCCCTGGGAATGCCAGATTGGGGCTGCAGCAACTGCACACCGTGGCCCCAATCTGGCACTTTGCTGCTTCAAAAAAAAAAAAAAAAAGCTGACCAATGCTGCTCCTTTTTTGGAGTGGCAAAAAGCCACCCTTGCCATCATGGTGGTGGTTTTTCTGAGCTCATTTAGCACAGTGTGTCTAAACGCTGCACCAAGAGAGAACCCTGATGCCACTCACCGTCTGTTGGGCAGGCAGTGTGAGGACAATGTGGAGGTGGAGTTGGGGGGTGGCGTGCAATTGCCATGCCCCAACTCCACCCCCAGGCCAGCCCTTGTGGCTGGTCTGTACAGTGTCTCTGTGGAAAATGTGTAACAGGCTTGATTCTTAACTCACATCATATGCAGATTGTTGGCTTCACTATAATGAGAGGGATGCATGTGCAGATTCACATTTGGGCCTCATCAGGTGACTGGATGGTATTTGGTTCCATCTGAAGGCAGGCCTGTATTACCAGATAGGGAGAAAGTCAACAAAATCTGTTTGTTTTTAAATCACCTCCTTCTTATAAACTCACCATTGTTTTAATCATTTCCTAGTTTTTTGCCTGCAGTTCCTTCCTTTTATAATTCCACTGTAATGAATTTAATTTAGAATTTCCTAAATTTCTAACAATCTGAGTTTCATCTCTGGTGTCTTTCAGCATTGGTTTCTGTCCATGAGAACTTTTCCAAGATTGAGTCTCTTGGATATCTAGCTTTTTGTGATGCTCAGTCACAGCTCAGCACAGTCTAAGAATAGTAAGAATAATATTTTCTTCTGATTAATCTTTTCTTCTGAAACCCCTTCCTTTATTATTCGTTTTAGTAATTTCAGTGCTTTTTTTTTTTTTTTTTTTTTTTTTTTTTTTTTTTTTTTTTTTTTTTTTTTTTTTTTTTTTTTTTTTTTTAGTGAATAGCATTGACTGCATAGATTATGAAAGGCTATGGAACGCCCTTAAAGACATGGAATGCCAACACATCTGATAGTCCTAATGAGGAATCTGTACTCAGGACAAGAGGCTACTGTCAGAACAGAACACAGAGAAACAGAATGGTTCCCAGTTGGCAAAGGAGTCAGACAAAGCTGCATCCTCTCACCCTACTTATTCAACTTATATGCAGAACATATTGTAAGGAAAGCAGGCTTGGACATGGAAGAAGGAGGAGCAAAAATAGGAGGAGGAAATATCAACAATCTGAGTTATGCTGAAGACACCATAATACTAGTAGAAAACAATTACTAAGGAAGATCAAAGAAGAAAGTGCAAAGACATGCTTACTGTTGAATATAAAGAAAACAAAAATAATGATCACAGAGAATTTACACACATTCAAACTAGACAATGAGGAAATAAAAATAGTAAAAGAGTTCTCATATCTGGGATCAAACATTGATCAGAATGGAGACTGCAGCTAGGAAACCAGGAGAAGATTAAGAACGGGAAAGGCTGATATGAAAGAATTAGAAAAGATCCTAAAATTCTAAGACATACCACTCAGTACAAAAGTCAGAATCATACAAGCCATCATATTCCCTATTACTATATATGGATGTGAGATCTGGACAATCAAGAAAGAAGATAGGAGGAAAATCAATGTATTTGAGATATGGTACTGGAGAAGAGTGCTGAGGATTCCATGGACAGTTAAAAGGACAAACAAATGGTGGACAAACAAATGGTTCCTAGAGCAGATCAAGCCTGAGATATCCCTAGAAGCCAAGATAACAAGACTTAGGGGTTATGCAGGTGGGCGGTTCTGGGCCACCTGTCCTAGCGGTGGATTGGGGCCACAGCAACAACATGCCATGGCCCTGATCCTCCCTTTTGCTGCCCCGTCTATATGCTGCATCAGAATGGCGTCGGGCTGGGGTTGAGGTAGCCGGCATGTGGCTGCCCTGTCCCAAGTCCACCCCCAGACTGGTCCTTTAGGCATGCAACGCCCCTTAGACTGTCATACTTTGGACACATCATGAGAAGGCATGAATCATTGGAAAAGACAATCATGTTAGGAAAGGTGGAGGGAAGTAGAAAGAGGGATGCTAGAGGGATTAACTTTATTAAAGAGATCATGAATATGAGTTTACAGGAGCTGGGCAGAGCAGTAGAGGATGGGTGGTGGTGGAGATGTCTCATCCATAAGGTCACCATGGGTTGAGATCAATGCGAAGGCAGTTAACAACAACAACAACAAATTCTAAGTTTCACCTCTTGTGTCTTGTACTATCATCTTGTACTTGGACATACATGTTCATACATACAGTTTTTCCAGTGAAGAACAACACACCTTCCCCCTGGTATATAGCATTAAGACTATGGATTTTGCCAGACTGAAAGGGATGGAGGGCAAAGATTTTACCTATTTGCTCACAAATATGCTAGTGTAATCTCCTTCTAAAGGAAAGAGATTGCATTAGATTGCATTTGAGGAAGTAAACCAAATCTACAAAAGTTCATTCTACAACTTCTTTTCCACATTTAGTCACAAAGGTTCTAAAAAATCCCTTTGCATACTGATATTCCAGACTAACATGACTATGGGCCTTTACAGACTACCAGAAATAATGCAGATTGAGGCCACTTTAACTGTCCTGGCTCAGTGCTAGGAAATCATGGGAGTTGTATTTTTTCTAGGGCATTGAGCCTTCTCTGTCAGAGAGCTCTGGTGCCACAATAACTACAGTTCCCATGATTCCTTAGCACTGAGGCAGGACAGTTAAATTGGTCTCAAGCTGCATTATTTCTGGCAGTATGTAAACTCTGTAAAGGACCTCTGTGTCTGAATTCTACCTCCTTCTAGAGGCTTACTATGCCAGCACATTTAGTCTCATTCTAAAAAAAAAAGGGGGGGGGAATAGCAATTTTCGGATTTCTAGTTAACCAAAGCTGAAATCTCACATTTCTAAATCTCACCTTAGTTTTAGAGCAGGGGTAGGCAACCTTTCCCCTTTAAGGGCCAAGGGACTTCAGCTTCCAGAATCCCAGGAGCTATTGGCCAACATGGGACTATTGGCCAACATGGCTGAGGCTTCTGGGAGCTGAAGTCCCTCGGCCCTTAAAGGGGAAAGGTTGCCTACCCCTGTTTTAGAGCCTAAATCAGATCCAATGCCCTCTAAGTCAGATTCGATGCTCAGGTGTCAGATGTACTTTTTCCAAGGTGCAAAATCGAGATCCAAACCAAATAATGAGTTCAGTCCATATCCTTGGCATAGTCCACCAATGGGCCAATGAAAATTATATTTTTACCATATTAAAAAAAAAAAAAAAACAAAGCTTTTATCAAGTCTTTGGCATGTGAATGTGTAGATGAAGGCATGCATCTCATTTGGTGCACCACAAATTATGTAGGGCTGATAATTCTAAAACACTGAAATTGCTCATTTAGCAAACTAAGCCTTGAGAGTCACAAAGGTATCTGTTGCTAGACAGTATTAGCTTAGATGGGTGCCCTGAATGTTTACAGAGCTTGGAGAGATACTTGTAAAAATTAATTAGTTGCAGCCAAAGTGCCAACCTTTAACATGTGTATCTTTCATTTTTTAAAAGCAACTTTTTAAATTGCCATTTCACTGAAGTAACTAGATGGATATGTTATTTTATGAATCTGAATAATACCAGGTACCAGTGGTGATACATCCACTTTTTGTCACATCCACATTTTGTCACTGACAACAAAACATGAGGCAACAATACAAGGTACAGAATAAGTCAGCACTTGACCCATGAAATAACCCTCCTCCACCATTTAGCTAAGTCAGCACTCCATAATGATAAAACTAACTAAAAATTATAAAAGAGGTGACTTTATCCCTCATTGATACAATTGTGGTGAAATACATATCACTTTCCTATTGGTATAAAGAACTACAATTATCTTGTTCTGAATCTAATAACTTCCAAGCTCTCTTTCTTTCATATAAAATATATTACCTGTCTCTTTTCTCCTTCACACATTAGCTTCATATCTTCAGGCATATAAACTGGAAGAACAAACTTTTGCACCATTTGTTTGCACAATGAATGCTGTTTCTTGATCTGGGGGGAACAAGGGGCTTTGGAGTACCCTGAAGCCCACTACTGATAAAACTAGATGTGACATAAAACACATATTTGAATCCTGAGCTTGGGATTTGTTTTCTTTCTCTCATTCTTTCTTTAGCAGAAAATTTGAGACCACAACATCAGGGGAAGGGAGGTTAATTCTGGTTTCTATTTATGGTGTGCTAAAAATCCTGCACACACAAACAAACACTTTGTTATTCACATGGAGCACATAGTGTGTGTATTTTTATTGACAGCAACAAAACCTGAAAAAAAGTGTTGAGAAGTTCCATTCTTTGTGTTCTACTTTTTCCTTCTAACTGCAGCTTCATCAAAGGCCTTCTTTGCACTGTTCAGGATATGCCAGGGTCCCCATTACTTTGGCCTCCATTTATACACTGCAGTGGCTGTCTGCATGGCATCCTGCAGGGTCACTCACTTCTGAACTCAGAACAAGGCACTCAGTTATGGTCACATGCTGGATACCTCATTCTGACCTCAGAACTACTGTCCACTGAGCAACCCTTTACAGACAGCCATCATGGAAGATAAGGAGCAATAGGTATGCTTTTTCAGTTCTTGTTAACTTTGTTATACTTTGGTTCTGGTGCAGGATGAGCCAGACATCATTCAGACTGCCCACAACCGAACTGAGTTTTGGGCCATGTGTTGTCTGAACAGGACAACATCAGAATGGGGGGGGAGGGGCTTTTCATCCATTCAGACAATGCCAATGTGAGCCATAAAGAGAAAGAACATCTAAAAAGAATCACAGTAATGTGCAAGTATATTTCAACACTGTGATTTACTTGACCTTTTTACCATGAGCTTCCAGGGAAGATAAAAACTGACGGTGCCTCTTCTGCAAACATCAACAGTAGCATAGGGCCTGGAAAAGCTCATCACATATTCTGTGTGCCTGCAGGTAGAGTTGTTTGTAATGCAAGCTATAGTGGAAATGGCAGGAAACACTACAGCTTTTGGTCACTGTTTTCTCTAGAAGAAGGCTTTGCCCCCTCCTCAACACCAGCTCTGGATTAGTGCCATCATATTATACAGTTAATTGGGCTTTCACCAAATTCTGGAGCCTTTTTCCTGGATTCCCTATGACCTCCCTCCATACACACACGCTTGTTGTCACAGCCAGATGATAAGGAATTCCCCTCCTATGCTTTTCCTGCTGATTTTCTGTTTCCATTCTCTTTTTTCTCCCCTTCTCTCAATTTTAGAATTTTTGGGCTCAGGGGATATGTTTGAAGATTTTTCCACTATTGAATCTATCTCTACCACCTCCTCCTTATGGCTGAGAGCAAATCAATCTTATATTAGTGGGAAAAATTAATCAGGCAGATTACTGTATTCCTTCAAGTCATTTCCAACTTATAATAACCATAAAGTGAATGTATCATAGGGTTTTCTTAGCATGGTTTGTTGAAAGGAGAGTCACCATTACCTTCCCCTGAGGCTGAGAGCATGTGGCTTCCCCAAGATCACCTAGTGCCTGAGCTGGGAATCAAACCTTGGTATACACAGTTGTCTTCAGACCAGTACACTATGCTGACTCAAACAGACAAATTACCAGTGCTTACTTTCTTCCCCAGTGAATGCACTCACATCAGTATTGCAGACACATTCTCCTTAATTCTAATTTGCCCCTCTCCTTTCTGCCATCTTCTTTTAACTGTTTCCTATGTGTTTGAGACACATTTCCTTTTCTTTTGCTACTTTGATTATCTGTGGTGACTGGTGGCTTCCATGATAGTGGAGCAGTGAAATAGTGATGGTCTTGAGGCTGAACATGAGAAGAAGCTATTTTATTTCCTGAACCCTATGGTGCAAGCTTTTAGAACCTTGGACAGTTCACTTAACTCTAGACCAGATATGGGATCATCAGACATAATTGGCTTGGCTGTGTATAGGGCAAGGGGCATTATGACATTTGTGTGTGTGTGTGTGTCTGTGTGTGTGTGTGTGTGTGTGTGTAAGCTTAAAGAAAGAGAGCCAAAGTGGTATAGTGGCTTGGGAGCTGGGACTAGGAAGGTTTGAATCCCTGCTCAGCCATGGAAAACCAGTGAGTAATCTTGGACAAATCAATCTTTCTCAGCCTTAGAGGGAGGGAATGACAAACCTCCTCTGAGTAAATTGTGCCAAGAAACCCCTAGTGTTACATGCCAGAAAATATTCTGTTTCCAACTTCTAGGCCTCTTTATATAACTTTAAAGAACAGATTTTAATGTAATATTAGCTAATGCAGATGATCATAGAGTAGTCTCTGACAACTCTGGCTCTTTGGCTTAGTAACTGAGATGAGCACCGCCCCCTATGGTCGGACATGACTTGACAAACTTGTCAATGGGGAATACTTTTGCCTTTACCTAATGCAGGCAGACAGTTCTGACTCTGTGTTGCTCTCTCTCTCTCTCTCTGTTTGTCTACAGGAAACTAGCTACGGTATAGGTCAGTCTAATAAGATTGCCATTTGCTCTGGAGTGTAAACAAGATAAGAAACACCTACACCATTGTCTGCAAGAGAGTTCAACAGGTCACTGCCTGGGCCAGGTAGAATAGCTTCAACTTCAAGTGAACCCCAGGCAGATAAACACAAATAGTGGATCCCTAAAGTATGGTTATTTTGATTGGCTTTTGGACAAGATGAAAGAGCTAAGGAGAGGATTTAACAAAACAAAACAAAACAAAACAAGACAGGATTTTTTTTAAAAAAAAAAAATTGGCTGCTTTCAGAAGACACTGCTGATAAACAGTAAAGTCCCTGATAGCTTTGAAATGTTACCATAAAATGCTAATTTATTATAGTACTGGTAAAATAGACATCTATGCTAGATTAAAAATATATATTGCCTATATACATAGTATGTTATTACTGCTGTTAAGAGTTAACAATGCTCAAAGATTAACCTTTGAATGTGTGTGCTTAACAGAAGCCTGTTAAAGCTGTGTGAATTCTTCTAACAGATGAAAATATATTATGTAATGTGTAAGCAGTATAATTAAAAATTATATGAATATACAAGGGACAAAATTCTGTACAAATAAAAATCATTAGGAAAATCTGTATAATCCCTTAGGAGGCACAATGGGTAACTATGAGATTAAGAAGGAACTTGATAATTGTGGTGGTGGTGGCAGTGTTTATGATGGATAAAAATCTATGTTAAATGGTTTAGAAGATTATGTTCTTATATGTTATTACCAAGCCTGGAAAAAAGATGCAGAGAGACCAGGGTTCAATCCTTAGGAAAATTCCTATGAAAGTGTAACATTCTAATAGTCACATCCTATAATGTAATTATATGAAGGGTGCCTTACATGCAATTTAACAATATACAGTTGTCCCTCCATTTTTTGTGGGAGATCCATTCTGGAACCTCCCCCCATGCGATAATGGAAATTCACATATATTCAAAGCCCATTGATTATAATGGGTATGTGCTCCTGTTGATTATAATGGCCACGCACCATTTTAATCCCTCCCCACCTTGCCAGTGTGAAAAGCAAGACTGCAGACTGCAATTCCGCAAATTAGAAAGGACAACTATATTATGAAGCTAAGTGTCCAGACATTGCCATGTCTGTGTTTCTCCTGATGGGAATGTATAGATATTTATATAGTTATGAATACTTATAATAAATAGCCTATTAGAAGTACAAAAGAACCTACTCATTTCCCATATAAATATCCCAAAATTCCAAGAGTTAAAAATGCTTAAGTGGAGTGTCAGTGTTAACCTGGCCTGTTTGGTTTAAACACAATCATGAACTGGTTACTTTAGTGACCAAAACTTGATAATGGGACCCAACACAGAATCTAGAATTAACTGACAAGTGTCAAGGACCTTCAATCCATCAGTCTAAGACACAGAGGTGGGAAACCATTACTAGGATATGACTACCATAAGTCAGAGTTGACTTGAACACACATAACAACATAGTTAAATAAACACATTGCAATTCTCAGCAATTTACATATTTTTTTAAAAAAAATGCTCATTTACTATGCTGCAATTCTTATGATGTGCAAACAGGTAAGTATTAGCCTTTGCAGACTGCCAGAAATAGTGCACATTAAATTGAGGCACTGCCCTGGCTCAGTGCTAGGGAATCATGGGAACTGTAATTTATTGTGGCACCAGAGCTCTCTGACAGAGAAGGCTCAATGTCTCAGAAAAAAATACAATTCCCATGACTCTCTAGCACTGAGCCAGGGCAGTGCCTCAATTTAATGTGCACTATTTCTGGCAGTCTGCAAAGGGTGTATGTGTATGTGTGTATAGATAGATAGATAATAGATAGATAGAAAATTAAAAAAACAAAACCAAGGATTCTTTTCCAGTCATTTTCTTAATGTTTTATTAATGCTTACAAAACTTGAACAACATTTATTATTATTATTATTATTATTATTATTATTATTATTATTATTATTATTATTATTTTCTTTGGTTCAGTTGGTTCATTTCGAAGGATCTCATTACTTTGGAAAATAGCTTTTACTTGTTCTCCCTCGAAGTTATTAAAATCAACTGGAAACCATTGCCAAAACAGCATTCTTAAATTGGTTTAGCATATTCTTAACAGATTCCTTGTGGTGTATTAATCTGTATTGTTGTGTTATTTGTTATTGAATTGCCTCAGGAAGCCTCTGGGAAAATGAACAAATGAGATGAAAAGAAATAGAAGTCTATAGCATCCTTGTACTAGCAAAATAGTAAATCAATACACTGGAGTGAGACTGTGCTAAACAAAAGACTAGGTGTAGAAAGAAATAGAATGGATGCCCAAGGGTATCCATTCCCCAAAGTCTTTGTACTATGCCTGGACCCTATTTGGTGTATTTTCTTTGTAATCAAGAGAGTCTATCACAAAATGGGATTTATATTTACATGCTGGTGCCTGGAAACAATGCATTTTGTTTTACATAACAAGATTAAGAAAGTTCATTAATTTGTTAATTCATCATACTTTATTAGTCACACATTTCCTAGCCTAATTATTGCTCTTGGACTTACTTGGGTTATTTCTGTTCCACCAAGGGTCACTCATTTATTGGTAGAAGTTATTGTTAATTGTTTCTTCTATTTTGAAAAGAAATAAAATCAAGCAAGTTAAAACTAAATTGGCAGTCCAATACAATTCAAAATGGTCTGCCATGAGGAGAAGAGATTATGGCAAGTATAAAAATAGTATATGTTGTTGTTGTTTTTCTTGTTAAAACTCCAATATACACTCAGATATATTTACTCCTTTCTTATTTGAAGAATGCTTACAGTAATGCACTGTATGAAGATAGAGGATGCACCTACAGATTGCTGATCTAAGGGAAGAGTAGAAAAGAAAGATCTGTTTGGAACTGGCTGAGTGAAAATTTATGACTTTTCCCTTGCTAGTGTTGAGTGCTCTTCCCTTATAATATTTTACTGGCAATATCTAAAAGAGTGCCTCCCAAGTTTTCCTTTATACAATAAGATCAAAGAATGAGGCTTTGCTGTGAATTAAGGATGTAATTCTTCATTAATTTTCTTTGTGAAAGAAGCAATGAATAATCTTAGCAAATTTCTTCCCTTCTTTGTGAAAAAAACAATGAATAATCTTAACAAATTTCTTCCCTTCTTTGTGAAAGAAGCAATGAATAATCTTAATAAATTTCTTCCCATTGCAAGAAAGTTTTGGAAACCTGCACAGTTTTGAAGACTTTTGCAGAAGATCCTTTTGCACAGAAATGCTGTTTTCTGTGTGTAAAATTATTTTTTTCTTTGCAAAACAATTACATCCAACTAGTGCATAGAATAAGTCCCAAAGTGTGAAGATTTTCATCCATTTAGGATTATTCTCTTCACACTTTCCTAAGACTTGAGAAACACGTTTTTGACATTTTTTCAAATATTGTCCAATATTATTTACATCCCTACTTTGTATTCTGTCTCCTGTTGCCCAAAATGATGAGATTAGTGATTACAATGAAACTATTTTTCCATAACAGTTTCATGACTATAACATTATCCTTTCTCAGCTCTTACTTTTAGAAGATTAAAACAACTTTCCCCCTATCATTTCTTTACAGGGAAAGGTAGCTAGGATTTTTGACTTGTTGACCACACTAAATGCGCTGTTCTGTATGTGTGTGACTGTAATTTAAACTGATTTATATTCTTGTTTTATGCTATGCTGTTAGCTGCCCTGAGGGTTTCACATAGCCATGTTTGGTAACTGGCAAAGGTTTTATAGTGAGAAAAAAGCATGAATTTCTATTATCCTGCAAGATTATTGTGACCTGAGCTGAAAATTTTTCCCCAATGGGGTCTGTTTTTCATTCCTCTTTCTGATGAATGGTAAAGATAAAGTTAAGCTTTGTAGATTAATTCATTTTCTGCCATGATTCTAACATTAGAAGCCCACTATTATCTTATACAATGGGACATTAGGAGATTATGGCAGTAAATGAGATTTTACCTCTGAATTCCTAAATTGTAAGTTTATTAAAAGACAAGCTGCGTTTACAATTGGTAAGAAAAATCAGGTTGATTGGTAGCTTAAAAGTACCAGAATTGGTTTACATGACAGACATAGTTATCATGAAAATGTTCTGCTTTGAAAGAAAGGGAGAGAGTCTGGGAAGTCTGTAATCCATCCTACAGATCCGGGGGGGGGGGAAGGCATGTTTTTACCCCACCTCTTCAACATATAATCTTTTATGAAAGGCACCTGTGGCTGGTTGTGCACTTTTAATCTTCCTCCCACATCATAGCAAATGACAGCTACTGAAACAATTTTAGTGTTAGCTACCAGAAGATATCTATGTTGCATCTATTTGTTGTAACAAAAGTGTTACAGAAGGATAAGTATATATATACTTATATAATTCATATGATATGAAAACTGCAGATATAGATAGATAGATAGAGAGAGAGAGATAGAGAGAGAGATAGAGATAGAGATAGAGATAGAGATAGAGATAGAGATAGAGATAGAGATAGAGATAGAGATAGAGATAGAGATAGATATACACACACACATACACACACACACCCCTGCAGTTTTTATATCATATGAATTATTTTTCAGGGAAATCTTCTGCATGTTCATTCACCTGTATGCTCAATCTGTCCTTCTAATTTCACTGTCAAGCCCTGGCAAAACCATCTTCCATTCTCATGAAATATTTATTCTTGCTGCACTTTGTCACTCTATTCAGCACTTTTTAAATGAAGAGCAATGTTAAGTTGAGCAAAGTCTTGAAGGGCTAACAAGATTAGCCACACAGGAAATGTGGATCTGTATGCATGCAAATGTGGCATTACAGCATTTTATATGTGCAAACATAAAGAAAGAAAGCCAGTGTGATGAAGCAATTTGAGTACTTGACTAAGATTGCATCTACACTGCAGAATTATATGCAGTTTGACACCACTTTAATTGCCATGGCTCAATGCTATGGAATTCTCAGATTTGTAGTTTCGTGAGATGTTTTGTGCGATATTTAGCCTTCTGTGTCAGAGTGTTCTGGCACCACAATAGACTACAAAGCCAAACTGCATTAATTCTGCAATGTGGCAGCAGCCTAAGATTATGGGAGACCAGGATTGGATTCTTACTTATCCTGTGGGTGAAATGGCAGAGCCGATTTTCTTCTTTTCATATATAGATGATCCTTTTCATATATAGATGATCCTTGTAGGCTTTCTTGTGCTGTACTATATTATGTTCTGAAGACTAATTCAGAAGTTTGCTTATACTGAAGCCCTTGGCAGGCAACCACATCTATCCTGGCCTGAGTTCCAATTCAAATTGGTCCCCAGGCAGACGCAGAGACCAGTGAGCATTTACATGCCCACCCACTACTGCACCATGGAACTGCTACTGCAACTCAGACCTTACCTCCCTCTGCCATTGCCACTATTGAAAAAATGCCCATTGCCACATCTAACATCAAAATGGCTGCATCTGGATTGGCTACACCCAGGCATCCTATTACCACGTCAGATGTGACAGGAATATTCTCACTAGTAGCAATGGCAGAGGGCAGTAAGGAGCGTACGAGGATGTATGGCTTCTAGGGTATGCTACAAAACCTCTACAAAACTCCATAGCAAACAGCAGGACATTTTGACCTGCAATAAGACCCCTTTGACCAGGAATCAGGCTAGATCCACCAGATCTACATCCAGTCTGCTGGATCCTAGCCAGGTCCCAGCATGGGGCCAATGCATCCTCACAACAGGAAGGCACAGGTTGGGTGGAATATGGGCCTTTTGGCCCATGTGGACAGCCCCTGAATCAGACCATTGGTCCATATAGCCCAGGAATTGATGCTTATTGGTAGCAGCTCATTAGGGATAAGATACACTTGTTTTAAAGCCCTATTCTAAGATTCCTGGCATATTTGGTAGTTTACCATCTGAACAGTAATTAGGCCCATCCCTGCTTGAATTCTAAAATCAGTGTATTAATCTTGGTATGTTGGTTCACACAAAGAGCAGTTAAAGACCATTTTCTTCAATGAGAATTGCAAAAGAAAGAATGGAGATGGTCTCTATTCCCATTTTCTCATGTTTTTTTTCCTAGGGATGTAATGAATACATGAAAATTTTCTTATCCTTGACTTGCAAAGCTGTCTCATCCCTGTCCCCTAGATCATAAATTTCTGTGAGCATTTTCACATTTTGAAACTTTTTTTGCAAATAGAATATTTTGTAGAAATGAGATTTTCACAAAAGTGTTCCAAAATGTACACAAAATCATCAAAAATATGTACACAAAATCATCCCCGAATGAAATAAGTGAAGCTGCTGCAGGGGAAGGAATATGCATGTCCTCCTCCCCCAGCCATCTGGACATCTTGCATCAGTTTTGACATAATATGACATTCCACTAACCTACATAAACCATTTCAAGAAATTGTCAGAATTATATAAAGCTAATATATTTCAAAGTCTGTCCATCGTTATTGAGAGAAGGCACAAACCATGATGGGTTTGTTCATAAATCTTTATTAAAATCAATGAAATCTCACAATGCAATTGCTGTGTTCATATGCATTTCAACTGGGCACATGCCTGGATAATAGGTACCTCTTAACACACTGTGCACTAAGGGGCTAACCCAGTAAGCTTTGTCCATGGAATATACCTTTAATCATTAATGTAATCTTTGTCAGTCAGACTAGATGAATGGCATCCAATAGATCAACTTAGAAGAGAAATTGTCATTATAGGATAATTTGGTTTTTTTATTATTATTTTTAATGAGTTTTTTTTTAAAAAAGTGTCTATACAAAATTTCAATACAAAAATTTCAATTCATGATATAACAGTATAGCAGAAGAGAGAAAAAAATAGTGGAAGTAAATTAAAGAAAAAAAAGGAAGAGAGAAGAGAAGAAAAACAGAGGAGAAAGAGAAAAAAAGAAGAAAGAAAGAGAAGAAAGAGAAGAAAAAAAAATAGGAAAAAGAGAGATAAGAATTATTACATATATCCTAAGCAGCCATAGATAATCATAGTTTCTTTATGTCAATCTTCATCTCATTCTGTGCAGTCCACATAGTCTTCTATATATTATTCTGCTTATTACATTGTAGTTTCAACTTCCATAAATCAAATTAAAGATTGTTTATTCTTTGGCACTGATTTCATTGTTTCTTTTCTTATTCTTTCTAAGTCCATGTAAGAGAGAGGAGAAATTAAATAAAAACAAAAAATATAAACATTGTAATTCATGTACCAATTATCTCTATACGTATTAATATATACTAATATACTATTTTTATTATCCCCATATTTTATTACAATATATATATAAACATTTCCATTTCTCTGTTCTATCTTTTTTCGATTCTCCCTCAATAATGTTGTTAGGATAATTTGTGAACAATCTGTATATCAAAATAATTTTTTTGACCATTCTCCTTTTGAAATTAAATAACCAGGAAGCTGTGGACAAACTAAATGAAGTCATTTTCATATCAATAGAGGTATGCATAGGTTTCTATCCATGTACACAAGAAGGAGGTAATTTAAAGAAGAATTGTTTCATTTTTCTTGAGAATGTGAAGAGTCTCTGGGACCAATTTCTACTGTTACTGCTGCACTCTAAAGCTGATAAAAGATCCTGTCTTAATAGTGTATAACGCTGCACAGTCATAAAGAAAATTATTGGTGTACATCATTACAACTACACTGGTTGACTTCAGTCTCATTGTCTGTATTGACTAGCTACTTCACACTCACTCGCTTATCAAGACAATAGTGCCAATTTCCTGTTTTAGCAAAACACAATTGAAGAACATCTCTCCTGCTCCTGGACAATTATGAATTATGGGATTGGTATCAGTTTTGGGGGGTTTTGGGAATAGCCTCTGAAGGTAGATGCAGTCCAGAAAGACCGTGTACATTTCATCCACTGAGATGAACTGTTCCCAACTCATCAGTTAATACCAATAGAAGAGCTGTCTTCTATTATAATGCTTCCTTTGCTGCATCATGGAGCTATTTACTTGGGAAAAAAAATCTATTCTTAGTTTATTTCTGCCTTAATTCATATTGAAATTAAACTCTTCTGTCCACCTCTCTTTCCCATTTTATACACAGAAGAAATCTTTTAAGCTCAAATTCAACCTAAATTTAGTTATTAGTCCCAACTAGAGAAGACTCTAGTTTTGAAACTTACAGAAGTTCAGTTGATTCAGTGGCTCTTTTGTGGTTGGGACTAGCAGTTAGATTAAGGCCCTGCCTTCAAGCACAACTATAAACCTCAGTTCAAGAAACTGTCACCAAACACAAGGAACAGTGCCTTTTATATCCTTCACTGAGGCCTGTTCATGATCTCATCTGAAACCTCATGTTAGGGTTACTGCCTGATGCATCACTTGATATTTCTGTTGGTCAGCTACTCAGATGATTGATTGCATGGATTAAAACGTTTTAATATTGATACTGTTGGTTCCATTTTAATATGTATAAGACACATATGGTACCACTTCAGTGGGAAGGTAAACAGAGTTCTGTGCAATCATGCTTTTTAAGGAGGACAGAGAACTAGATTTTATTGCTGTATGTTATATTTTACTGTTGTTAGCCACCCTGATTGATCTCAAAGGGGCAGGATACAAATAATTTATTATTATTATTATTATTATTATTATTATTATTATTATTATTATTATTATTATTATTATTATTATTATGCTGGCAACATGACCACATGGTCTCTGACAATGCTGGTTTTTCGGCTTAGTAACAGAGATGAGCACTGCCCTCTATGGTTGGACATGACTTGACAACCTTGTCAATGCCTTTACCTTTATCTTTATATGTATCGTAACACATAGATAGTCTGTGTGTTGGACAGTAGAAAGCAAGGATGAGAAAAGAAAAAGTATACTTCTCTAAATAAGTACTTAAACAGTATGTTCTTTGGATTCCCCATGAAATTTAAAATACAGAAATATCTTGGAAATTCGTTGGTATGTAGATCTCATATCATCACTGCCTTTACAAGCCTGTGATGTACTACTAGGCACTACATTTTTCCTGTGTGCCATCCAGTGGCCAATTGTTCTCTTCAACTTTTCCATTTCACTTAATCACTGGAAGATGAGGGGGAAATCCTATGTGTTTTCAGAGCTGTCATTCTTGAGTTCTCACATAGTATTTATGAAATCCAAATAAACACACACACACACACACACACACACACAGGAATAGTGCCCAAGAGGACAAGAAGCCTAACCTTAGCTGGTTTTTGGAGACCTGGCAGCACATATTTGTGAGCCTGCAAAAGGAAATGTTGGGTTTTGTCTGAGAAAATAAGGAATTGCATATTTTTATTTTATAATTTTAATATGGATGTCAGTGCTTCCATAGAGTATGAAATGGTTTTCAGCCTTGTTTCTATGACAACCACTCTGCAGTAGAGTGTTAGGCAAGGGACTCAAAGAAGCTGCCAAAAACATTAATAAATAGTTCCTTTGAAAATATGGTGGACTATGCAGATTTACACCTCAGCCTTTGGACTAGAGTTTAAGTAATTGAACTTTAACCTATCATGTTAATATATATCTGTCTTTTTAATGTTCATATTGACTTCAGTACCTTTAACAATAAAGGTAGTGGTATAGAGTATATTTTTGCTAGTAAGTGGTTTGCAGGGAATTCCCCCTCCCTCCCCCTAAAGGAAAAAATAAGGAAAAAAAAAGAAGTATGCACCTCTTCATTTGCAAACCAGGGAAGATTTTGTAGTGACATGTTCAAATCTTAGCTAGAGCTGGATTTTTTTTCCTATTTTGCTTTTTTGTAATGTTTGCATTTTTGAAAGCATAAAGCTATTCCATTCTGTTTCTGCATCAAGTTTTCAAACACCCTTTTAATAAGTCAGCACAAAATTAATATATATCCTTTGATATAAAAATATGTATTTTACATAAATGTTTTCTAATATATGCATTTTACAAACAGTTTCACCAAAAGCATGCAATCAGGGAAATAAAGAGACCAGGCACAGAGACTGGGTTGAAATATGGGCTACTTTATTATTTATAAACCTATACTTCAATTTTTCAGAGGTGCAAGAAGGGTGAAGTAGCCCAGTGTGGGAGCAGCTAGGACAGATGGTCTCAACCAGACCTCCTCCCCAGCATCCCCCAAGTGAAGCACTTGAGCCCCAGAAGAATCCCTCCCACAAGTTGCATGACAAAGTGAGGACCTAGTCTTCAGCTCAGCCCAAAGGAAAGGGTTCTTCAAAAGCCCCGTACTTGCATGATCTAAAGCAGGGGTAGGCAACCTTTCCCCTTTAAGGGCCGAGGGACTTCAACTCCCAAAATCCCAGGAGCTATTGGCCAACATGGGACTATTGGCCAACATGGCTGAGGCTTCTGGGAGCTGAAGTCCCTCGGCCCTTAAAGGGGAAAGGTTGCCTACCCCTGATCTAAAGAGGTAGATCCAGAGCCCTCCTGTGATAGAGTCAGTGGGCAAACTTGATTTCCCAATAGCCAATCCTGGTTCAGTCTGGCTGTAGGGGAGGGACTGCTGTGGAAGAAGTGGTTATAAAAGGGAGGAATGAGTAATGGTTAATAGTCAGTTGGGGTCAATTTAATTCAGTTGAGATTTAGCTGAAGAATTCTGTCGATGGAATTCATAGTTTCATTAAAGGAGAGAGAATTTAGAGGCAGAAGGGAACAGTTGAGTTTTAAGAGATCAGAGAGGAAAAGAAACTGAGTAGGGAAGTGCCTGCAACTGTTGATGTATTGTAACTATTGTAACCATACCATCTATGAAACTATCCTCAATAAGCTACATTTTTGCTACATGCTTTTAAATAAAGTTAATGTTTGTTTGTTTGTTTCAAGAGAAGCCTTTCCCTGAATGAATTTATAACAATAAAAGTACAAGAAACATGCTACCACATATTTAAAACATGTAAGAGCAAGATACTGAATATCAACCCTTAAACATTTAGGAAAATGTATTAGGGGTGGATGCTGGGCCAGTGTCATTCATGAGGAATCTTTGGATGTTTCTGAAGTAAAATATGGCCTCGAGACATTGATGGGAGAAGCCTTGTGATATCTCTACCTTAGCAAAAGGATGCCAGAGGTGTGCACCAGGCTCCTATCTCTCCCTCATAACCTTTCACAGATAAGGGATAAATGTCTGCTTGGGCCCTACCCCACACCGGACGCTGCGGCAGAAAAGGCAGGGAAAGTGCACCCTACGCGTTTAGAGTGCACTTTCCCTGTCTTCTAAAAGGAGCGCCAATTTGGGGCTCCTTTTAGGGACGCCGCAGGAGCGCCGCGGTGCGGAGGCTGTGGTCCTGCGACGCTCCGTCTGGCGCCGTCTCCGGCACTTCCGTCTGCTTCCCCCCATTGTCTAAACAATCTTTCTCCATTTTTATAGGGTAAAACTAATCAACTCGTGGCCTTTTAGATATTTATTTAATTCCAGTGCCCATAATTCCTCCCCATTGGCCTTGCATGGTAGGGCTGCAATGTGTAAGCCAAATATTTCAGTAGGGTCACAGTTTTTTTAATTTTGTTATAGGGCCTATTTTAACCCTATCTTATCTGACATTCAAAACCCTATAGACTTTCACTGATGAGATGAAACAATTCAAACATTGATGGCATTCCTCATGCAGTTACAGATTCTTAACCTAGTGTTATGAATCCATAACTGCCCTGTATTCAGTAAGCATATTTAGTCTTAATGTAAAACTACATAAAAGCTGAGCCAGCCCACTTTAACAGCTAGCAGCTGCATTGGGCAAACAAACAAACAAACACATATCTAAGTAGCCACAAACAAACAAAAACCACCTGTTCCACTCTCAATCAGAGAGAAAGAAGGAGAATGACTCTAGCCCTGTCTCAACATCAAGCAATGATACAGCAATCAAAAGCAGGACCCCAGAAACAATTCCTCATTGTAGTCTCACTCACTGGTGGAAGGAGGTGGGAATATCATCCTCCTTTGCCCCAGTCAGAAGTTGAACCTCCTTTGCCCAACATGTCTACTGGCTATTAAGGTAGGCTTGAATGGTCAGGTAAGGAGGCATTACTTTTTTTACACATATCTAAGTAGCCAATGATTGGTGATTAAAAGCAAAATATACCCATGACAGTTTCCACATTGTTGTTGTTGTTGTTTGTTGTTATTTTGTGCCTTCAAGTCATTTCCAACTTATGGTGACCCTAAGGCAACCTTATCACAGAGTTTTCTGGGCTGAGAGTGTGAGACTCACCCAAGGTCACCCAGTGAGTTTCTAAGAGTGATGGGGAATCTAGTTCTATGCTTACACCACTACACTTTTTAAGCTTGCTCTAAACTGTCTCAAATCTTACTTTCATAACCAGAGAAACTGGTTGCCAAATCCCACATTCTTGAGTAATTTACTCTTTCCTCTATGATTATCTATCCAGAGCTATTTACAAACCAGGTAAAGTTTATGAGTTTATTCTTGAAAATATTTGGAATAGTTTCTGGTTTTAACTTTCCCCATTCATGAATAAGACCTCATCATTGGACATTTTTTTGAAAAGTTTTATAAGCACTAGTGCTTATGTCATATAAGAGATCCTTAACAAATTGTTCTAGAACAGGGGTGGGAAGCATGTGGCCCTTTATTGTTGTTGAACTGGCATTCAAACAACATCTGGAGAGACACAAAATTCACATGTCTGTCCTACAATAAACTATTCCTAATGTTTTCTTCTCTTAAAAATTCTGAAGAATGAGAATTTTCACTAAGTCAGAAGATTGTAGAACTGATATCCGATATGATATCTCTGTAATAAAATATCTTTGTAAATTGAAGCCCACTTTTATCTTTTCAAAGACAGGGTGCCTTGTGTGCCTATTAAAAACAAACAGCAGTGAACTTTTCCTCTTGACTTTGTTTTCCCAGGAGAAAGTACTGCAAACTCATGTCTGTTTGAAAAGCCTTATTTTTAATCTCATTTGGTTAAAGTTTATGAACAGTTATAATTAGCAATAAATACACACTGTTTGGCATGCTTAATAATGACATTTTCGCATTATTTTCTTCTCCTTGGGACATAATCCTAGACAGACTTGGATGGAGGCAAGGAGCTATATTGAATTTGTATTGCTGGAGAGGTAATAAACAGAACCACAGAGAGCTGATAGCAGATCACTACTGGCATTTGCAGTAGGAAAACAAAAAGGTCTGTGTTGAAGCTCTCACACAGAAACTCAAAGAGAAAGGATAATTCCTGGTATTTTCAATAATGCTTGGAGAAGCAGAGAGAACTACAGGCTGTTGGAATTAAAAATTATGTGTCTATTGACTTCGTTGTTGTTGTTAACTGCCCTTGGGTTGATCTCGACTCATGGCAGCCCTATGGATAATACATCTCCAAGACCCTCTGTCCTCCACTGCTCTGCTTAATTCCTGCAACCCCATAGCCATGACCTCCTTAATAAAACCCATCCATCTAGCATGTGGCCTTCCTCTCTTCCTACTTCCCTCCGCCTTCCCCAGCATTATTGTTTTTTCCAAAATCCCCTCTTCTGATATGTCTGAAGTACAAAAGCCTCAGTTTGGTCATCTTGGCTTCCAGGGAGGTTTCCAGTTTAATCTGCTCTAGGACCCACTTGTTTGTCCTTTTGGCTGTCCATGTGATCCTCAACACTCTTCTCCAGCACCACTTCTTGAATGCATTGATTTTCTTCCTATCATCTTTCTTAACTGTCCAGCTCTCACATCCACACATGGTAATAGGGAATACAATGGCTTGTATTATATAGCACTATATTTTTATTGCCAAGTCTTAATTTAAAGTGTAAGCATGTATTTTAAAACAAACATTTATCCATTCGAGTAAAGCACACATCCCACAGATATGCCATATCGAGTAAGACTTGGCAACAGAAATGCAGCATTATGTGATCAATAAGCAAACTATTGTTAATTCCAGTTATAAACCTGAACTTCCTGATCAGCCAAGATGATTTCTAGGAGCCACACACCTGAACCCTAATTCAGAAACTGTTAGGTAACATTTATCTTTAATTATCTATATTGGGCTATCTATTTTCCCCTAGTGCAGTATGAAACTTTTAAGAACCACTTTTTAAAATGGTGTAAATGAGGGTATATTAGAACAGTTTTATGTTAGAAGATGTCTTTACGAGAGCTTATTTTGGAATATAAACTCTCAAAATCCTCCAGTCAGTATGGCCAGTTGTTGTATGGACTGGGGGAGTAACTCAATGGTAGTCCAACATTCAGTCTGGGGAACTACACTAAATAAATTACCCCCTCCCCCTTTTAAAAAGAAGAATTTGAAGGAGTCATCCCATTCACTGTCCAGTGGATATCAAGTTGGGTAAAGAAAAATAATGCTTCCCCCCTCCCCAAGGTAGAAAACAGTGACAGTGACAAACACAAGAAAGATAAGACCTCAAGAAATATCTTTTGCTCTGCTCCATAATATATTTCAGACTACAAAGGAAAACAGAAAAACATTTGGTGCAGCCCTAGTAAAAGGAATGCTTTAATGCAAAGACTGTGGTTAAAACCTTGTTGCCTGTGGGAAGGAAGAGTCATAGACAACCAAGATGTTGAGCAAAAAGAGAGCTTTAATTCAAAAAAGAAAAGAAAGACTAGGAATAATAATAAAAAATGAGCTCAGTTATCAAGTGTAATAACTGTCATCACAGCCTATCCAGCAGCACTTTATTTCTGCTTTCTCACCTAATAATTTGACACAGCCCTATGCACTTTTTGTTTTGCAGTTCTGAGACTTGTAGATTCAAAGCTTACCTTCTATCTCTTTTTTCCTTTTTGAGAAGATATTAAACTGATACCTAAACTTAGAGTTGCTCTAATTTTGATTTACAAAACCATTTGCCATGCTAGATGTAAAGCTATATACATGTACTCTGTGCACAATTATAGCAATTATTGTCTCATTCATCCTTTCCTCTCCTCATTAATGCACTAAAGTAATTTTGGTTCTCTAGAGTTGCATTTTGCTGCAAAATCTGGACAGGGGTAAACCTACAATGGAGAGAGTCTTCAGAATTGTCCTTTGAACAGGTGTAAATGTTTCTTCAATTTCAGTCCCTCCCCCCAAATGATTCAGGGCCTTTCCCCCAACAAACAAACAAACAAACAAACAAATAAATAAATGACCCAGAAAGATTTTAAAATAAAAACTGAAAACTGATACAGACAGCCAGAAAGGGGCAGCACAAACCTTCCCTGGGAGCTGTGGATCGGGGCTGTGGCAACCGCATGCTGTGGCCCTGATCCTTCTTTTTTCCACCCCCAAAAGAGTGGCAAAATGCCATTCCTTTTGGGGGTGGCAAAAGGCCACCCTCTCAGCCATAGTGGTGGCTTTTTTGTACCCTCTTGGTGTTTTCTCATACTCTGAGTGGAGCAAAACTGATTTGCAGCAACAAAGACTACTTTAGACATGGCTGGTCATTTATATACCTAAAACACATTGGAATTCTCTTTGTGGTTGAAAAATACCAACTGTTCATGCAATGCAAGGTTTTCTTTTATATATCCTAGTTCACTGGGGTCAAAATTGCAATAGGAATCATTGGTGATTACCAGCTTTTAAAAAATATCCATCAATTTATTCAATGTGTTAGGGAAAGCAGCTGAACAAATGGAAACAGATAAATCATGAAATCAAACTGAATATTTCCATTAGAAATGTATTTGCAGAAGAACATGGTGTGTGTGTAATGTTCCTGTCCCCAATGCTGCAAAGATTTCCACAGGATTAAAAAAACAATTAAAAACTATGGGCCTTGGCAGACGACTAATAGGGTCATCTTCGAGCCCTGGAAGAGGAGGGGCAGCCGCATGAGCGGTGCCCCTTCCTCCTCCCGAGGTTGCCCTCGGAGCTGGCGGCCGTCCGCACGGCCGGCACTCTGAGGGCAACCTCCCGCCACAGCATCCTCACACACTGCGGTGGAAAAGCCAGGGAAAGTGCGCCCTACGTGTTTAGGGCGCACTTTCCCTGTCTTCCAAAAGGAGCGCTATTTTTGCGCTCCTTTCAGGGACACCGTCGGTGCGTCGTGGTATGGCTGCCATGGCCCTGCAGCGCACTGTCCCAAGGTGTCCCCGACACCCTGGTATGCATCCCCCCTATGTTGGCCCATCCTGCAATCCTGGATACATCTAAATGCATTGAATTCCATCCTACCAGTATCTGTTTGACTAGTACAGCCTGGAAAGGACAGTAATCAAAAGGGTTCCAGATTTGGGCTACCATGAAATTGAAAGAGAATTTAGAACATCATCAAGTAATGGAGCAGCACCAGATTCCTTGACAAAATGTAGATTTGGCAGAATTCTGAGACAGCTTTACTATCAATAAAAGTTTAGAGCTAGCCATATCAGAAAAAATACTCTAACTGTTCCAGAAAGAAATTTTGACTTTCAAATGTTGCATTTAAAAAAATGTTTGTAGACATTATTAGATACTCCACAACCAATATTCAAAATCAAGAGATGCAATATCCATAAAATGTATGAGAACAAAACATCTTGATTTAACAGGTAATGGCTAGTACCAAGTTGTAGTTTGTTCCTTATTTAGGGCCTCGGCAGACGACTAATAGAGTTGTCTCCGAGGCCTGGAAGAGGAGGGGCAGCCGCACGAGCGGCGCCCCTTCCTCTTCCTGAGGTTGCCCTTGGAGCTGCCGGCCCTCTGCACAGCCAGCGCTTCCGGGGCAACCTCCCGCCGCAGCGTCCTCACGCGCTGCGGTGGAAGAGTCAGGGAAAGTGCGTCCGACGCATTTAGGGTGCACTTTCCCTGACTTCTAAAAGGAGCACCAATTTGGCGCTCCTTTTAGGGTCGCCGCAGGAGCGCCGTGCAGCGGCTGCCATGGCCCCGCAGCGCTCCAGACCAGGGCGTCCTGGACGCCCTGGTCTGCATCCCCCTTTAGTTACTCTGAACCATCTTGTTTGCTTATCTATATAGATTTGTAATTTGAGGAGGATTTTAATTCTAATATATATTTTTAAAAAATGTTGATATTGTTTCCTTATATGCTAGTGATTAATATAATTAAAGTATCTTACTAGGTGATGCTTCAGAAACAATGACAAGTTAGAGTCCATCAGCTAAATAAGACATTTTATTTCAAAATGCGTATGATACAGTCTCCATGTAGAATCTTTTTTTTTAATTAAAAAAGGAATTTCATTACTGATATATGCATAATCCAGAAACTTGCTGACTATCTTCTTGTTCCCAAAAATCTCCTTTTGATGAAATTTCAAAAACATTCTTATTAAAAATCCTGATGATATCACTAGACCCCTTCAGAATTTATCCCCATATTACATAAAATAAACTCATGATATGAGATATCCTCTCCCCTGAACTTTGTAGTACATATCTTAACTTTAATAATAATAATAATAATAATAATAATAATAATAATAATAATAATAATAATAATAATTTATTTATAGCCCGCCCAATCACAAAGAATCCAGGAAGGTTACAACAATAAAAATACATAGAGTACAATAGAATTCAAAAATTAATCCCTTCCCAACCCCAACCCCCCCCAATGCTAAAATTACAATTAAACAAACATTATTTAAAAACCAAAAATACAAAAGTTTAAAAAGAAAGATAATTGGCAGACAGAGCGACGTAGATCACTTTGTGCAGGGAGAGGAACTAAGCTGGGAAGGCCTGCCAGAAGAGATCCATCTTAAGAGCCTCTTTGAAGGCTGTAAGAGTGGAGATGTGACGGATCTCCTCTGTCAGGTCATTCCAAAACTTTGGAGCAGCAGTGGAAAAGGCCCTCTGGGTGACTGATGTAAGCCTAGATTTTTTTTGGCTGTAGAAGATTCTTCCCTGAGGACCTTAGTGTGTGGGATGGACAATACGGAAGAAGGCACTCCTTTAAGTATTCTGGTCCCAAGCCATGTAGGGCTTTAAAGGTAATAACCAACACTTTGTACCTTGCCCAGAAACTAATTGACAGCCAGTGAAGGGACTCCAGGACCGGTGTTATATGATCATTATGAGAAGTACCCGTAATCAATCAGGCTACCATATTTTGTACAAGCTGAAGTTTCTGAAATTGGCCCAAGGGTAGCCCCATGTAGATCGCATTGCAGAAGTCTAATCGAGAGGTTACCAGTGCATGTACTACTGTTTCAAGGTCTCCCTGATCCAGGAAGGGGTGCAACTGGTGCATCAGCCAAAGCTGATAACAGGAGCTCCTGGCTGTCACATCCACCTGAGCTGTTAAGTGGAGTGACAAGTCAAGGAGCACCCCCAAGCTGCAGACAGAGTCCTTCAGGGGAAGTATGACCCCGTCCAGAACTGGCTGACATAACTCCATTCCTGGGTTCAGGTTTCCTATGACAAGTACCTTTGTCTTACCTGGATTCAGCTTGAGTTGGTTTTCCCTCATCCAGTCCATTACCGCCCCAAGACAGGCATTCAGAGGAGAGATGCCATCCTTAGTCACTGCATCAGTCCGAGATATAGAGAAATATATTTGGGTGTCATCAGCTTACTGATAACACCCCGCCCCATGACTCCGGATGATCTCACCCAGTGGCTTCATGTAAATTTGAATAGCATTGGGGACAGAATCACACCTTGAGGGACACCTGATTTGAGCTCCCTCTAAGCCGAACAACTGTCCCCAAGCGACACCATCTGGAAGCTACCTTAGAGGTAGGATTGGAACCACTGCAAAGTAGTGCCGCCGATGCCCAACTCTCTCAGGCCATACAGAAGGATACCATGGTCTATGGCAGGGGTAGGCAACCTTTTCCCTTTAAGGGCCGAGGGACTTCAGCTCCCAGAAGCCTCAGCCATGTTGGCCAATAGTCCCATGTTGCCCAATAGCTCCTGGTCTATGGTACTGAAAGCCACTGAGAGGGCCAAGAACACCAACAGGGTCACACTTCCCATGTCAATGCCCAGACAGAGATCATCGACTAAGGCGACCATGGCAGTCTCAACTCCATATCCTGTCCTGAATTTGGTTTGAAATGGATCCAGAAAATTGATTTCCTCCAAGACAACTAGTAGTTGGTTGGCAGCTGTCCTTTCAATCACCTTGCTCAAAAATGGCAAAAGTGAGACAGGTCTGTAGTTGTTTCTACCCAGGGGGTCCAGGGAGGGCTTTTTTAAAAGTGGTCTAACCACTGCCTCCTTAAGATAAGAGGGCAGGGACCCCTCCCTGAAGGATGCATTAATTATGTTTTTCAACAGCAACTTGATGGTATCACCCCCCTGGACTGCAAGCCAAGCTGAGCAAGGGTCGAGAGGGCAGGTCATCTTTTTCAAACTACTAAGAAGCTTGTCCACATCCTCAGTACTTACCAACTCAAATTGATCCAGTCTAACAGTAATGGCGGAGGCACTGGATACCCCTCTAGTTACTACTGACTTAAAGTTGGCATCCAGGTCAGCTCTTATCCAAGAGATTTTATATGTGAAATAATGATTAAAAGCATCGCAGCAAGCTATATTTGGTTCTAATAGAGAATTCTGGGTGAGAGGCAATTGAGTTAAATTCCTCACCACCCTGAATAGCTCAGCTGGATTTCACAGATGCAATAGATGCAGAATAGAAAGATTTCTTGGCTGCATCTATCGCCACTTGATAGGACCTAAGAAAAGTCCAATGAAGTGTCTTATCGGATAAAATTTGAGATATCAGCCAACGGCTCTCTAGTTGTTGTCCAACCCGCTTCATTTGTTTAAGATCTTCAGTAAACTATGGATCACATTTTTTTTGCGGGTTGGAAAGGACCCTTGGAAGCGATCATGTCTACAGCTCTGGTGAGGTTGTTATTCCATGTATTAACTAGGGCTTCAGCAGAATCACTGGCATTGCCAACCACAAAACCCTCTAGGGCTTCTTGGGACCTAATGGGTTCCATCAGCCTTTGAGTGCGGGCCATCCTAATTGGTCCTCCACTCCCAGGGGGAGGGATTGTGGCCTTCAGTCCAACCTTAACCAGGAAATGATCTGTCCATGACAATGCAGAGATACTAATTAACTCCGCCCACGGATATGCCTGATCCGTGCAGAAGACCACATTGAGGGCATGATCTGTACAATGTGTAGGCTCAGAGACTATCTGGGAGAGGCCCATGTTTGTCAT
>CM034706.1:151773909-151809728 GCA_020142125.1 Phrynosoma platyrhinos
ACATTTTTTTGCCTCCCACTGTTGGGTCCCTGTACTGTTTGCCTTGTAGGATTTCATGTCAATTCGAGATTGTTGCAGGGTTCTGAATAATGAGGAAGCATCTATCTGTACAGCAGCATACACAAATGCAAAATAAATAAATAAATAAATAAATAAATAAATGCAGGCATTCACTCTCTACCCTGGCTGCCTACAGGGGTAGGGCTAAGAAGTGACACAATGTCAAGGATGGGACTCCTAGAGATGGTCCTATCCCTGCTCCTGTAATGAGTTTTATCATCAATTTTAAAAGACTCTGAGTTGGACTATTGTGTTCTCTCTTTGGTTGATGCTGTTAGGTGCATTCAGGTGTTTACACAACACTTCCCAAGCCTTTCTATTAAATGCAAAATGGTGATGGGGGAAGCCAGCAGGAATGGGTAGGGATAGCATACTTCTAAAGCAAATGTCTGACAAAAAGAAACAACCAGTGATGTCACCATGGTTGGTGTCACATGGTGGTGTGAGTCATGGTGTCACCGCCCCTGACCTCCTTCCATAACACACCATACAGAATCTTTAGTAATAGGTGTTTTTGGTACTGATGTTACTCATAAATTATAATTCCTGTATATCACTGAATATAATGGCAATAGTTGTAACATAAACAAATAGCAAAATTTAAATTATACCTTTAAATTACAATATCATACATGCAGTCTAAACGTATTTACATGCACATTGTTTCACATGGTTAAAAGGAAATATGTGATATTTTCAAAGAAATTTTTAAAAATAATAATTGATTTTGAGATTTTCAAATTTAAGATTTGAAAATTTAAAACGTTTTTAAAATCTGGCGGTTCTCCTTTCCCTTTCCACTAAGTCTTGTCCCACTCACACTACTTCTTCAGTGTTTTAAACAAACACAGATGAATATCAAAGCCTTTTTCTGACAAAAGGCAGATGTTTGGGGAGCAGTGGTGTTATTCCCCTTAGGATATCACCTGGTGCAGTCTGAACCCCCACTGCTGCCCATGGAAACAACTAAGGAGAATATGTAATTTCTAAGTTAGCAGAGGTCACATACAGCATCTTCTGGGTGGAAGTGATGCTGCCCTGCCTACTGCTACATCTTGTTTTCAAAGCAAGAGTTTGCAAAGTGAGAGATGAACAGGGAAGGAAGGCAACTATTCTCCAACTTTATTGTTTTCTTGAGGAAACTCTTATTTTCCAGAGTGTTCAATGGGCTGTCTGAAAGACACATCCAAGCTTACCTGGGCATCAAGAGCTTTGGGAGAAGTCCAAATCTTGGTCCCACAGCTATCAAAGACATGTTTGGTGGGTCTTCACCATGGTTACTCCTAGGCTGTAGAACTCCCTTCCAAGAGCAATTATATTGAGTACTTTAGACAACTATATTAACTACTCTGTTGTCTTTCTGCTAGTAAACAAATGCTCTTTCATTTTAATTAGATAGGCCTTTGATAGTTAATTTGGACTTTGAATACAGCAGGATCTTGTTATCTGCTGGGGTTTGGTTTCACTACCCCCTGTAGATACCAATATCCATGGACGTTTAAGTCCTAATAATTACAATGGATAATAAAATGATGTCTCTTATATAAAATGGCAAAATCTATATATTTTTGAAAATTTTCAAACCATGAATGCTTGAATGTATGGATACAGAGAGCTGACTATAGCTGGCTTTTTTATAACTTAATTTAATGTGACTTAGAGGGGTTTTAATTGTTTTTATATTTTGACTGTATTTGTTTTCATTCAGTGTTATTTCTATAAATGTCTTGAGTGCCATGTGGGGGGCAGGAAGATGACATATAAATGTAACAAACATATAAAAATAAAGCAATTTGATAAAGGGGGAAATCCAAATGGTTCCAGGAACAAAGTGGAACATCACTAATTTCCAAAAAAAGTAGTCATTTATTAAAGGATTTAGAGACCATTCACTACTGAAACATTGTATAATATTTTCAAGGAAAATAGATTGTAATTATGTTTTCTTCCATTTACAAAGCCCATGGTGGAATTGGTACAAAGAGACAAGTCAACTTGAACTTCTGCATGTTTGGTTCAAAGGTTACAAGACACATGTTAATTAGGTAGCAATCTGTTTTGAATTTGTGGCATTAATTAGTTGAATAAATATTAATACTCCTTTATGGAGTACAGTCCTCTTTCATATAGCCTAGTTTATTTTATTTTTTTAAAAAAATAAGCCTTTGAGAAAGTCTTTGATAGGACCAGAGAGTATAGATAATGCAGAAAGAATGCTTCTTGAAATGCACTGCATTTCAAGTTTTGTTCTTGTTTAGTTAAAAGCATCCATCAAGAGGATGGATAATTAAATTGTTAATGTGGCAGAAATTCCCAAGTACACTTTTATGGAATGGACCTGATAAACATTAAAGAAACAGATCATCTGAAGCTTCTTCTGTTTTGAAAGGAGACTACTCTTCCTATTGTTTCCTTGTTCCGAATGTATTAAATTATCATTAGGGCTATGCAATCAATTCGGCCAAATCCCTAACTGATGTGAAATCCCAATTTAAATTTTGATTTAGGCTTGAATTGCATCTGGGCAGGTCTGAATTCCTTCACACTGAATCAGGATTGTGTTACTAAACCAGACCTCAAACTGAGTTCAGTTGTGTATGTGTGTAGGTGTTGTAGAAGCCTAATTAGTATGCCCCTTGTGGAAAGAATGTAGAATTGGGCGAGCTGAGTAACAGCCAATAGGGAGAGAGAGCTGGTGACAACCTATCAAACTAAAGGCTGTAGATGAGAAATAGGTCAATTGGTGACAGTTGGATAGGGATGGTTAGGACCTATTTTGGTTAGAATTCCCAAGAAAGGTACCATATGAAGGTAGATTTGCATGTAAACTGGGATTCATAAGGAAAATGAGGTGACAATCATGAATAGGTGGCACTGTCACAAATTAATAAGAAAAATACTTTTTAAACGAAACAGGTGTGTCCCACAATAGGAAAAGTAGGAGTGGTCTGGTACATCACAAATTAGGTGACAGTGGTGGGATGACAAAACCCATGGGGCTGCCACAATAGGAAAATAGTTTTAAAAGGTTACATGGTTGGTACACAAATTTTGTGACCATTGTTAGGATATGAGAAATCTGGTGGCTGGAACTGTGCATGAGAAACTCAGTGTAACAGGGTTCTGAATTCAAGTGACCAGAAACCCAAAGATTGTGCCTGAATTTACAAATATATAATTCAATGGTTTAAAGTTAATAAGATGTAAGTGTCAGTGGGAATAATCTCTGAGATAATGGTCAAAAATAATTTGGAGGATATTACTTGGGAACTGACCACACTGGAAAAAAGTATTAATATCAGTCCATGAGGTAATTTGTTGGTGTAAGTGTAGGGGACTGAAGTGGGAAAAGCTAAAGAAACAGAATGAGAGTGGGTAAAGGCACTCCATCTGAAAAAAAGTAACCAAGAAAGAGCACACTGAGGAAAAAAATATCTTAGAAAAGTGATTTCTGAGGTAAAAATTTGGAGTAAATAAGAAATCACTGGTTTGCCATCAAGAAATAAGTGCTACCTTAATGAACATCTGATTAAAAATACCTAAGAGTATTTCCTGAGGTAAAAGGTTTGGGTAAGGGAAATTCTGCTAAAATGCCTCCAAAGAAATTAAGACCTCAAGTAGAGGAATCAGAGAGGGTTGGAGAAGAAATGGTAGTTAGTCTAGACACCTCAATATCTGAATTTCATGAGAGTGTGGAGATTTGGAGAATCAAGAGAGAAATTTAATTAGCCAGACTTGACAATAAAAGGCTTTTAAGAGAAAAAGAAATGAAAGAGAGAATTAACTTGAATAAGAATTAGAGATTAAGAGTACAGAAAAGGAAAAAGAGAGGGAAATTGAAAGAGAAAAGATGGATCATCAGCTGAGATTGAGGCAAATGGAAGAGCCAGTTTCTCAAATATAAACTATTGCTGAGGCAAACAGGATGCCTCAAATTGACTTGAAAAGACTTGCAAGATATTATAAAGGAGATAACATTGACTCCTTCTTCACAAACTTCAAGAGAACTTGTAAAGAATTAAAGATAGAAGCTGAGGAAATAATTAGTTATTTAGGATTACATATCTGTGGAGGATTATGAGAAATATATGCTGAAATGAGAGTAGAGGAATTATGACCTGTATAAGGAAATGGTTAGACAAAAGTTTGAATTAACACCAGAACACCACAGAAGGGAATTTAGGAATTTGAAGAAAAGGGGATGAAACGTATGCTCAATAACAATGTTGGTTAGACTATCTTTTTAAAAGTTGGATAAATGGTTCAAAAGTGGGTTCAAAATAGGAATTTACAGAATTTAATAGGTTTGGAGCAATTTTACAATATCATTCCTCAAGAGTATAAATGGTTGGTACAAGATCGAAGACCTCAAACTATTGCTGAATCAGCCCAGATGATGAGCAATTTAGTTTTGATAAGAAAGTGTCAAAAACTGAGGTAAAACTCCACTATAGTGACAATAAAATGTATAAAAATTGCAAAGTTTCAAAGGATAGGTTTGGTGAGGGTAAGAATGTTAAGCCCTTGCACCATGACAGAAAAGAAGCTGAGATGAAAATTTTGGGGCCAAGAGAATGTGACTCTGAGGAGAAAAACAAAAATAACTGGACTAGAGAAAGTCACCCAGATGTGAGCTACAGAACATGTTATGAATGTGATAAAAAAGAACATTTAAAATACAATTGTCCTAAGTTAAATAACAAAGAAATAAAGTCAGGTTCAAAAGCAGCATATTGTATAAAGTCAGTCAGACCTACAGAGAAAGACTATTACCACAAGGAGAGCCCAGAGGCTGCAATTGCCATGGAAACACAAGCCATTGAAAGAGAAACTGACTCTGAAAGCTCATGGCTCTCAATAATTTGTTTCTTTGTATCAACTGCACCACAAGAACTTAGCTTAAGAGGAATACAGAGAAATGATACAAATACATGATACTTGTATAGGGGATTATAGTGATTCTGGTGCAGAAGTGTGTATAATCAAGCCACACTTAGGGCTCATTTTCACTTGCATTTAAATCACTTTGAGAATCACATTGACACCAGGTCTCTGAATCTATTCAGGCATAGTTCCCACTATGGAAGTGTATTATTTCATTATTCCATGAATTCATTACTTTTTTTTTTTTTACATGATTGTCATTGTCACTTGATTTGCACCGCTGTGAATCAAATTGCATCATCAGTGGGGCAGAGGAAATTTCCGTGGCACTCATGGGTGCCTCCGAGAAGGCAATGCTGCTCCTCCTGCTTGGTGGGCAGCAGAACCAGCTTCAGTGGCAACAAGAGCAGCAGCAGGAAACCTCAGTCCCCTTCCTCCTCCTCTTTTGCCTTTGCCACTGCTGCTGCCCAACTGCTCTCAACAAGAGGAAGGGCGAGGCATATCCATAGAAGAGGGAACCTTGTCCTCCTTGGTGGTGAGGACAGTGGGTCACCCTGGTTATGGGGTTGGACCCAAGGTAAAAAGTTTGGGGCTCCTGTCAGTGTTTCCCCCCACTCTCATAACCATCATTTATACAGAAAGGCTGAGGAAATGACTCCAGGACATGGTGACCAGAAGTCATCCTCCTTTCCCAGGGCATGTTCTCCATTTTCACCTTCTGTCCAGGAGGAATAATAAAGGGTCCTCCATTTGGAGCAGGACTAAGAAGCATGAATTGACATTTATATATGAGTGCTTTTAACTCCAGAGCCTTTGTGCTCACATTTAAAACTGGCATTGCATGAAGTCACTGGAAGCCCAATGGCAAGGAATTTGGGCCACTGAGGAGCCACTGAGGGAGGGAGGGAGGGAGGGAGGGAGGGAGGGGAGAGATGTCAGAGAGAGAGAGAGAGAGAGAGAGAGAGAATTTCTTTTCCTAGCCAAATCCTCAACTCAAATGGAGGACCTGCCAGCAAAAATGGGAGAAATCACACATACACACAAGCTAAACACACACATATAAATTCATGCTTCCTAATGCTCAAGATGGAGGACATTTTGGTATTCCTCCTGGACAGAAGGTTGGAATATAGAATGTGTCCTGGGAAAGGAGGACGACCCTAAGGCATCCTATCATGGAGTTTTCTTGGCCAGTTTCTTCAGAGGAGGGTTTGCCATTGCCCTCCTCTGAGGCTGAGAGAGTGGGTTTCCATGGGTCAGTGGGGATTCAAACGCTGGTCTCCTGAGTCTTAGTCCAACACTCAAGGCACTATATCAGCCTGGCTCTCTACTCAGTTGTAAATCCCCCTATTGCAATGGCACTTACTCATGAGCAAGTGGCTATTAGGACTGTGGCACTGGATTCTATAGGAAGCCAGGGCTCACAGAGTGCCTAGCTAAGCAGGGATTTGAATCCTGAGTCTTTTGCTGGCAATCTACTCAGATGTAAATCTCATTTTTGCAATGGCACTTACTTGTGGGTAAGTGGCTATTAGGACTGCAGCATGGGATTCTATAGAAACCCTTAACATAACATAACATAACATAACATAACATAACATAACATAGGAACCCATAATTCACAGAGGAGGTTTCCCTAGCTAAGCGGGGATTTGAACCCTGGGTCCTTTGCTGGCTCTCTACTCAGATGTAAATCCCCCTATTGAAATGGCACTTACTCACAGGTAAGTGGATATTAGGACTGTGGTGTTGAATTCTATAGAAACCCAGAGCTCACAGAAGGGGTTTCCCTAGTTAAGCAGGGATTTGAACCTTGGGTACTTTGCTGGCCAGGCCTCCTTGTGGGTTTGATGGGCCTGGGTTGAGGGGTGTCTCTCCTTGCTGCCATTAAAGGAAGGGCCAGCAACTTCCAAGTGGCCTCCTCTTTGTCAAGGGGCCAACTTTGGTGGAGCTGTGCTGGGCCTTGGCTTTTCTGCAGGTGGGGAAGGGCCCCCCACAAAGAGACTCCAGAGCCCAGGGCCAGGGTGGGCAGATGCCCTCACTGCAAAGGAAGGCAAGACACCACCAAATGGAGGACCTGCCAGAAAAAATTGTGGGACATCATCGACTTCCGGTTGGTGATGGCGCTCTGAGAAGACTTTCTCCAGGATTCTCTTTGAGACTGACTCACATTTTGAGGGATTTGGGCCCCTGATCTAATCTTCGGGGGTCCAGAAATTGCTCCCTAGGTATAGGGAGATCAGAGAGTTCTTGACAGAGGTCTGGGATCCGAGGTGTCATTTATTCTTGCTAGTAGGTGATGCAGGTCTGGAAAGGCCTGTGACACCCCGGCAGACTCGGTGGGACCAAAGAGCAAACCACAACCTCAAGGCGGCAGTGAGAACTATCACACAAGATCACCACCAATTTTTAACTTTTGTATTGATTAAATTTGTTTGGAGCCTTGAAGGTGAGCTGGTATCTTGAGAAGATAATTTAATAACTCGTAATATCAATATCCAGAAGACCTTGTTTGAGATTATTGGATTTGTCTAAGAAGAATTAATCTAATGTTGATTTCAAATGGTTGATTGGAAGAAATAATGATTTAAACTATGATTTGAACTGATAAATTTTTTTGATCTTTTCTTTTTCATTTTCAACTCTTATTTTGACAAGAAGGATTTTGGACAAAGATCAGATATAAGATATAAGATAAAAGACATAGCACTTAAAGACATATTAATTTCTATATCTAAACTTTCAATTTGAGTTTTAAGTTCTTTCTCTTCAAGATTTATAGCAGCAAAAAAATCAATCCAACATTATTTACCTTTACAATCCATATTTTTGGATTTTGGCCCTGCTTTTGTATGCTGTGGGGGAGTCTGGTTGTCCTTGAATTCAAAGACTAGATCACCAGGTGTCCGGATGGAGGCTTCAGTGGCGGAGTTGAAAGGAGGAAGAGTTGCATGGAAGTTGGGTCTATAGAGTCACCATAGAGTCACTCTGTTAATGGAGCACCACTGAAAGAGATAACAATAGAAACAACTTCTGAGATAGCTAGACTGTCGACAAGAAGGACTAACTATAGACTTGGGCTTTATGATAACAGACAGATGATAACAGAGTGACTTAGAGTGCTGGAAGAAGAAGAAATTATAGAGGTGTAGAGGAAAGCATGGAACAAGATAGTGGAAGCAAGAGGAAGAAAAGAAGAAGAGAATCTGGATGGAAAAGAATTTGGAAAGCTAGACAGTAGAAATAATAGAAATAGAAAATCAATGTAAAAGGTTCATAAAAGTTGAGAAGGAGAATTCACAGGCAGGTGGTTTGTTTAAAGATATAGATGATTAAACATTGGATATTCATAGAAGTGTGTGATATTGGATGGAACTGAGATAAGTTCCATTCACCTATTGATTCTGTATATATAATTTAGCAAAATTGGGTAACTTGGGAAAATTATCTTTTTTCAATATTGTTTGCTGATAGACTTGTCTGTTGTGAACATAATGCAGTCTGACCAGGTTGATAGAATGACCTCTAGGGGTCAGGCTCAGAGATTAAATTCCCAAGCACAAAATCAAAGGAGACCTTCTGTAGAAAAATTGAAGAATCCTGATATAAACAAAATTATTCTGGAAAAAATAGAAATGTTATCTGTAAATTTTACCCAACAATAGAATGATTTTAAGAAAGAGATTAAATACAAAATTTGGGCTGATTTGAAGGATATTAATCAAAATGTGGATAGATTGTTGGCAGATATGCAATTGACAAAAAGGAGAGTGGACATCTTAGAATTCAAATGTGATAAAATTAAAATGAATTTGGCTAAAACGGAAAATAAAAAAGAGGAAGAATTAGATAAGAAAGCTGTCTGAGAACAGAGAATGAGAGAAAGAGTAGTGAAATTAAGAGGACTGATGGAGGAGAAAAACAAAAAATTAATGGAGAAATTAGTTCCTAAAATTGCTTTGTTTCTAGATAAAAAAAATTCAAAATTTTGAGATGGAAATAGACAAGCTGTACCGAGTGAATTCTTTGGTAGCTAAACAAAGGAGTTTACCTAGAGATGTAGTTATCCACTTTTTAAGAAGGGAAACACAGGATCTTTTTCTTAATAAACTTAAAAAATCTCCTTTATACCAGTGAGATTGTTGAGGAGATGAAGGAAATACTCAAGTTTAATGGCTCTCCTTAGAAAGGAGAAGATCCAGTACAGATGGGAGGTTCCTGAGGGATTGTCTTTCTGGTGGAAAAAGAAAGGGGTGAGGATTTCATCTCCTGAACAGGCTAGCAGTTTCATAAGACAAACGTTTGGGAGAATGAACCCACAGGATAGAAAGAAGGATAGTCCATATGTAGGTGCTCAAGGAGAAGAGGAGGGGGTGGCTGATGCCGCAACCTCAAATGCTATAATAATAAGGGGTAGTGATGTGGAAGATGAAGGGACTGATGATGAAGAAGAGGAAGAAATGAAATTGAATCTCACTTCTGAAGATGAGATTGTAAATCTGGACTGTCAGGAAGAAAAACAAATTAAGGGTTTGCTATCTCCTGTGAAACTTGGGATAGAAGAATATTTTGGTAATTGATTGTGATTAAGCCGGTGTATTGTAACATATTACAAATTCTTTGTACGATATAAATATTTGATTTGAAATGGATCCAGGTGATAATTAAAAAATTGGGACATGGAATGTCTAAGGAATGAACACTCTACAAAAAAGGGGGAAAAAATTCCACTACCTACAAAAACTGAATTTGGACATTTATTGTTTACAAGAAACTAGAATCAGAAAAAGAGATGTCAAATATTTACGTTGTGTTAAATTAAGTTATGAAGTTTTTGCGGCTTCAAATTATAAAAAGAAAGGCATAGTTTTCTATGGTAAATCAAAATATGAAGCAAAGAAAGTTTATGATGATCCACAGGGACATTTTCTAATGCTGGAGTTGATTTCTGAACAGAATTTTTTTTTCTTGATTGGTATATACGGCCCCTTGGAAAATAAAGGCATATTTTATATATATATATATAAAAGAGAAATTTTTATTACCCTTAAACATGATAACATAATTATGATGGGGGATTTGAATGGGGTGGTCGATCAAAAATTTGATAGAATTTCATACAAACTGGTTAAAAATGATCAAGGGAAAGACTTTTTTGAATTGACTGATGTAATGATGTTACAAGACACATGGAGATTTAAATATAATAAAACCAAGGATTATACTTTCTATTCCAACAGGCACCACTCATGGTCGAGGCTTGATATGATTTAGCTTTCCCAACATTTAATGTATAAAATTACTAAATTAAAAAATTATACCGAAGGTATGGTCAGATCATAACCCTGTGATAATGGATTTGCAGTTTGGAAAAAAAACAATACAACTGGAGGTTGAATGGCAATATTTTGAAAGATTAAAAAAATATGTTTAGATTTAAAAAAAACAAATTACTAATTATTTTGAGGAAAATATGAATAAAGGTACTCCAACCCATATTGAATGGGATGTAGCTAAAGTGATTATAAGGGGCTATATAATAAAAAAACAACAACAACCATAGAATGGGAAAAAAAGAAGAGAGAGAAAGAGACTAAATTAAATGCAAAATTAAAAAGATTCAAAACTATATTGAAAAATGACCCCAGCAATGTTGATGTCATGAATGAAATTAAATATAATCAAAAACAATTATCAATTTTAATGATGGAAGAAAATTGAAAACAAACTTAAATTTGTAAAACATAAATATTATGAAAGTGCAAATAAACCTGGGAAGTTATTAGCCTGTGCTTTGAGACAAGAAAGAGCTCAAAGATCCATAGTAAAAATTAGAGATGGATCTAAAATAGTGATGGATAGGAGGCAGATTCAGTATTTTTTTGTTAGACATTTTACCAATTTATACAAAGAAACTTCCAGAAAACAAATAGAAATTCAAATATATCTGGATAAAGTTGAGATTAACTAAGGAACAAAAAGCTATGTTATATAAACCAATTACAGATAATGAATTAATGGAGGCTATAAAAAAATTGAAACTGTTGAAATCTCCTAGTCCTGATGGATTTGTAAATGAGTTCTATAAAATCTTTGAAGCACAGCTAAGCTCTCCTCTTTTGGAAACTATGAGTGGAATCCTTAACGACCAAGTTCCCCAAACATGAAACACAGCAAACATTGCTTTAATTCCAAAAAAAGGTAAGGATTGTTTAGATCCTAATAATTTTCAGCCAATTTCTCTTTTAAATACAAATTATAAATTATTTGCTGCTATATTGGCAGAAAGATTAAAGAAAATATTAGATAATTGGATACATATGGATCAGAATGGCTTTCTCTCTGGTAGAAAAATAAAAAAAATATTAGGAATTTGTTAAATTTAATAGAAATTCATGAACAAATTTACCTAAAAATTGGCAATGATCTTTCTAGATGCTGAGAAAGCATTTGATAACATAAATTGGAATTTCATGTTTGGGGTCTTGGAAAAATTGATGTAGGTGAGCATTTTATAAATTGGATTAAGAAGATATATTCAACGCAAGAAGCCAGTATTATAATAAATGGAGAAAACTCAACATTTTTGAACATAATGAAAGGGGTTCATCAGGGATGTCCTCTGGCTCCCCTTTTGTTTATTCTTACCTTAGAGATTTTACTAAATAAAATTAGAGATGATAAAGTAATTAAAGGAGTTGAAATTAGGAAGGAAAAGTATAAAATCCGAGCATATGGAGATGATGTGGTCTTGACAATTTCAAACCCAGAAGAAAATATGGAAGATTTAATGCAAATTCTTAAGAACCACAGAGATGTTTCAGGATATGGAATCAATAGATTAAAAACAGTAATGATCCTGTTAAATATCTCCGATAAAGAAGCAGAGAATATTATTTTAAAAATAGGATTTAGGAGAGTGAATAAGGTAAAATATCTGGGGATTATATTAACAATGAAAAATATGGAGCTATTTAAAAATAATTATGTCAAAATTTGGAGTGAGATTAAGAAAAAAATTAAAAGATGGGATCATTTAAATTTGTCATTGATGGGATGAATAGCTGTAATAAAAATGGTAGTTTTACCAAAAATGATGTTCTATTTCCAAAATACACCAATCATTACAAATGAGTTGCCATTCCATGAATGGAACAGGGACATGTCTGACTTTATTTGGAAAAAGAAAAAATCAAGAGTCAAAATAAGAATCCTTCCGGATACTATTGACGGGGGGGGGGGGGGGGGGGGTTATCCCTCTCTAATTTAATATGGTATTATGAGGCATGTGCTCTGGAATGGTTGTATGACTGGTTTAAATTGAAGAATACTAGATTGTTGACACTTAAAAGGTATGAGTTATTATACGGCTTCCATGCACATGATAAGGCAAAGATGGACAGAAGTTTTAAATATCATTATTTCTGTAAAGCTCTTCTAAGAGTGTGGATGAAATAGGGAAAAAATGGTGTTTAAAAATTCCCTCATGGGCCTCTCCGGCTGAAGCATTACTAAAAAAGGAACTGTATACTGAAGAAAAATGGATTTGTTATTAAAAAAAATTGATAAAAGTTGAGAAGGATCAAGTGACTTTTAAAACTCAGAAGGATCTGTCAATGATTGGATTTAACGATAATTGGTTTACATATAGACAAATATTAGAAAGATTCAAATTGGATAATAAATTGTATGGAATTGGTACAATTAATATAGAATTTGAGAAAGTCCTGAGGGGCGAACCGACTAAACTAATTTCTAAGTTTTATAAATTAATAAGTAATTGGGATCTAGAGGAGGAAACAGTTAAAGATTTAAAGCAGACTATACAGTTAGAGCAATGGGAAAAATTATGGAACATAAAGATAAAATATACAGTAAACGTTGAACTAAGGGAAAATGTATGCAAATCATTATTTAGATGGTATCTAACCCCACATAGGTTGTCCAAAATGTATAAAGGATATAACCCGGTTTGTTGGAAGTGTGGTTCTGAACTTAGAACATACCTTCATATGTGGTGGAACTGCTCTTTAGCAGTAAAATTTTGGAAAATGATTCAAGAAGAAATGAGGAAAATTTTTAATTTTAAAACTCACTCGGATCCCAAATTATATTTATTGAATCTTGTTGCGGATAGCAAATTAAAAACAGAAGAAGAGAGACTGATATTATTTCCTATAGTAGCAGCCAGAATAGTATATGCTAAATATTGGAAACAGAAGGAAATTCCAATATTAGAGGAATGGAAACTTAAAATTTTTGATATTTGTGAGATGGATAAATTATCACTTTTAATTAAAAATAAGGCAATGTCTGGTTTTTATAAAGACTGGAAATTGTGGATCTCCTATGTATGATAATGGAAAACAAATAGATATAAGGCAATAATATCGTAATTCTTAGACATATAGGTGAATTTAAGATGCCCTCAAAGTGCATAAAATATATGGCATAATAATATTATAATAAATAATATTGTTAATTAAAAGATAAGAGTGAAACATTTAACGGTTTTAATATATAGCATTGATCGATAGGTAGTGATAGACATTTGCATTTTTCCAATAATTAGTACTGTCCTGTGTAGGTTTTATACATCTTTAATATATATTTAATTTATATTTAATATATATTTAACATATGATATTATTGTTTATTGATTCTGGATTTACAACTTTAAAGGATTTGAGTTATATATTGTGATGATATAGTACTAGTTCTTATGTCCAGCTTAGGAAGTAAGTATGGGGGGAAGCAGATGGCACATTGTGCCATCTTGAAGGCAAGGAAAGGAAGGGGCAGCCTCATGCTGGGCACCCCAACCCCTTCCCAAATACATCATCAGAGCGCCTGTCGCTCCACATGACGGGCGCTCCAATGATGTACTTCTGCCGCAGCGTCCGCACATGCTGTGGTGGAAGAGACGCTGAAGAGGTGCCCAATGCCTCTTGTGGTGCCCCTTCCACACCTTGTGGAAGGAGTGCTATTTTAGCACTCCTTCCAGGGCCCAAAAAGGGGAGGATTGGGGCCGAGGAGTACGGCTACCTCAGCCCCAATCCGCAGCTTCTCAGGGCGGCCCACGGCTGCCCGTCTGCTTAGGGCTTCTGTCTTATGTCTATATGTGATTTTGGTTATTTTTCTTTTTTATGTGTTGTTTTGTATGTTTTGTATTGTTTTTATACTGTAAAAAAAAATTGTGGGACATCACACACACACAGAGAAGCTAAAAGCACAGCATATAAATTCATGCTTCCTAGTCATGCTCAGAATGGAGAATGTCTTGGAATTCCTCCTGGGCAGAAGGTTGGAATGTAGGATGGGTCCTGAGAAAGGAGAGGGGAAAATGGTGGATTTCCCAAAAACCAGAGGTGAGTTGGGTTACACCCTCTGCCAGCCTTCTGCCATTAGTCCCTCCCCTCTGGTGTGATGTAATTCAGGTCTGCCATTCCCACTTACTGGGCACACTTGCTAATCAATTCTTTTCAAACAAACCATAAAAAACCCTACTCTTTAAAAAGATCACTTTTTTGGTGTTCGTCTTGCTTCAAAGTGAGTCTGAATGATTGTAGTGGCATCTGAAACCATTTCCAGTGTGAATGAGGTGCATATAAAGTGATCAGGCAAATTGCTTCTAATCATGATAGGAATGAAGCCTTAGTGGAGCCTCAATATATTTTCCCAGATGAGACTTTGATTCTAAAGGGTTTAGGATTTTCAGTTTCAGTAGCCCAGTTAGCTCATTCAGAGGATATAAGATGCCATGGAATTTTGAAATATATGATTATATTCCTGCTGATATTTTAAAAAAGAAACAGGTATGTTCTACAATAGGAAAAGTAGTAGTGGTCTGGTACATTACAAATTTGGTGGCGGTGGTGGGATGACAAAACCCAATGGGGCTGCCACCACAGTAAAATAGTTGGGTGAGTGGGACTCATCTTCACACCTCTACATCTGATTTTAGTTTAGTTGTTTTGTTTAGTTGTTAAAACTTCCCTCACTTTTTCAGTTGAAGAAACCCACAGAAGCCAATAATCAGTCAACAGAAATACCTTACAACAAGGAAAGGGGAATCTCAAGTCCATTGTTGCATCTGAGTCAGTGGGTTCACCAATCCAGAATTTCTTGTTTTCTTGCCCTCTCAAAAAGGCAACAGAGAGGACAAAGGCAAAATCAGGGACCTCTATTGTTGGGGATCCAGCTTCATCCCCACACCACATCTTTTCTATAATGTTAAAGTGAAGAGAACTGAAGCACAGTTTATGTATCAAAAGTAGGCCTGATCACAGGACTCAACCTATTCTTAAATTGCTGGCTGTCTTTCCCTAGCTTTGCTTCTCCCTTGCTTTTCTCTCATGAGAAAAGAAAGGGAAGCTCACTTAACTGGCTACCAAATTGATTATAAGTGATCCTGTGTGGCGCTTTAGCTGGGGAGGCAAGACTGTCAGAACATATGGTCACATCCTTAATGTCATCCAGTCTGTGATAATGGGATAGTGATAATCTGGCCCAGTGTTCAAAACCGGTTCCCTACCTGCACTATACAATATGCATGCAAAATAAAACCACATAACTCTTAACAAGCAAGACTTACAGAGTTTAGTGGGGGATAGGGCCAATGAGGCAAAAAGTACATAAAGAGAAGTTGTACTTTTCTCCCAAATAAAAGGATGATCACAATGTTATAATTTTAATGTTGTAAGCTGCCCTGATTGCTCTGCAGAGGGGTGGGATATTATTATTATTATTATTATTATTATTATTATTATTATTATTATTATTATTATTTCCATATACAATTTTGGTATGGCATGGAGGCAGTTATGATCATGTCAGGCATTTTAATACCTACCAATTGCTTAGGATGTAGAGTGAAGTGAAGAGAGTGACACAAATATTTGGCCTAATGTACCATATATGAATCATACCTGCTCTTCCCACCAACTTGGACTGTGGTAGACATGGTAGTCCCTGAGCTAGGCTAAAATTGTATAACACCTTTGCAATCTTCTCATATGGACATTCTTCTTTGCTTGATCTGAAGCATGAATCTTGCCCAATGGCCCTAGCATCCTTCAGGTTGTGATGGAATTAGTAACACTCTAGCACCATACTCAACAAGAAAATTGCATGCTATTACATGAAGAGTTCTGCTTGATGGGCAGTAAACCTGAGGGGCATACTACCCCCAAAATAGATGCAGGGCCTTAGATCCTTTAAGATCCAGCTTAAACCTAGAGTGAATTCACTACCTATAACCTGGAAGTTAGCAGCTTCCACTGGTGAATACCTAAACAGGGTGATAGTGAAGTAATTAGCAGTTTCAGCTACACTTTAATGATGCCTGTTAGGCACTCTACAAATAAATAGCAATAATGGAAAAATGCCACTAGGTTTCTTCATATCTGTGTAAGGATCTGTGTTCCCATGCCTGCATGCACATGGATATTCCCAGAAAGGTTTTGCTTGCAGTATCTAATTCTTGTTAGATGGTGAAAATAAACTCAAACACAGGATTCAAACATATTTTTACAGATAGTTTCCCCCTTTTTGTTAGCAATCTTTTAGTGCTAACAATGCTGAGCTGGCTAATTAGTAATAGGCACAGTGGGAAGCAGCTGTCTAAATGCATTAAAGATACCAGATCCCATCCAGTCTCAGAAGTTAAGCAGGGTAAGCTCTAGTTACTACTTAGATGGGAGCCTGCCAATATATACCAGGTGTTGTAGGTTATATTTCAGAGGAAGGAACTGGCAAAACCACCTTTGAGTATTCCATGTCTAAAGAAATCTTATGGCATTAATGGAGTTAACATGAGTTGACAAGTGACTGGAAGATACATACACACACATGATGTGAAGCAGGTACTGTACAAGCTTATGTAATATAGAGTATTTTCCACCAGCCAAGCCTTTGTCATCCCTCCTAAATAATACAGCAAACCTGATTTGCCTCTTCCAGACTCTTACAATGGTGGGAACATTGGGATTCTAACATATTTCAATGTTGTATGTGCATTGGACTTTTTGTGCACATTTGCATAAATATCATGGACATTATGCATATTGACACTTACTAGAATGAATGTAAGGTTTATGTAGTGAATATTCACAACCTGTAATCTCACTTGATGTGTACAGATTGATTTGGGTTGCATAAATTATCCATCTTCCCCAGACATTGGGGTCCAAATATACAAGGATCCTCATAGATGATATCACATATTAGACTGTACTAATGTGTGTATATATGCACACATACATGCAAGATTTTTTATCATTTAAAAATGGAAGTCCATTCAGATAAATATCTGAGCAAACTTCTTTCTATTTAGGGAGTAAAATAAGAGCCATATTTCGATCTTTTGGAACTTATATCCTAATTATATCCTAATGTTCTTCTAAATACCTGATTTATGATCTTGAGTTTTAGTAATACTGTGGTGATGCATATAGATTTATTTTAATGACAAATAACAAACCTAGGCAGCACTCCTATACATATTTATCTGAGAGTAATTCCCACTAAACTTAATGGGGATAATTAATTATGTTTGATTATGTTCAAATTAAGAAAAAAAGTACTGAAAATGAAAATTCTGTTTACGTTGTAATTAAACATGGCAGAATGCCCAATGGGGGAAAATGCTTCTTTTTGTCATGTATTGAACTAGAAGATTATTTGTATTTAACATATAAAATCCTTCCCCAGAACCTTTAGAAAAAGACCCAGAATATATGTGTGTGTGTGTGTTCTTTTGTTTTGTTTTGGCTGTGGCTGCATGTTCTTGGCCTGATATAAGACACTGTTTAGGCATGATAATTGCTAGCCATCCAAGAACTCTTACTCTGATTCTTCCTCCTATATCTCTTCTTCCCTTTGGTTCTCAGTGGGGGTAGCAATATTCTTTCATCAATTTTATACTCAAGATATAATAATATTACCAAGAATATCCCAGGAAATAATGATATTACTGTGAATATTCACTACTCTCACAGCCATATTCTTCAAATATCAATGTGTTTTGGATTAGACTATTAATATCACCTGCAGGAAGGAAACAGTCAGAAGCTTGAAATCTGATGGACTTATTCAGAAAACTGTTTTAGCAAAATCAGTGGGAGATTTTGTTTGAATGAAAAATGCAGGTCTGGGCTTGTGCTCCAATTTTTGCCCTCGAGGAAGAGCAATTGACATGAAGCATAATGAACACAATGAAGGAGAGAGAGAGAGAGAGACTTTGGGATGTCTCGCTATACATCCTTAAAGAGGAGACTGAAACCTTGACAAAAGTCAGAATGCATTTCTTCTCATCTCATAATGAAGTACCTTTTGGGAACAAGCGGGGGGGAGCACACATGCATACTCACACAATTCTCAAATTCATAATAGCACACCTGCCACCTAGACTAAAGTTTGTTAATTAGCACCTGGGAAGTGTTTCCCAAGTATTTAGAAGTGTGTTGCTCAAGCTCTGGGAGGTGTTCATCACAGTCAGCTCTTCACATGTAACCTATTAGTGGAATATTTAAAAACTCTATACAGAAAATTATGGTAAGTATAATAGATACAAATACACACACGTGTGTGTGTGCACATGCAACTGCATGTGTGCGCACACACACACACACACCTGGATATACAACAAAATTTGTTCCGTATCACAGAATCGTCATTGAAAATAGGTACATTTGTATACAGTTAGTAGAACTGCATATATTTCTTTCTCTTCACCTAAATGTTGGATTCTTTCAATTAAAATTTGATTGATCTCAATAAGGACAGCTTTGTGTGGGTGTTGACATCTTTAAGATATTCTTCCCCTAGACTTTTTTGGATTTATAAGATGCAGTATGCACTTTTTTAAAGTCCTGGAAGAAATTGTGAAGACCTTTTAAGTAGAATGAGTTTTCATAGTCATAGTCAGTGGCAGCTGGTGCTTCCAGTGTCAGTGGAGTGTTGAATCTGCCCTAAAACTGTCTAAAGGTTTGACCAAGGTGATGAATTTATTTTCAGGAGAGAGTTCAGCACCCTGGATAGCTCCCTTAAGCTTCATACAAAGCAAAATCAGAGCAGATTCACTATCACAGCAGTCCTTAACTTTTTCTTTACTTTAGACCCCTTTTATATATCTTTTGTTGCTACAAACCACAAGAACTTAACTCAAGATTTAAAATCCTAAAAATAGATAGATAGATAGATAGATAGATGATAGATAGATAGATAGATAGATAGATAGATAGATAGATAGATAATTTAAAAAAATCTGCCAAGCTGAGCTGACTAGATCACGTCCTCTCTCTCTCCCAGCATGTGCTTTTTGGCCAACAAAGACCTCTCTCATATATTTCCTCCACTCTGAATGTGCCAGTACTAGTGTCAAGTGGAGTTGGGACTTTGCTAGCTGAGTGTGTTTGTGTGTGCATGAGATGTGGATGGATCGAGCTTTCCTCTGATTCCTCCACCCAGGCACTGCTTTGATGCATGCAGGGGGAGGTTCCTCAATACAGTGCCAAACATACATGAGGATGCATATATACACACACATGTGTAATACACTCCCTTCCTCACAGACATCCAGAGTGTTGCTCCCTCTGCTGTATAACTGCTGGTATTGCTGCTGCTAATACTGTTGCTTACACCAGACAGTATGACTGCTCACCTGCCTGCCAGCCTCTTCCTCTCTCTCTTCACCTCAGGTTCTGTGTACACTGACAGCCCAAAGGCTGACATGTTTCTTCATTACATTTTTTTTTATTCCATTAAAAGAAGGCAGACAAGAGGGAAAGGTTGGAAGCAGTGAGCAAGGAGGTATGTCTGGCGGGGGATGTGGGGACATGTTTGGCCAAGGATTTTTGCCATGGGGACATCTTCTTGCCTTTTTCTTTTGCAGGAACCAGTGAAGAAACAGCCAAGGCAAGTAGGGCTGGGAAGACAGAGGCAAAAGAGGGCTGATGGAAGAGATGGAGCTCTCTCACACCTCTTCTTTCTCCTCCCGCTCTCTTTCACTCTGTACTTTTCCGTGTGGGTTTAAGCCAAACAGGCCTAGGTTTGTGTGAAAGGAGGAGAGTTGATATTCATGGACATTGCATCTCCCCCGGGGTCCATGGACAACAGTTTAAGAACTGTTACCCTATCCTAATGTCAAGGAAAGCATGCAATATCACTGAACAAAGAATACATTAGTGTGAACATTTTTCTAAGAGTGAAAACAACTTCCATAGCAGCAGTCAGATTGAGTTATGGATGACAATTAAATGATTGTGGATCACCTCATAATGGAAACTACATTTTTCATAGCTTCTAATTGTGATGAGAATTAAGGATGTGGAAGAAATTTATTCAATCTGAATTCACATCAATTTTTTTTTTTTACATTTGGGCAACACTCAATAGTCAAAAATGCTCAAAAGACATAGATTAAGGGGAGATGTACACACAAATGAGTATTTGCTGGAAATAACAAAAATGTATTCTGTGCAAGGAAATTTCTTGCAAAAAGATGTGCATTGAAGAGAATGTGAACCTGAACTGTAATGCATACATTAATGTGTATATTACAAAATAATTGCATGTGATTTTTTTAAACATGTAAGATCAGACTGAATGAAGATAAAAAAGATGATAAAGCAAGCAAAATTATGAGACTGTGAAATACATCAATCCCTTGATTGAAATACAGCCCAGTTTGAAGAGAGGGTGGAACAAACCTCTGTGAGAATCAAGACTGTCCAAATGAAGAGGACATTTATGTCAAAGGAGGATACTTTGAGAGCTAAGCTGTTATGATCTGGAAAGAAATGTAATATGACACCATAGGTGCTTTTTGGTACTGTTTAGCTGTCAATCTGCATTTTCCCATCCCAGTTTGGAAGAAAATGAAAAGTAAATTTAAAACCCAAAGAGATGCTTCTGAAGTCAATCTAAGAAAGAACCTGGCTTTTAAGTTTCTGTGTACAATTCAGTACTTTTTCTTTTCTTTCTTTCTTTTTCATACAGTGACTTCTGTATATCTTTGCAGTGTTACTTGATCTATGCTTCAAGGGCAGAACTGCCTATCATACTGTGTTTACTCTCTGAAAAAAATCTTCAGCTGGTGACATTGTGATAGGCAAGGACCTTGTTTGGTGCTGAGTAGTTGTTTTTCATTTCCTTTTCCTACCCCTTCCCACTGCATTAGAACAAAATGTAAGATGAGGACAATCTTATATATGTTTTGAGGAGAACTCAGCTTCAGTAGCAAACAGTGGAAAATTAAGATAGTAAACAAACACGGAGCATGCAAAATTATTTTTTTTAAAAAAAAATCATATAATGTAAGGTTTTTTTTATTCATTATGTGTTTTGGGGAAAATATTTAAAACATTTAAGTATGCATTAAAATAGTGCAAGCTTGTGTTTTGGGGAAAATATGGTTTTTTTTTTTTAGAAAATATTTAATATATTTTCTTTCCAGCTTCCAATTTAAATGCACATTTCACAAGATAGGGTGCAGAGATAGGTGTTTTAAAATCCAGAAAACCAATCAAGAAATCACAATAATAAAAGAGTGAAAACAACTTCCATAGCAGCAGAAAATACAGCTTGATGCATTACTAATAACCAATAGCATAAAACTCCAGAAACAGCCAAAAGACAACTGTAGAGTTCTTGTAGAGTGTTGTATAATGTATAGTCTGTTTAGCTTCACAGATGACTATGTGGTGACTGGAGAGAAGGTGTTTCTGTGGTAGCAGAATTTGGTATTTAAATAAAAGAATTGTTTTACTGTGCCACTTAAAAATCTGCAAGGTTGATGTGAAGTAGATTTATCTGGAGAAAGTATTGGGCAAATGGGGTGCTTACCACAGAAACAATTTCTCTCCAGTCACCACATAGTCACCTATAAAGACAACAATACTCAGATAAACTATTATTTAGACTATCCCACCATGTCATTATTTTGTGCCTTCAAGTCACTTTGATTTATGGCGGCCCTAAGGCATAATGACAGGATTTTCTTGACAAGCTTTGTTCTGAAGGGATTTGTACACCTTTCTCTGAGGCTGAGACACTGTGACATGCCCCAGATCAACTAGTGGGTTTCCATGAGGATTTGAACCTGAATTTTGGGCCAGTGCTGATATCACTGTGCAACACTGGCTACACAGACCAGCATTTTGTTATATATCCATGGTGATGGCTACCATTTAATGAAATCATTTTGTTTTGCATTCCTAATTTACTGTAGATCTTATTTCTACTGAGGAACAGGTGATCCCAAAGTTTACAGTAGTTAAAATGCCTGGGAACTAAGGAAAATATATGAATGCAGACCAGTCCTCTTCCCATGGTCTCATGAATCATGAGGGCTTAAACTGGGCACTGAGTTTATGCAAACTGGCCTCATCCTTAATTTGTATCTGTATACTACCCTTGCATACAGTATATAGATATAGGATATAAGATGGGTGACATGTGGCTTGATAGCATCGCATGTAAAAGGGATCTAGGAATCTTAGTGTACCACAAGCTGAACATGAGTCAACAGTATGATGCAGCAGCTAAAAAATGCCAATGCAATTCTAGACTGCGTCAATAGGAGAACAGTGTCTAGACTGAGGGAAGAAATACTACCACTTTATTCTGCTTTAGTCAGACCTCATCTGAAGTATTGTGTCCAATTCTGGGCATCACAATCCTAGAAGGATGTTGACAAGCTGGAACATGTCCAGAGGAGGGTGACCCAAATGTTGAAACCATGTCCCATGAAGAGTGGCTTAGAAAGCTGGGTATGCTTAGCCTGGTGAAGAGGTGAAATGATAGTCATGATTAAATATTTGGAAGGATGTCATATGGAAAAAGGAGCAATCTTTTTTTCTTCTGCTCCAGAGGTACAATGGATTCAAACTACAGGAAAAGAGATTCCATTTAAATATTAGGAAGAACTTCCTGATGGTGAGGGCTATCCAGCAGTGGAATACACTGCCTTGGAGTGTGTTAGAATATCCTTCTTTGGAAGTTTTTAAGGAGAGGCTGGGTGCCCATCTAATGGGTGTGCCTTGACTGTGTGTTCCTGCATGGCAGGGAGTTGGACTGGATGGGCCTTGTGGTCTCTTCCAACTCTATGATTCTATGATCCTAAGTTCCTTGACTTTGTTGTACTGGGCAGCAAAGTCTCCAGGGGCTCTTTACTAATGTTCACTTAACACAAGTAGAACTCCTCTGCATACTTTGCTACTAAACATAGCAAGAATTGGGTGATGAGCAGCTGAACTGATGTATACAAGCATATTGAGGATAATGGCAGCATGCATGGTCTTATCCATAACATATTTTAAGTTCTCACACAAAAGAATATGCAAAAATGGATAACTGCCTACACACAAATAATTTTGCTTACTATAGTCATCCACATTTCTGAAGAACCAAGCCACTATATAGCTGTAAGTGACTTGTCTCCAGCTAAGATCACACAATAAAAATTTCCATGGCTGATAAGGCAATTTGGGCAATATGAGCATGCTCCTGTTTTGAAGGGATGCAGCTTACACATATATATTCTATGCTCTGAGATCCACACATCTCTGTTCACATAGTGCAAGGTTCTTCATGGTTATTCTTCCAACTTGCTATCCATATTGTAGAAACCATAACATAAAAGTAATTTTATAATTACATTCAGTGAACAAATGAAAGTGAAGAGAGATTATGCTCACTGTGTATCTGTCTCTGGCTGTCTACTGACCTGTTCTCAATCTTCATAAGCCACAGGCACACCAGGGCTTATTTAGACTCCACCTCCATCTGTCAGTATAATCCTATTGCCACCACACCACTTTTTGCTTTCAAGAAAACCTTTGACCTTTTCCTTAGACTAAAGTATACTTATAGCAAGGTTTGCTGTGAGGGCAAGAATTGGTACAATGGTGAAATATATTGAAATCTGCATGTTTCTATCATTTAAAAAATAGGTTCCTCCAGAATGATATTACCTTTTACATTCAAGAGGGTAAAATATTCCAGCAGGAGAAAGCAGAAAGAAATTTACAGACATGTGGGACATTATTATATAAGATATTTGAAGTATCATGTACTGATCACAGCTGCTGCAGGGCAGTAAAAGCCAGTTTTAGATGGATAAATATTCTAATTCTACATGACACTTGGTGTGCTCCAGGTCTTCACTGATGGGGAAAATTTAAAACTATTGAGAATCTAGAGAATATTCAGGGTCTTCTGTTAAGACAATTACATGTTGATCTACCATTCCCAATGTGAGTCACCAGCAAGGGAACAATACAAAGCAGAATACTTGTGGGTTTCTCCTCTTCTCTCTGATTATGGGAGATATGTAGATATTGATACAAGGACACACACACACACTGCTATGTATCTATCTATAATCTATCAACCCTATCACCTATCAGTCTATTGTTCAGCATCTAGCATTAATGGCATATGACACCTTGCACTGGCACAAAAGACACAAGATGCCTCTTTTTGGGTTTAAACAGGCCACAACTTTTATTTTGCTGTACAGGGTCTATTTACAATATTAACAATTAGACTGTCAACACTTTTGTCACATGTGTGTGAGAAGGTGTAACCCACCCAGATGGGTGGTCCTTCACCATATGTGACAAATTAAGTAAACATCAATTACATTATCAACAACAATTTCGAAAACCCCTCCCCACCGGAAGTGATATCATATTACTTCATATGACGTAACTAACTAATGATGTCATGTATTTAACTACATACGTCACTTCTTTTAATTTAATGTTTGCCAAATTTACCCCCATTGAATTTAATTAGCCAGATTAATTTTCCTGTGGGGTGGGGATCATTACTCTCCACAAGAGGGGGTCAGCCTAGCTAGACATCCCCTCTCCCCCCTACAAACCTCTTTTCTGACTTGTTCAGAGAGTGCATGAACATAAATCTCCGAACCTTCAGCAGAGAGGTGCACCCCATGCCCTTGTACAGCTGAGGCCTTTCCAATTTAATTTCAGCATGCTCCATTATAACAATGCCCAGCTGAAATAACTGCTTGGCCACATGACGATTAAGCCATCTTTGGGTGCTGTTAATAGCTGCGTCCTTGCGAGTTCCAGGCCAGCTGCACCTTGGCAGCAGCTTAGTCCACAGGAGAATAGCTCCGGGCCAAATCTTTCTGATTTCCTGCATGTCTTTTACCATTTGCTTTGCCAGATGAAGACAAGGGACTTTCACAAGGTCATTTTCCCCCAGGTGTACAACTAAAACCCGGGGTTGAGGAAAAGATTTTGACATTTGGATGACCCAAGGAAGCAATGCTCCCCACATCATGCCCCTGAGGCCAAACCACTGAGTAACGCCGATGTTTGTCAGGCCCAAGTTAACATCACACCAGTGATCTAGCAGGTGGCATTTTGCCCAAAAGACAAAACTGTGGCCCACAATCCAAATCTTGCCATGGAAAAAGCCAGCTGAAAAGCAAGCAAAGCAAATTAGCATACTTGATCTGGGGTCTTATTACCAGAAGGCCGAATATAAGACTTAAAAGCCCTAGAACTCCACCGGCCAATTCGACAAACATCAGCTTCACTCAAATCGTGTGTGGCCGCAGTTGTCGCAGCTCCAATATGGAAGGAGTGAGAAGAAAAATAAGCTTGAGGCAACCTAGCTTGCCTAAGTGTCTCCTTCAATACTGCCCTAAATTGAAATTGAGTTAAGGGCATGCCTGATCCATGGAGAAAAAGGTAACCTGCCATTTTCGGCCTAATCCTCAAATAATTGGTCATTGTTAAGATGGGGTAAATTTGTTCAATAGGCACTTTGGCTAATTAAATAGACTGACATTTTGCTAACTGATCAGTTTTAGAGTGCCTAATGCAAATCTGAATCCCCTGTTCTGTTAGGATAACATCCGAGATTAACAATGCCCTGCCAGACTGATCATTACGAGATCCGGGCACGATCTCACTGATACATTGCAAAGAAAGCAATGGCAAAAACTGCCTTAAATAAAGCCGTTTCTTCAGGTGAATAGCAAATATCAGCTAGTTGTTCTCATAACTTAGTTAGGACTGTGACTGTTATTGGCCATCATGAGTCCTTTATGACAGGGGATTCTCTAGACCAGCCTTGCTCAGCTCTTTTAACCCTAAGTCTGTGGAAGGATCAAAGCAACCCCTTGCCCTGGAGTGAAAAGCCAGGGCAGCCAGCCTGCCTCTAATAGTAACAGGTGACAGGCCTGCCGGCCTGAGATGAACTATAAAATGCAGGAACCCTAATAGAACCCTAATGAACGACCGCCGGGTTGTCACACCAAAACCAGATGGTCTTGTTAGCAAACTGGCTTGCTCACAGGTGCACAGCCACTACATTGGGGAAAAGCTCCAAAAATGTCAGGTCTCTAGTAAGACTACATTCCATCCATGCAGAAGGCCATGCCTCTGCAGCCCATTGGCCATTCCAATAAACACCAAAGCCATGGGTGCCAGCAGCATCAGAGTGCACCTGAAAGTCTGCTCTCAGCAACATTTCAGATCTCCAAAATGAGACGCCATTGAATTACTCAAAAAATGAGTCCCAAACCTTCAAGTCATCTCAAATCCCCCTTGTGATCCTAATATGATGGTGTGGTGCAAACACACCCACCATAGTCCTTTATAGTCTTGCACAGAATGCTCGACCCGGGACTATTACCTTATAAGCGAAGTTTAGCAATCCTGTAAGGGATTGAAATTCATGAAGTGTAGCTTTCTGCTTCCCTCTCATTGACCTAACCTGCTGTTTCATGGCTACCAATTTGTCATTCGGTAATTGAGAAATTCCAACAACGGTGTCTATCTCGATACCTAAAAAGGTAAGCCGTGTGTCAGGCCCTTCTGTTTTCTCCTCAGCCAATGGAACTCTCAGCTCAGACATCAATTCTTGAAATTCAGCTAACGTATCCTTACATTGAGAGGAATTGGGATGACCAGCAATCAAAAAAAAAAATCATCTAAATAATGAGTTATGGCCCTATTGCCTGACCGCTTAACTGCACACCAATGAAGAAAGCTGCTGAAAGTCTCGAAAGCTGAACAAGAAATCGAGCACCCCATTGGCATGGCTTTATCAAATAATACTTTCCATCAAACTGAAATCCCAGTAGGTCAAAATCATCTGGGTGTACTGGGAGAAACCTGAAGGTGGATTTTATGTCACACTTCGATAAGAGGGCTCCCTTGCCTAATTTCCTAACCATGTTGACTGCTGAGTCAAACAATGCATACTTAACAGACGCAAGCTCAGAATCAATGGCATCATTCACAGAGTCACCATTCGGGTAAGACAAGTTGTGGATCAACCTAAATTCCCCAGGAGCTTTCTTGGGAACCACACCCAAAGGCGATAAACAAAGGGTGGGAATAGGCAACTCATCATGGGGGTCCAGAAATTCTTCTGGCAGCTATCTCTTTCACTAGCTTGTCCCTTACAATATTTGGTAATTCCCTCACGGAACGAGCATTGGGCGCATAGCGATGAACCCTGGCATCTGTGTAAGGGATGTGAAAGCCTAGGGAAAAGCCATAATATAAATACAATGCAGCCTCCTTATTTGGGTAGACCCTCAGCCATGCTACCATTGTATTTAATTTAATTGGTGATGGGGCCTTTTCCTCCCAGGAATGCTGGCTGAGGGGCATCTCCCACTCCTGATCGCTTACCTCTGTTGCAGGAAGTGTGTTACACTTGTGGTCAAACCTGCAGGGCTGCCTCTTCCACTTGCCTGTGTTAAAGTCCTATCAAATCCTAAATTGCTTCTTTTCTCCTGTGGCAGGCCTCGCATTCTGCCCTCTCAGCTGAGTAACCATGGGAACAAACCCATTCTCACACCTGCTCGAAGGGGAGGCCCCCACCATAACATCAGCCCATAGTTCAGACTGTACATGTCTCCAAGACAAGGAGCGATCTTGTGCAGCTCTCATTTTAAACTGCTCATCATATTGCAGCCAAGCTGCACCTCTCGCATTGTGATGGCAGTTGGTGTAAGCTTATATCATGATGTCTTGGCATTTAGAAAAGTCAGAAGACGTAAGGGGCTCTCTTTCTTCTATAACTTCCCTGTAAATGGTGAAACCCATAATCTAATTAACAAAATTGCGCTCCAGCTTAGAGCGTTTGAGCGCCTGAAACTCTTTTGGAAGGCTAAATACAATCCTATCCTTTACCACAATTCTTGGTTCAGGATCCCTAAAAATAAGATAAAATAGGTCAATGTAATCTCCCTTCCATATTATTTCTTTAGTAGAAACAGGAAGGTGTGAGCCAAGAGGTGTGGACTTCCCAGCATATGGAATGGATTCAGGGTGCATAGTTACTCTTGATAGCACAGGGGCACCCAAACACAGCTGTGGTATTACTAGCCAAAGCAATTGGCTGACCAACCTGCACCCTAGGGTCAGGCACCTGTGAAACCACAGGTGCCTGCACAGGTGCCAGTGAAACTGCAGGGATGGGGCGTTCTGAATCCGCACCCTGGTTAACCTGGCTACCTGGAGCCCATACCGAGGTGGGCCAATTTGCTTGTGAAGGATTAGTAGGAGACAAACCTGAGGTTGAAGCTTGCTGGGAAGCATCACCAGGCCATTGCAGATGTCCCCCAAAGTGTGGCCCCACAACAGCTCGGGTGTCAGGCAGAGAAGAAGAAGCAGCTGCCTGATCTCTCATCTGCACATCACGGGTTTCCTCCACCACACCAACACCTGGAAGAACCACTCCTCGCAAGAGGTTATAAAGATCAGCCACAGTGGGCTGTTCTGAAACAGGGGCAGCCGCACCCTGCATCTCCACACCTGGAACCCTTTTTAGGAGTTCCCATACATCGGCTATAGTGGGCTGCCCCGCCTCTATAGCCAAAACCACAGAAGGACCCGATGTAGCAGGAATGACCTGGGAGACAGGTACAGAGGGAGGGGCAACACTTCTGTGTCAGGGTTACCAGAAGTGCTGGCAGTAGGGCTGGCTGCTGTAGCCTGTAGCCCCTTCTGAATGAGCTGATTGCATACTGCAACACAGGCCTGCACTGTCTTGCCCAGTTGTGCAATCTGAGCAGCTATCTCATAATCTCTGCTGATAGATTGGGAAGGCCTCTTTGAAGCAGAGTGACTAAAGCTGGGTACCGCCAGAGCAGCGCGCCTCTTGGATTGAGCCTTATTGCAGGGCATTGTTTCCCCCCAGTGGATGAAACATGGGTCCTAAGCACTATCACCCAACCAAGTATGATACCACCAGGTCAAAAGGCCATCCTTCCCCAAATCTCAACAAGAGACGCAAATAGCCAGGAAGCGTCGCTGGCAACAGCCAAACCAGAGGGGGAAGGTGTCCACCAAGGGTCCTATTAGGCCCTTGTGCTAATTGCCTTCACACACACTCACCACTGGGGAGAGCTGTAAAAAACCCTCCCGAACCAGTGATGGGATCCCGACCTTACCAGACCGGGGTAGCCGGGGTGCCACAGAGCCTGGGATCAAGTTCCGGGTCTGCGCATCCAGTGAAGAAGACGCCAACCACAGCACCTGCCTCGGATAATGCCCTCCAAGTGTTGGAGATGCGGCAGCCCTTTCAGGTCCGAGGGGACTGGCCCAAAGGCCTCACTTGGCCTAAACCTCCAACTCCGCAGGGAGACTTAGGACAAGAACTCCCTTCGTGAATAGAATAAGTAAATAATCAGCTATAGCTGATTGCAGCCAAGCCAAGAAAATTGCTAGGCCAAAGCCAAGCGAATAGCCAGAGCACAGAGCAGAGCAATGTGACTCGCTCAGTTCAAACTCTAAAATGGCTGCTGCCACGTGGCAGTGCAGAACTATAAAGAACACACTCTCATGGGAAGTCTCGCGAGAGTACAGTCACCGTAAGACTTCCCAAGCACAAGCCATCATTGTGATTGGGCCAAACATACAGCCAACCAGAAGGTCCCTGCATGCTTGGCCAATCAGGCCTCTCATGTCCTTATATGGCTAGAGCAACAAGCAAAGGGGTGACTTTCTGTGCTTAAAGACTGCATTTTTAAAAAACACGTTTCTAAGGGGAAAGTTTTGATTTGATTTTTCTGAAAGGGAGCTACAGATGTCTTTTTTCCTCAAAGAGAATAGGTCACTTATTGTTAAAAGGACTTTGCTGTTAAATCCAAGTCTATAATTGAATGCATTATGTTTAGAGGATAGATCTAATCCTAAATGATTAATGTCATTAATATGTTGGAATCTAGAATGTCAGAATTTACAAAGAACACTTGAATATCAATTATTCCCTAGGGCAGAGACTTCATAGGATGTGTAACTTCATCTGAACCTACAAAGAGTAAAACATAGGAGAAAAATCAAATTAAAATGAAGCCTATTGAGTCTGACAAATTATATGTAGGAAGCGGGGAAAGTAGCCCAAATGAATAAAGTAAAAGTGGTGGATAATTAGGTATTCAGAACAATTTTCCCTGCTCTTTGTTGTTCCTCAAACAAGCTACATTACTAAAATAGATTTCAATACAGTTAAACATGTTTTTATGTTTTTTTCTCAAACTTCTAACTCAGTCCTTGATGCTATTTTCAGAAGTAAAAGTTTGTTCATCTAGTCCCAATAGGCAAACTGTGTATATAGTGGGGCCAAGGATTGGCTTTCAGTGTTAGGTGCCATCTACCACCATGTGCAGACCCTTTAAATTAAACTAAAGATCAGAAAAATTAAGGTCTGTGTGTGCAAACCACTGTGTATACAATTTACTTACTGTAAAGGGGGAAGGGTACCAATCTTCTGGGAATTACTGAGGTATTTAAGAGACATTGATTCATATTCCCTTCAAATGACAATATATACTGTCTAAGCAGAGATGGAAAGAATGCTTGAAAATATTTGAAAAAAATAATTGGAAAACAATGTTGAGTGTTGAGAAACTCTGATAAGAAGAATCCTGGACCAATCTTCACAGTTCAAGACTTATTTGGTACAAAATTTATATGTTGTTTTGCTCAGAAAACAGCATTTTCTCAATGGAAAATATTTCAGTGCATAAAATGCTGTAATGGGGGATTTATTCTGCATAAAATTCTCCTATGGTTGGTTTGCATAGAAAACATTTTCTGTGCAACAAAAACAAAAACTACTGATTACTGCTCAGAAAATACTATAGTGGAGAATTCATTTTTTGTAAAGACATGGTTGATCTGCACAGAAAACAGCATTTTCTGTGTAGGAGCTGATATTTCTTCATTGAAACATTATCTTCCATGCAAAAAATGCTGGTGTTTTATGTAGAAAATGCTGCAATAGGGATTTATTCTGCATTAAATTCACACACAAAAAACAATTTTCTGCACAGAAAACAGCATTTTATGTGCAGGAATTAATACTTTTGCATAGAAGTATTTTTTTTTTCCATGCAGAAAATGCTGCTTCCTCTGCAGGAAAAAAAAATTGATGTTTTCTGTGTAAAACAACCACATGTAAATTTTGCACAAGATAAGACCTGAATTGTGAAAATTGTGCCATTTTCAAATACTTCCTTGAAGTGGGAAGGAAACTGCTACAATTACTCATTGCTACCTTCTAGGATGGGCCTTTGCAGACTGCCAGAAATAGTGCAAATTGAGTCCACTTTAACTGCCCTGACTCAGTGCTAGGGAATCATGGGAACTGTAGTTTATTGTGGCACCAGAGCTCTCTGACAGAGAAGGCTCAATGTCTCAGAAAAAATACAATTCCCATGATTCCCTAGCACTGAGCCAGGGCAGTTAAAGTGGACTCAATTTGCACTATTTCTAGCAGTCTGCAATTTTATATAGGGATTATATCCCTGACAGACAAGAAGTTCTTGGCAGTGGCCCCACTTCTATGGAATACACTATCAGGTAAACTCCTTTAAGATCATTGCTTACAGAAGTGCCAAGTTCTCATGTCAGCATGTCAGTGATTCTCATGTCAGCAAATCCATACACTCCTCACTTCCTGTGTCTCAGTGTGTCTACTTTCTGTTTAAACTTTTTCATGTTGAGCTACAAACTCTAGTAATTCTCAATTGTACATGGGACCAATGCTCACTGCAGTGGTATAGTGGAGCCAGGACTAATAGGATTGAAGCCCTGGGACTTTTTGATTGGCAGGGACTATGACACAATCTGCAACTTCCTTTGTGCTCCCCTGTTTAGCTGAATTAACAGTAAATGGGCAGGGAATTTTTTTTCCAGCAACAATATATGATGATCAGCTATCCCTGCTGAAATTCAAATTATTTTGGAGTGGCTTCATGAAAGAGTGGTTTCTGATAGAGCTGATAACTTATTTAAATTGTTTTAGATTATCCTAGCCACCTGCATGTTTGGACTCAATGGGATTATTGCTAAGGACTATCCTGCATTTCATAATTTACCACTACATAAATGCAAACAAAAATCCACCAAACAGTGATACCTTTACTGGCCAACAAAATGCACAACATACTTGTTGAAAGCTTTCAAAGCTCCATGGGCTTCTTCATCAGGCAAGATGTTACAAACCAAGCAGGAGCAAAACAATTGGAGATGTTAGTCAGATGCCTGCATTTTGTTGTTTCTGATACCACATTGTAGCTGCAACAGGAAACCCTGAAGATTGAGCCAGTGGACTGGGATCTTCAACCAAGACAAAACAATTTTTCTTCTTAAATTTGGACTGGATTGGCAGGTTTTACCTCTGCACCTTCCAAAGTGTTCCTGATGCAAAAACATGGAGGCTTCTTGAGAAATAATAAATAGACATAATAAAACAAGAGTGAGTGAATAAAATCAGAGAGGAATGGGACATTTTGAGTCAGATAATTACACAAATTTTCAATCAGTAAATAAAAATTTAAGTAGAATGGAGTGGCATTAACAGTGAGGAGAGATGTATCAAAAGCAGTCAATGGATATAATGCAAAATCTGACTGAAAAATATAAAAATTCAGGAAAAAAAACTAATTGATATAACCATAATCCAAGTTTATGCTTCAACTACAGAGGCTGAAGGAAAAGAAACTGAAAGGTTCTATGCTGGAGTCCAGGAGGAAACTGATCAGACACCAAAATAGGACTTTTAGTTAATAATAGGTGATTGAAATGCAAAAGTAGGAAACAGCAAAATCAGACTATAGGAAAAATTTAGCCTAGCCTAGAATCAAGAAATGAAGCAGGAGAATGAGTGACTGGATTTTACAAGGCTAACAGTTTTTAATCACAAACAACAACCAAAGAGGTGACTGTTGACATGGACATCACCTGGTGGCCAATATAGAATGAAATGGACAATATAATTGAAAGTGGATGATGGAGAAGTTCCATTCTCTCTACAAAAACAGGGAGCAGATTATGGCACAGATAATGAACTGCTAATATAAAAAAAGAGAGCAAACCTAAAGAAGAACACTTAAACCAACCACTGTGTCAAAACAGAACCTTAAGAGGATCCTCACAGAGCTTAAAGATAGTGTAAAACATAGGTTTGCACTATTAAGCCTAATTGACCAGGAGCTAGAAGAATTCCAGACAGCAACCAGACGAAGAAATGCAAAAGGACACTATATGCAGCCAAAAACAAAAAGAAGCCTCAATACACATACGAAACACTTCAAGGGGTTAAGGACAGAAGAGTAACAAAAGAAAAAAGTGACAGAGTCTGGATCCTGAATGCACAAGTTCAGTGACTTGTGTGCAGGAAGAAAGTGAACTACTATAATAATCAAATCAGAAAAATATATTACAACAAATAAAGGAAGAACAAGAGACAGGAGTGGGGGAAAGCCCAATGCAGGAGCAGTATGGAAGGATGTGTTCATCCTCCTCCTCCTCTGTTCTGGGCTTCCCCCCATATTAATGTGTGTGTGTGTGGTTTGTTTGTTTGTTTTTCACTTTCATGAAGGTCTTGCACTCCTAACCCCCACTAAAATTGAGGGCAGACTGTACATGAGTCATAGACCAAATCAAGCTTTAACTCTCCCTAGAAGCTAAGCTCAGACTGGTCTACTTTAGGCATATCATGATAAGACATCACTCACTAGAAAAGATGTTAATGTTTGGGAAGACAGAAGGCAGTAGGAAAATAGGAAGTCCACGTTGCACTTGGATAGACTCAATCAAGAAAGCCAGAGCCCTGAGTCAGTAATACCAGAACAGGGATGTTGATAACAGAGTGTCTTGAAGGTCTTTCATTAATTTGTGTGTATGTACTTTCAAGTCACCTGTTGACTTATGATGACTCCATTCATTTCATAGAGTTCATAGGGTTGCTATAGGTCAACGTCAACTTGATGGCAATTAACAATGACAAAAAGTAAAAAATGCCAGGATCTTATAGGATAGAAACATTTCTGTTTTCATTAGTTATTCATTATTCTACAATATTATCACTGGCTTACATGATTACTGTTTCATTTAAACACATTACTTCATAACATTAATTATATTTAATGCCTTTTTGATTTTAGAAGATATTGTGTCAAAATCCACATGCATTGATCCAAAGCTAGATCCAGAATGTGAAATACAAGAGACCATGCTTCCACAAAGTTGCCTTTTACTATCCCTCCCCCCATCAAATGATCCTTTCTTGTAATTCTTTTTAGTAAAAACAGTCTACCTGTTCCAATACACCTAATGTCCTTCTGTATTTTTTCTCAATCTTGCTATTTCTGTTCTAGCAGCTGCAATCATAATTGAAATCAGTTCTTTATGTGCAGTTCTGCTTTCCTCCCATTAAAGATTGAAAACATTAATTTAGGATGCTGAAAAGTAATGCTTTAGCATATAATTTGATTTAACCAGCATAACCCCAAATTCCAGGGCTTTGGGGCAAAATACCTTCATGTGTTCAAAGGTGCCTACAGCCACCCCCATATTCAAAGGGGTAAGTTGCTTTATTTTTTAGTGTGATAAGCCCCCTGAAGTGTTTTTTTTTAAGGGGCCTCAATTATTAATCAGAAGGGAGATTTCAGTCAAGAAATCAGAAAAAGACTAGGACTTGGAAGGGCAGCTTTGAAGGAACTACACAAGATCCTGAAGTGCCAAAATATATAATTCAATACTAAAGTTAGGATTGTTCATGTCATTGTAATTCTCATTCCTATGTACAGCTGTGAAAGCTGGACTGTGAAAAAATGCATAGGAAGAAAATCAACTTGAGATGTAATGCTGGAAAAAGAGTTCTACAGATATTGTGGACTGCTAAATCAAACCTGAGCAAATCAAACCTGAACTCTCCATAGAAGTGAAGATTACTAAACTAAGGGCCTCTACAGATTTCCAGAAATGGTGTAACTTGAGGCCACTTTAACTGCTCTGGCTCAGTGCTAAGGAATCATGGGAACTGTAGTTTACTGTAGCATCAGAGCTCTCTTACAAATAAGGCTCAGTGTCCCAGAAAAAAATACAGTTTCCATGATTCCTTAGCACTGAGCCAGGACAGTTAAAGTGGCCTCAAGTTGCACTATTTCTGGGAGTCTGTAAAGGCCCTAAGGGAACCAAAACCAACAGGAGATGCATACAAAAGTGTAGTCTGGATTCAGGAACAGGGCTGACTCTCTGAGACCGCTTGGATGTGTCTTAAAGACTGAATGATTGACATTGTTTCCAGTGACTGTAGAGTGTTTTCTGCCTGCCTCCTGTAGGAGTCTGATTGTTCAGTTTAAACTACTGAGACCACACCAATAGAACTGTGGGTGTGTCAGACTTTTCTCCAAACACTCCAGTCGTGTTAGTATCTCTGAAGGAGATTCTAATTGTAGATATATAGTATATCTTGATTTCAGTAAGGCCTTTGACAAGGTTCCCCATGATATTCTTGCAAGCAAATTGGTAAAATGTGACCTAGACAAAGTAACTGTTACCTGGATTTGTAATTGGTTGACTGGTCAA
>CM034706.1:151825369-151837738 GCA_020142125.1 Phrynosoma platyrhinos
ACAATTATCACTCTCTGGGAAAGCTTCAGTTATAAAGATGAATATCCTACCTCGATTCATGTTCTTATTCCAAAATCTGCCTATAATTGTAAAAGAAGATTGTCTTACCATCTGGCAAAGAAAACTATCTAAATTTTTATGGGGAGTAAAACGTCCTAGAACCAGATGGAAGATATTAACAGAAGAAAAAGATAAGGAAGGATTGGCACTTCCTAATTTAAAACTATATTATTATGCCTGTGGTATGACATGGATTGAGGAATGGATAACGTTAGAAAAGGATGATCTGTTAGAATTTGAAAGCAGTAATACGAGATTTGGCTTCCACGCTTATTTGTGGTACAACAAAGCTACTATTAACAAAGATTTTGAACATCATGTATTTAGAAAAGCACTTCTATGAATATGGAATAGAATCAAAAAAACAATTTTACAAAAAAATACCTATCTGGGTAATCGTACAGGAAGCATTTTATCATAGAACAAGAATTAAGGAGGAGAAATGGATTCTATATAAAGATATGATTGAAAAAGACATCAAGAACTTATATAAATTTAAAACAATAGATGCTATAAAAAAAGATATAAAAATTAATTGTTTTTTGTACAACCAATTAAAATCAAAATTCAAAGAAGATATGAAATTCCAAGGAATAGAAGAAGACATAAATGAAATAGACAAAATAATATATAAAGAACAAGATAAGCATATAACTAAATATTACAAACTTTTAAAGTATAGAGATTTAGAAAATGAAACAATCAAAAATACTATGATCAAATGAGCCAAGAATATAAAAGAACCGATTGAACTAACACAATGGGAAAAATCCTGGAAAGCTACCAATAAATTTACACTCTGTCAGAACTTGGAAGAGAACTATTTGAAAATGTTTCACCAATGTTATCTCACTCCAGCCAAATTACATAAAATGTATAAGACAGGTAATACAAAATTCTGGAAATGTCAACATCCCGAGGCAAACTTTATCCACATGTGGTGGAATTGCCATGAAGCAAAGAGATACTGGAGTATGATTGCAACTACAATGGGAGAGATGCTAAAGATTGATATTAAGCAAGATCCAAAACTCTTTCTATTAAACATTACAACTAATATAAACATGACAGTTAGAAAGACATAAGAAAAGAAAATATTATACATGGTTACGATGGCCAGGATAACATACGCTCAATATTGGAAAGAAAAGCTGATACCAACAGAAGAAGACTGGTACTTTAAATTACTGGAAGCTGCCACTTTAGATAAACTCACTTCAAACCTTAAAAATAACGATACAGAAGATATATGGCCAGAATTGGAGATAATAGGTAAAAACAGAGGTTGGAAAACTACCTAAATTATAGCAAGACTATAAGATAGGAAAAAGAAAAATAGGTACAATAAAATTAAAAGACACAAGTGATGGTAGAATCACATAAGGAAGTACAGAAATATTGAAAATTCATTTAAACATAGAATCTAATTTTGACATACAAATTTTATTTTACCTTATTTATGAGATGATAGTGATGCAAGAATGAATTTATGAGAACAATAGAATGCATGTTTGCATTTGTATTTGTAAGTATTTGTAAATGTATGTAAATGTTTGTGTATGTATGCATTTTGGTATGTATGTAAACGTAAGTGTATGAAATAAAAATAAAAAATTAAAAAAAGAAAAAGAAAAAAAGAAATTACCTTCCAGAGGTTCACAGACACTCTGTTTAATGATCTGCTCCATAATCTTTCTTGGTATTGATGTCAGACTAACTGGACAATAATTGTTGGGATCGTCTTTTTTCCCCTTTTTGAAGATGGGGACAACATTGGCCCTCCTCCAGTCCTCTGGGACTTCTCCTGTTTTCCGGGAGTTCTCAAAGATTATTGCCAATGGTTCCAATATTACATTTGCCAGTTCTTTTAGTACCCTTGGATGTAATTCATCTGGTCCTGGAGACTTATATTCATTTAGATTAACCAGATATTTCTGTACTATCACTTTACTTTTTCTGTGCTGAAATTCTCCTATTCTGTCCTCTCCTCCATCATACTCAGGTTGAGAACCCTTTGCCTTTTCTGAGAAGACTGAAGCAATCAGTCTGGTACTGTTGAGCCCATAACTCACCTTGATTTACAGAAGACGTATAATGAAACTGTCTGGTTAATGGAAAGAGTGTAGATGGTTTAGGTCCTCATGTGAATGGAAATCAACAAAGAGTTGTACCTATTATGTGGCAAGAAGGTTAGCTACCAAATTTTATTACACTTCTTGGATTGTGTCACCAATATACCTTTTGGGAATAGGCCCAGAGAGATCAGAGCTAGAACCATTTGCTAACTGCTGTAAAAAAAAAAAAAATGACCAGACAGTTTGGGAGAAACTTGCTCATATCTGCTTAGAACATAAAGCAAAGCAAAGCAGCTTCATTTATATACCACACCACTTCATATTGCTCTATGAGATGTCTAAGAGGTTTTTAACTGTAAGCCTATTGCCCCCCAACAATTGGGTACTCATTTTAGCAACTTCAGAAGGATGCAGGCCTGAATCTAGCCTGAGCCCTGACTAGTATTGAACTCGCAACCTTGTGGTCTATGAGTGAGTGGCTGCAGTACAGGCATTTAACCACTGCACCACCAGGCCTCCTCTACTCTTAACACCACTCTTACTACAGGAAGACATACACTGCCTAATCAGATTTTCTGGGATTATGTGGACAATCAGTTCCTCCCACAACATGTAAGCTTGATCCATGTCTATTTGTCTATTACATTCTATTAGAGAGGGTTTGATTGGGTTTTTGAGGTGATAAAATGTTTACTTATCAGAAGCAAGTGCCTACGTTTTTGAGGAAGGTTGTTGTGTACCATATCCTGAAAAGGAGCTCTGTTGACTCAGAATTGTAAAAACTACTGCCCTCTTATGAAAGTGCATTATTATTATTATTATTATTATTATTATTATTATTATTATTATTATTATTATTATGTTTATTATTATTATGTTTATTATTATTATGTTTATTATGTTTATTATTAATATTATGTTTATTTATATCCCACCTTCCTCCCAACACAGGGACTTAAGGCAGCTAACAAATCTAAAATAGTCCTTGTGATGGCTGGGAAACATCAAAACATTATTGGAAGAAACAGATTATCTGGATTGCACTGAAACAGTCCTAGTTGTTCTTATTGACTACCTATGCTGGGAGAAAGATGGGGATGTGCTACCTTGCTGATCTTCCCATCTTTCCAGGTTTTTGATACCATTTATCAAGGTATCTTAGTGGCAAAACAGACTGTATGAAAGGCCAGCTTTGTGCTGCCCCTTTGAACACTGGATCGGGGCCATGGCAACCACATGCCATGGCCCCAATCCAACATCTTTCCAGCCCCAAAAGAAGTGGCAAAATGTGGGTTTTACCAATTTCTGCAGCTTGGCATGACCTGCAACACTGTCTGCCATCTGGTTGGTTGGGTAGTGTGATGCTTGGGGGCAGCATCAGGGCATGTGGTGTGTGGATGCCATGCCCCCAAGCCACTGAGAAGCTAGCATATCTTGCTGGTGTGTTTAGCCCCTTACTTTACTAGCCCTATAGGATGGAAATGGGAGGCAATGTTGAAGTCATTCCACTCCTATCTACAGGGCTGGTTACAGAGAATAGCACTGGTGGATTCCCCAATGAATATTAAGCTGTAGGACACCACAGAGTTCCATCTTATCCCTCATGCTCTTCATAATCTCTATGAAGACATTAGGTGAGCTCATTAGAAACTTAGGTATTAGAGGTCATCAGTATGAGGATGATACTCAATTCTCTATTTCTTTGTCAATAGAGTTTATTTATTTATTTATTTGATTTCTATCCCATCTTTCTCTCTGAAAGGGACCCAAGGCAGCTCACAAATAAAAATTCTAAAAATGTATTACAATAAAGCAATTAAAAATATCATCAAAAACAATATAAAATTACAGACATTAAAACCACAGTAAAACCATGATACCCACCCTATATAACAAACACTCAAAGTACCATCCCATTATTATACATCAAAAGCCTGCCTGAATAAAGTTGTTTTTGCTTGCCAATGAAAACGCATTCCAGAGGGTAAGAGCAGCCACTGAGGAGGCTCTTCTCTTCGAGTTTGCAGGGACCATGTAGACCAGGGGTAGGCAACCTTTCCCCTTTAAGGGCCGAGGGACTTCAGCTCCCAGAAGCCTCAGCCATGTTGGCCAATAGTCCCATGTTGGCCAATAGCTCCTGGGATTCTGGGAGCTGAAGTCCCTCGGCCCTTAAAGGGGAAAGGTTGCCTACCCTTGCTATAATGGGCTAGATGAGGGACCATAAACTAAAGCTCAGTCCTAATAATATGGGGGCTCTCTGATTTCACATATTGAACTGGATGGGAGTGCAAGCCACCTGCATCCATCTTTGTTACTAGAGGCCCAAATGAACTCTATGGCTTGGAGTGTTTGGTGCAAACTTCAACTGATGCAACAGCTATGGTTTTTCCTGGGCAGAGATAAACTAGACATAATAGGTCATGTGCTTATAACCTGCCAACTAGACTATAGCAATGTACTCTCTGTGGTTCTACCTTTTAAGATGACTAGAATGCTGCAGTTAAAATGCAAGTTTCATTACTGACTTAAATATCATATAGATTTCTTGTAATATTTGTGTTTGTGTGCATTTATTTGTATGTGTGTGTGCCTTCAAATAATCTGTCAACGTATGACAATCCCATGAATTTCACATTGTTTTCTTAGAGGTGATTTCTTATCCTAACCCTAACCTTAAAGTGGACTCAATTTGCAGTATTTCTGGCAGTCTGAAAAGGCCCTACATAGAATAGAGCACCTTGTATTTGTTGGCAGTCTTCCCTCCAAGTATTAATTAGGGCTGTTCCTGCTTAGCATAGGATACAGTGAATTTAGGCCAGGGGTAGGAAACCTTTCCCCTTTAAGGGCCGAGGAACTTCAGCTCCCAGAATCCCAGGAGCTATTGGCCAACATGGCTGAGGCTTCTGGGAACTGAAGTCCCTCGGCCCTTAAAGGGGAAAGGTTGCCTACCCCTGATTTAGGCTATTCACCAACCAAATGAAAACACCTCACTGATAAAGGGCCTAAGCAGATGGGCAGCTGTGGGCCACCCCAGGAAGCTGCGGATTGGGGCTGAGGTAGCCACACTCCTCAGCCCTAATCCACAGCTTCTCAGGCCCTGGAAGGAGTGCTAAAATAGTGCTCCTTCCACAAGATGCCAAAGGTGCACTGCAAGAGGCATTGGGTGCACCTTCGGCATCTCTTCTGCTGCAGCGTGTGCAGACGCTATGGTGGAAGTATGTCATCAGAGCGCCAGTCATGTGGAGCAACGGGCGCTCTGATGACATGTTCAGGAAGGGGTTGGGGCACCCAGCATGAGGCTGCCCCTCCCCTTCCTTGCCTTCAAGATGGCACAAAGAGCCATCTGCTTCCCCCCTTACTTACACAGAGTGTTTAGACTTTCTTAATTTTTTAGAACTGTTTCATCTTGTTAATGTGTTTAATATGTTTTTAGTCAATTTAAATTATTTTTATTGTTTTAAATAGCTTTAACCTGTTACTATTGAACTTACCTGGATGTTGTGCAAAGATCTTTTGATACAGGGCAGGATAGAAATAAGTGAATAATAAATTAATAGTTTTTGAAGACTTTCTTGTAGTCAGAAGAAAATTGCTAAAATTACTCACTGCTTCCTTCAAGAATCAAATTAGCAAATAATTACATCCCTTTGAGGAATTCTATGTAACTTGAACACTTACATATTCCTAAATAAAGAGATGATGGATGATATTGCCTTATTTATTTTAAATTCTCCCTCACATTTTAATTTATCACTACTGAAGCAGACTGAAAGCAGAGTTGAAACTTACCATACATTGTGGAGGATGCAAAAAACAGGTTCTACTTGAATAGTAATGAATAGAAGATGAGAGCATCAGCAAACAAAAATGTATGATATAACTGTCATTTTGACAAAGCAAATTTGTCTGCAGAAGAGGCACTTAAATATCATGGTATGTATCTTTCTGTATAGTACTGATATTTCTCCAGTGTTTTAAAGGTCCATAGTCCTATGCACTCATGGTTAAGGATTAAGTGCCCAGAATACAGTGGGACTTATATCCAAATTACCGGTAATACAAATGGGACCCAGTTACGTGCTGTTTTACCAAAAAGTTATGATGAAGAGGGAATTTCAGTAAAACAAGCTACATATGTTAACATTCCTTCTTATATACAACTATTAAATGCTTAGAAACCCTTTACCTTTTACATCTGGACACTCCCAAATGGTACCATATATTTGAATATACAGTTGGACTTTTGTATCAGTAGGGGATCTGTTCCAGACCCCCCCCCTTCGGTTACAAAAAATGCAGGACCTCAAATCCTGTGGTCCCTAATAGTGGCACAACATGCACACACTGCCATTGAGGATAATAATAATAATAATAATAATAATAATAATAATAATAATAATAATAAATGCATTTGTATCCCGCCCCACTGAGGAAAATCGGGGCAGCTAACATTATAAAATACACAATACAATCAACCCCAATAATCTCCCCCCCTTAAAAAAAGTATTAAATCCAATAAAGATTAAAACAATACAGATTAAAACTGACTAAATGGACAACAACATTATACAATTATATAAACCACATTATTCAGGAAGCTTTAATCAATAGCAAATGGCAGCATCTTGTACATAGCAACTAAAGAGGTTCCAGGAGGATTCTCCTAAAAATATTTCTGAGACTGGGATATCTATTCTAGGAAGGCCTGCTGGAACAGATCCATCTTGACTGCCTTTTTAAAGCTGTCTAAGGATATGAGCAGATGGATCTCATCCAGTAGGCTGTTCCATAATCTAGGGGCGACAATGGAAAGTGCCCTCTGGGAGGTAGTCGAAAACCTAGATTTTTGTGGCTGGAGTAAACTCCTCCCAGAGGACCTGAGTGTGCAGGGAGGATTATAGGGGAGAAGGCGGTCCCGAAGATAGTTTGGACCCAAGCCATTTAGGACAATTGGACTTGTTATCCGTTGTAAGCCCGCAGATAGTAAGGGTCCACTGTATAGTCTTTGTCTATACTCTATTTTGCAAGCCAGTCAAATATATTTACATGATATGACTGTCAGGTGAAAATTAAAATTAGATAAACATTTCTCTGAAAAATTGATGAAACAAATATTTTGATGACATTACACAAGATTAAAATAGGGCCAAAAGGTGTGACTTTTTATAGACCTATTCCATAACTTCCCCAGCCATATTAGCACATTTCAAAATCTTATTTAAAGAAAAAGTTAAATGTATCCTTCAAAATTACATATTTTTGCATGCTTATCTAGGAATAAGACCCATTGAATATAATGGAATATGTATTTGAGCAAACATGAATAGACATTATTCTGGGAGTCTTTAATTGGTATACATGCAGTTGATTACATGACATTAACTCTTCTTGGATGTTCAAAAGGAGGAAGGAAAGTCTCCACATTTTCAAAAATAGTTTGCAAGATATCACTGGGGAATACAGTTTGAGAAACATAAATTCAAACCTCTTTTGGGTACTCAAAACTAGTTGAACAATCCTTTGGATCCTTACTGTCATAAATAAATGACTGGATAGTAGTTGGAAGAAGCAATTTTCATGCTTCAAAGCTTATTTAAATGAGACAACTTCTGTTTTCCAATTATATTGGATGGAATGTTTGCCTTTGAAATAGATGAGTCAAATGTTTCTGACAAAAGCTTGCAAGATTCAGATTCATGTATTCCAAAATATGGACATGGCAGTGGCTGAAAAATAAATAAATAAAAGCTCTGTCATTAGCTGTGAATTTAAGGTTTTGATCTGAGCCTTTTATGGGCCTGGAAGGAACTGGAAGATCCATCTCTGAATATTCCTTGCTTAAGAAAACCCTATGAAATTCATGAAGCTGCCATATGTCAACAGGTGACTTGAAGGCACATACAAACACATACATAAAATATGATGCAGTTAAAATTATATCTTATTCTTTTGTGATCAATCTTCAGGTTTTTTTAAAAAAATGTGCAAATGATACAATCCTATCTTTGATTACAACTAAAACAGATCTTACTCATTAAATTTGTACTAGACCAAAACTAAAGTTTAGCTTTATCACTTTTCATAGATATATTTGAAAATCATAATATGAGCTATTTTATTTGAAAACAAAGGGGAGAAATGAAAACACTGCATCTAATATTTGACAGTGTCCAATGGCAAGAAACAAAAGAACATATAATCCAGCCTAAATTGTAAATATCATCTGACTGGTATTTATGCTATTTTCAGACAGAAAATCTATAGATTATAAAGAAACACAACCATGGTAGGTGTCACTCCAATCAATATATTGAACATGTCTTGATGTTTAATTACTGATGGTAGAATGGTTCAGCTGAAGACATGACACAATTATATGATGAGTATCAGGAACAGTCAGTTTGTGTCCCATGGGTCAAGTTTAGTTCTCTATTGATTTGATTTGCCCCCTGACAATCTCACCAGTTTTAATCATGACATGGCAAACAATTTGCTGACCTCATCTTCTAACCATGGAAATAGATAACTTCTGAGGCAGTGGTTTTCTTCTGGTATCTCGGAGACAGTTTGCAATTCACACTGTTTCTTTCTGCTACTGCTTGCTGGGTCTGCTAAAAGGGCACCCAATTATTGACTTCAGTGGGGAATTAATTTAGCTTGATAGGAAACAAAAAGAGGGCTTGGGCAACTCAAAGCTGGGAATTTTAGCCTATGTATATCAGTTCCTAACCCTGAACTCCAGAGTCAGGTCCATATCAGCTAATTTTGCTTATAACAGCAAGAGGCCCATGTTTCACTTGAGAGCACTCACTCAAACATGCATACAAGAGCTAACAATGTAAAAGATCATATCTGACAGCAATTTCAGATGGATGGGGAATATCTTACCAGGTTCAGGCACAACATTCCAATCAGATGGATTGCAATGCAAGATTCTCGCTCAGCACACAGCTGGGGTTTTGGGCCAAAGAGTCAAAAAAGAAATGGATAGAGTGTCTGTTTGTGTCCTATTTAAACCAAATTGGAGCTGCCCCAAACAGGCATTTTATAGGGAGAAATGGGATCTGAGTTTCCCATGAGTGGAAAGGATTTTTCCAGGAGGAAGAATGATCATAGGTTTAGGAAAAATGGTGGGGAAATACATCTAGATGTTTCCACAAAAAGGTGCAATCTACATAGGGAAGTGTTCTTTGTTTCCAATCTTTTGGTAAGTACCTAACTGATTGCCCTCCATCACACACATATGCAACTCTAACCTTAAAAGACCTATCTTGTCTATGTGCACTAGTTCTCCCAAGCCAAGTCTGCCAGAGTTCGATATTTGGGAAGGCTATTATTCTCGCATCAGGGCACTGCTGGTGGCTGTGTGACCAAACATCCCTTTTAATATCAAGCTGATATCAGAGGTTGATTAGGGGTAATGGAAGGCTGATAAGATGGAGGGTAACAGTTCATCAGAGTCAACACATCAGAGTCATGACAACATACACACACACACACACATGCTTATACTCTTTTAAGGACCATTTTAAAAAGGCAAACCTTCTCCCAATATATCTTGCCAAGGAAAACCTAGGAGAGTTCACCATAAGTCAAAATAAACTTTTTGCCAATGGTCTTCAAAATTTGATCAGGAGGGTTTTAAAAAAAGTTATGTGGGGGAGGAATAGGCTGGAGATAATTGCCAAATAGTTATAGAGAGAAAAAGGCAAATAGTGAAAGGACCCAACAGTGGGATAGGAAAACTTTACATAGGCTGAAAGGGAGTGTCCCATGGTCTTAGATGTTTCTACACTAATGGACAGAGCATGGGAAATAAACAAGATGAATTTGAACTCCTAGCACATCAAACCAAATACTATATGATAGGTATCACAGAAACTTGATGGGATGAGTCTCATAATTGGAATAGAGGGGTATAATCTTTTAAAGATAAATAGGCCAAAAAGGAAAGGAGAAGGAGTAACATTATATGTCAGGAATGTTTACACCTGTAAAGAGATCCAGGACTTAAATCCTGGAAATTGCGTGGAGAGCATCTGGATAACAAATAAAGGGGAATGAAACAACAGGGATGTTATAGTGGGAGTCTAATACAGACCCCCCCAAGTCAAACTGAGGAATTGGATGATGCCTTTCTAGAACAGATGGCCACACACTCAGAAAGGAGAGATGTAATAGTAATGGGTAACTTCAGCTATGCTCATACTTGCTGAAAGTCAAACCCAGCCAAGAGATTAATGGCCTTTACAAACTGCCAGAAATAATGCAGCTTGAGTCCACTTTAACTGCCTTGAATCAGTGCTAGGGAATCATGGGAACTATAGTTTATTGTGGCACCAGAACTCTCTGACAGAGAAGGCTAAATGTCTCAGAAAAAACTAAAATTCCCATGATTCCATAGCATTAAGCCAGAGCAGTAAAACAGCCTTGGCAGACGGCTTATTGAGCCGTCTTGGAGGCAGGGAAGAGGAGGGGCAGCCGCACGCGTGGTGCCCCTTCCTCCTCCCGAGGTTGCCCTCGGACTGCTGGCCCTCCGCATGGCCGACGCTCCGGGGGCAACCTCCCACCGCAGCGTCCTCACATGCTGCAGTGGAAAAGTCAGGGAAAGTGCACCCTATGCGTTTAGGGTACACTCTCCCTGACTTTTGAAAGGAGTGCCAATTTAGCGCTCCTTTCAGGGGTGCTGCCGGTGTGCCGCGGTGTGGCTGCCTTGCTCCAGCGGCGCACCATCCCGCGGCATCCCTGACACCATCGTCTGCTTCCCCCCAAAGTGGTCTCAAGCTGCATTATCTCTTGTAGATTGTAAAGGCCCTAAGATCCAGTAAATTCCTAACTTGCCTGGCAGACAAATCCATTCTCCAAAAGGTAGATGAAGCAACAAGGATATCAACTATTTTAGAACTGATCCTAACCAGCCAGAATGACTTGGTTAATGGGGTGGAAGTGGCAGGATCCTTAGATGGGAATGATCATTGTTTGTTATACAGTGGAAAGGGGAAGTCAAGCATAGTCAGACACAAATTCTAGACTTTAGGAAAGCTGATTTCAGGAAAATTAGGAAAATACTGAGTGTGATCAGGAATACTAAAAGAGAAGGGTATTCAGGATGGGAGGGAATTTCTCAAAAGGGAGATACTGAAGGCATAATTTTGAACTGTTCCAATGAGGAGAAAAAATAGGAGATATATCAAGAAATCAAGATGGATAACTAAAGAATTTTTATCTGACCTAAGTTTAAAAAGGACATGTATGAGAAATGGAAAAAGGGGGAAATCATCAAAGAAGAATTCAAACAAATAGCTAGCATATGTAGTGGGAAAGTCAAAAAGCTAAAGTGCAGAATGAGATCAGGCTTGCTATAAAGGTTAAGAACAATAAAAAGGTTTTTTTGGGGGGATATGTCCATAAAAAAAGGAAGAAGAAGGAAATTGTAGGGGCACTATTTGGAGAAGGCAAAATGCTACCAGGAGACAGAGAAAAGGCAGAACTACTAAACACCTTCTTTCCAAAAAAGAAAAAAGGTGCTCAGCCTGTAGAAAATGGAGCAGAGGATACAGTGGGGGGAATGCAATGCAAAATAAGTAAATAGATATACAGGAATACTTGGTTAATCTAAATGAATTCAAATATCTAGGGCAACATCCAAGGGTATGAAAAAAACTGGCAGAAGTAATCTCAGAGCCATTGGCAATAATTTATTCTTGGTTTGATTTATTACCATATTTTCTGGTGTATAAGATGACTTTCTAACCAGGATAACCTGGAGTTAAAGCTGGGGATCATCTTATACACCAGGTATAAGGTTGAGGAGGTTGAGAAAGACTCCTCCCACAGAGGAAAGGTGGGAGGAGGGAAGGAGCCCAGAAGAGGAGGAGGAGGAGCAGGAAGACCACTCTGAGGCTGGGGAAAAAGCCTGGGAGAGAAGGAGGAGCCCGAAGAGGAGGTACTTCTTCTTTTTCCTGCCTTTCTTCCCTCCTTCCTTCCTTCCCTCTTTGTCCTACTGGTCCTCCATTTTCTCTCCCTGCCTTTTCCCCACTCCTTCCCACCTTTCCTCTTTCTCCTACTGGTCCTCCATTTTCTCTCCCTGCCTTTTCCCCCCTCCTCCCACCTTTCCTCCTGTCTTCCTGTTCAGAAAGGGTTTTCCATTGCTTGTTCCTGAGGCTGAGAGAGTGTGACTTTCAGAACTGTTGTTGTGTGCCTTCAAGTCGTTCCTGACTTTTGGCAACTCAAG
>CM034706.1:151837838-151853091 GCA_020142125.1 Phrynosoma platyrhinos
ATACTTGTCTTAACTTCCCCCTTCAAGTTTTTTTCAAGAAAAGTATTCGACCAATCTTTTCCTTTTTTTTATAATTGTTTTATCTTTAAGTAGATTTTCATTAAATCTCCAAATGTTATCTCTTTTACTTTCTCTTATTTTTACCACAGTGGGATTGTGGTCAGAAATTTCTCTATTTAAGACATCTATATGCTCTACCTCTCTGATTAAGGAGTTGGTAACCAAGCAGAAATCAATTCTAGACAGAGACTTATGTCTGTCCGAATAGAAAGTAAAGCATTTTTCATCGCCATACAGATGTCGCCATGTTTCTACTAAAGATAAGTTTTTCATCATAGCAAAAAATTTTTGAGGAAGTTTGCCTTGATTTTGTTTTATTTTTTTCTCTGATTTTCTGTCTAATTTAGGTTCCAGTACCTAAAATGTTGACAGCTTATTACTGAACTCTTTGAAGATTTTTAATACTGGTTCTAAAATTTTATGCACAGTTGCATGACCCTTGAATCAGAGGGACAAAGAATGACAATGACTGTGAAGTGAGATGTTCAGCCTTTCTCAGAAGTATTGAACAGTCTTCTGAGCCTACAAAAAAGAGGACTGCTCAGGTCCAATGAACTAGTTTGTCACAAGTTTAATTTTGCAAGAGCGTGAACTAATATTTTGAGATTTGTTTAAAAACAACAGCAATGCAAACTGAATAGCTCTAGTATGAATGAAAGAAACCACCCTGTGAAATTTTCAGCGATATGGCGATGTGAGAAACAATGGTTGCTTGGCATATTATGCATATTACACACACACTTCTGAACTGAATGGAACTGGCATTGGTTGAGCAGATATTGTTTTTTTCATTTGTTTGTGGGTTTTTTTCTCAACTCTTATCTCTTTATCATCTCTGGTCACTGTCACTAAATATATCCCATCTTATTTGTATCCTATTACATTCTTATTCCATCTTCACAACTATGTAATATCTAATTTACCTGGGAATTGATACTAACCTAATCAGTGTGTTGGAAGAAGTAAACTGAATTCCAAGAAAAACCATGTTAAAATGAATCAGGCTACTGGTGCTGCTGGATTCCTTCTTCTCATCCTTTGTTTTACTCAAAGAAGTGTTGAAAATCTTATTGAAACTCTTTCCATAAAATTCCTCCAGTGTTTCATCCACATGGGCCCTCTTCAAGCAATTCTGATTTCATGAGGGAGAGAGCAGGGATAATATCAATGTACACTCAATCACACCCCCCCACACACACACGCACACACACACACACATTTATTTCGGTCATGGACCAATATAAAAATAATATAATATAAAGTATATAAAGAAATAATGTACAATTATTTAAAAAAATCAGATACAAAAACAAAGGAAATTAGAACTGGTCTCTGCCATCTAACATCAGTTGTTACCAATCACCTGAGAATGTGTTTTACATATAGATAGATCCTTTATTATGGCCATTCAGCCAGCACAGAGCAGTGAGCAACAGGAGGAGAAGGCCAGTCCACCTGGGCCTTTAAGGGCCCCGACAAGTCTCTCCACCACCACCCCTCCCAACCCAGAGGCAAGCGGCGGTGGTGGCGCAGGTGGTGAGGGAGAAGGCCGGAAGACCCGGGCCTACTTAAGTCCCCAACAAGCCTCCCAAAACCAGCAGCGAGCAGCAGGAGGAGAAGGCCAGTCCACCTGGGCCTTTAAAGGCCCCGACAAGTCTCTCCACCCCCACTAACCCAGCTACAAGCGGCAGCGGTGGCACAGGCAACGAGAGAGAAGGCTGGAAGAGCCGGGCCTACTTAAACCCCCAACGAGCCTCCCCAAACCAGTGACGAGTGGCAGGAGGAGAAGGCACCTGGGCTTTTAAGGGCCCCGACAAGTCTTTCCACCACCATCCCCAATCCAGTGACAAGCAGCGGCAGCGGCGCAGGTGGTGAGGAAGAAGGCCAGAAGACCCGGGCCTTAAAACAAATCTTTTGTTTTTCTTCCTCCGGTGATGAGTGGAGACCACTTGGGCCTCTTAGCGCTGCAGCCCAACAATTTTTTCCTTTCTTATCGAGCAGCAGCAGCAACGCTGTGGAATCACCAATTCAGGTTTTTGTAAGTTCTTGTATGTTTATATTTCTATTTCCCTCTGCCTATGGAGGAAAATTCTTGTCATCCTTTTTCTTTTATAAAGCTATTGTTATAGGGGTTAAATAGTAGTAATACCTTGTTTGTATATGCTTTGTATGAAAATTGGTGAAAACTGTTGTAAGTTTTTGTAGCCTGTCCATTTAATGTCAATCTAAGGGCCTCGGCAGACGACTAATAGGACCATCTTCGAGGCCTGGAAGAGGAGGGGCAGCCGCACGAGCGGCGTCCCTTCCTTCTCCCGAGGTTGCCCTTGGAGCTGCCGGCCGTCCGCACAGCCGGCACTGCCAGGGCAACCTCTCACTGCAGCCACCGCATGTGCTGCAGTGGAAAAGTCAGGGAAAGTGCGCCCTATGCGTTTAGGGCATACTTTCCCTGTCTTCCAAAAGGAGCGCTATTTTTGCGCTCCTTTCAGGGACAACGCTGGTGCGCCGCGGTGCGGCTGCCATGCTCCCACGGCGCACCTTCCCAGGGCATCTCGGATGCCCTGGTGTGCTTCCCCCCTTAGACAGCCTTAAGATAGTCTCATAGTAGTTGGAATCCTAGTCACTTTAATATCAAATAAGTACTATAAGCTTAAAATATGATTGGAGAGGATATTGTAACTTTGGAATATCTCCCATCCTCAAACCAATTTTTAAAAGGGAAAAATGTACAATCTAAAATAACACATAGTACAATCTAAAATAACAAATAGTAGATATGAATCATCTCACGGATACCCTGAACTTAACATAGAGGCGAACTCTACTGGAGTTAAAGAAACAACATCTCCATCAATAGTGCCTATACTTGAATGGTCTCTAGACAAAATAGGCTCTTTGAAATCTTTAGACAAGAGACCTTCTGCACCAATTCTTGCATATGGGTTACCTTTTGCAGAGGAAAAAATATAATCTAAGCCAGGGGTAGGCAACCTAAGTTGGACTAGCCCCAGGCAGGTCCTGCCACCCCCGCTGCCCCCCGCTGCCACCCACCATGATGATATTGATTATTGTTGTTATTACTTGTTCTTGGGGTTTTCTTGACAAAATCTCCACAGGGGTTTTGCCATATTTATTTATTATTTATTCATTTTTGGTGCTTTGGCCCCCCAATTGTCTGAGGGACAGCAACCCAGCCCCGGCTCAATTTAAACCTAAGGAATTTATTCTATCTCAAATATATAAGATAAAATAAACATCATTAAATACTAAAAATTTCAAACTTAAATCTAGTAGGTGAAATGGGAACTTATTAACCATTCACTCGGGATATAAAGCCCCCCATGATGTTACTTCTAGCCTTCTGACTTGCCGATCTGCAGTATCTGACATAAGGGCATCAAAACATTTCCCAAACATGGCTCTCTGTATAAACCAGGAAAAGGCACCAATAAAAGGTACAAAGCAAAAGGTAAACAAGGGGGGGAAGCAGACTGGTGGCTCTGGGCTGCCCCAGGAAGCTGTGCCATGGGGCCGAGGTATCCCCACACCTCAGCCCCGTGACACAGCTTTGCCACCCCTGGAAGGAGCACTAAAATAGCACTCCTTCCACAAGTTGCTGAAGGTGTGCCGCAAAAGGCTTGCAGCGCACCTTCGATGACTCTTCCACCACAGCGTGTGCGGACGCTGCAGCAGGAAGGCATCGTCAGAGCCCCAGCCATGCAGAGGGGCCAGTGCTCCGACGATACCTTCAGGAAGAGGTTGGGATGCCCACTGTACAGCTGCCCCTCCCCTTCCTTGCCCCCAAAACAGCCCTTTGCACCGTCTGCTTCCCCCCAAGGAATACCAATTTGTTCTTAGCCAACATCAAATTGTACTATCAAATTTTCCCAAACCATTTGGTGCACTCTCTCAAGTCAAGTGCAAATACCACCTTCTAACTGTTTTAGAAGGGATGTCCAAACCAAATCTCTGTTAAAGATATTTCACAAGTTGCATATCTATTCCTTAGGTTTAAATTCATCGCTAGGCAAGGATTTCCTACAGTTTCCTGGACTTATGTATTTCCCTATTTTGCAAAGTTTATTAGGAATCCCAGATAATTCCTCATTTGAATTTTTCCTTTTAAGGCCCTTCTTTAAATTGTTTACAAGTTTGCATGAAGTATTCCTGTCTGTTTTTAGAATAGGAGATGTTATCAAAGAGAGGGTATTTTTCATTCTCCATATACACCCTTTCTCCCTTTGACCTTTAGCTATTACCCAATCAAATTCAAGTGCTCTCTGTTAGGAACTTTCAGTTCACCCTTAGATCACCAAGGCTCTGATGAAGATTAAGATTCACTTGCTTTTTATCCACTCTAAAGTAATTCAGAATAGCTGATAGGAATCTAAAAGAAAAGAAAAGAAAAGAAAAGAAAAGAAAAGAAAAGAAAAGAAAAAAAAAAAGATCAATATTCCCCTTTACTGTGCTGATTGAGTTAGCCTTCTGTCCATAAACAGTAGGAGATAACATAGACAGCTGGTGAGCCTAAGCAAGCTAGAAATGATCCAACATGTCCATTAAGATATATTGATTTTCTGCCCATATGCATTTATGGGAGAGTATGCTTTGTGAGCAGGAAATGATTCTTCAGCAGTGACAGCCAGGATGCTATTCAGCTCCACAAAGAGATGCACTCATTATACATATCCAAATTCATATATCCTAATATTGCAGCTTATGTTAAAAATAAAATTGTATGTCATATTATATCAAGAGAGATGCTAGTTTACAGATAAAGCAGTCAGAATGTGTATTTCCTATAAAGTCCAAACCAATCAAAGTAAATCCCACTGGTCAGAGTGGGAAAATTGTTTACATTGGAATTCCAAATTACCCTTTCTAAATACCGAAATTTCGGGAAAGGTTTCCATATGTATCTGAAGCTTGGTTTTTCCTTTAAAAATATATGAGAATAATTTCTGCATGTTACAGTTATGTATTTCAAAGGAAAAAATACATATCTGCATGATGCTTTTGCCCCTTCACAATGATTTCTGTATACAGTGGCCCATGGGCTAGCTTTCTGTGGATTGGAGAGTCTGTGGCTTGCCATGGCCCATATTGTTCAATGGTGGTGCATACCCACAGATGTGCATGGATGCATACAGATCATGAATAATGTGGGGCTAGAGAGTCTACATTATTTCTCATCCGTGGATGGTTCTGGAACTGAAATTCCACAAATAGGAAGTTTCCACTTCACCTGTACCCTCCTGTGCCACCATGAAGTACAAATGGTAGTGGTGTGTGTGTGTGCTTGGGACAGTGTTCCATAATGTGTCGGGGGGGGGGGATTGCTTTACTATTTGATAGGGTTGCAGATCTGTCTATGTGTTTCACTCATAATTCAAATCATCCACACTATAGTTGTCACCTATATGTTGCCCAGAATGGAATTTGACATAAATGTAGAGGGTTTTTTTCCCACATGAATTAATAAGGAAGGAATATTTTTAATTTTTTTTTTAAATAGTTAAAAATGTGCTTCTTCAGTTTCAGAAAACTCTGACAAGGAGAATCATAGACTGGTAAAAAAAAATTCACAACACAGGGCTTCTTTTATGCAAATGTCGAAACAATATGTATTATTGTGCAGAAAGACACCCCCAATGAGTCGGGAGGGGTTTCTTGTTGCGCTGGCCATATGAGGACATGAGAGGCCTGATTGGTTAAGCACGTGGGGGTCTGGGAGCACCTGCACACTTATTCCAATCAAGTGGCTTGGTTTGTATCCCAAAGTCTCATGGTGCCTATAATCTCTCGAGACTTGGGATGAGAGTTTGGTCTTTATAGTTCTGCACTGCCATGTGGCGGCAGCCATTTTAGAGCTTCAACTGTGCTCTGTGCTCTGGCTGATTGCTTGGCATTGGCCTACCGTTTATTCTCGGCCTTTGCTGCATTTGGCTTTTGCTGATTTGCTCTTTCTTGTACAACAGGGAGTGTTCAGTGAGTCCCTCCCTGAGTGATTTCAAAGGCCAAGTGAAGCCTTCGGGCCGGTCCCCTCAGACCTGCAGGGGCCTTCGCATCTCCAACACTCAGAGGGCTGTTTTATCTGAGGTGGGTGCTGTGGAAGGCATCCTCACCAGGTGTGTGGAACCGGTACTGGATTCAGGCCCAGTAGCACCCTGGCATCACTGGTCTGGTAAGGTCAGGCCCCATCGCTGGTTTAGGAGGGCTGTTACACCTCTCCCCAGTGGTGAGTGTGTTGGAAGACAGCATTTCCTTCAGGCTGGGGTTCCGTTTAGGACCCTTGGTGGACACCTTCCTCCTGGTGTGGTGGCCAGTGAAGCTTCCTGGCAGTTTGCGTCTCATGTCAAGACTTGGGGAAGGGGCAGCCTTTGGCCTGGTTATTCACCAAAGGTTGGGTGATTGTGCTTTGGACCCATGTTCCACTCACTCAGTAGAGTGATGCTCCATAATAAGGCCCAATCCAAGAGGTGCACAGCTTCAGCTGCGCCCAGCTCTAGTCACTCTGCTTCAAAAAGGTCTTCTCAGTCTACCAGCAGAGATGATGAGATTGCTGCCCAGTTAGCACAGCTGGGCAAAACAGTGCAGGCTTGTGTTGCGGTTTGCAATCAGTTTGTCCAGAAGGGGCTACAGGCTACTGCCACCAGTCCTATTGCAAGCACTCCTGGTATCTCCGACACAGAAGTGCTGCCCCTTCCTTTAGCACCTGATGCTCAGGTGATAGATGCTACACCGGGTCCTTCGGTGGTTTTGGCTCTGGAGGCTGGGCACTACACTATTGCCGATGTGTGGGATCTCCTAAAAAGGGTCCCTGGTGTGGAGATTCAGGGTGCAGCTGCCCCTGTTTCTCAGCAGCCTACTATGGCGGACTTATATAACATCTTGGGAGGAGTGGTTCTTCCAGATGCTAATGCAATGGAGCAGACCCATGATACACAAAGAGGAGATCAAGCTGCTGCTGCTTCATCTTTGCCTGACACCCGAGCTGTTGTGGGGCCACACTTCGGGGGACCGGTATGGTTGGCTGGTGATGCTTCCCATCAAGCTTCAGTTTCAGGTTTGTCTGCTACCACTATTGCACATGAAAACCAGCCCACCTTGGTATGGGCTCCAGGTGGCCAGGTTAGTCAGGGTGTGGGTGTGGAATGACCCAACCTTGTGGCTTTGAATGCAACTGTGCAGGCACCTGCAGTTACACAGGTCCCTGACTCTAGGGTGCAGGATGGGCGCACAATGGTTTTGGCTAACAACACCTCTGCGGTGTCTCCTTTGAGTGCTCCTTTGTTATCAGCAGCAGCTATGCATTCTGAATCAACCCTGTATGGGATGTCTACACCCCTTGGTTCACACCTTCCTCTTTCCACTAAAAAAAGAATTTGGAAGGTAGAGTATTAGCCTAAGCAGACAGGTGGCCGTGATCCACTTCTTTTTGGGCCCTGGAAGGAACGCTAAAATAGGTGCCGAAGGTGCACCTCAAGAGGCGTTGGGCGCACCTTTGATATCTCTTCTGCCCCAGTGTGTGCTGATGCTGCGGCAGAAGTATGTCATTGGAGGGCTGGTCATGTGGAGCAATGGGCCCTGCAATGATGTGTTTGAGAAGGGGTTGGGGCTCCCAGAGTGAGGCTGCCCTCCCCTTTCTTGCCTCTAAGATAGCACAAAGCGCCGTCTGCTTCCCCCTATATTGACTTATTTTCTCTTACTTTCAGGGATCCGGAGCCGAGGATCATGGTAAAGCAGGGGTAGGCAACCTTTCCCCTTTAAGGGCTGAGGTACTTCAGCTCCCAGAATCCCAGGAGCTATTGGCCAACATGGGACTATTGGTCAACATGGCTGAGGCTTCTGAGCCCTTAAAAGGGAAAAGTTGCCTACCCCTGTGGTAAAGGATGGGATTGTGTTTCATCTTCTCAAAGAGTTTTAAGCGCTCAAATGCCCTATCCTGGAGTGCAATTTTGTAAATTGGATTATGGGTTTCACTATTTACAGAGGTGTCATAGAGGAAAAAGAGCCATTGAGGTCTCCTGATTTTTCTAAATCATGATAAAAGCTTATACAAACTGCCATCATAATGCTAGAGGTTCAGCTTGTTTGCAATACGATGAGCAGTTTAGAATGAGATCTGCACAGGATCGCTCCCTGTCGTGTAGACATGTACAGTCCAAGCTTTGGGCTGATGTTATGGTGGGAGTCTCCCCCTCGAACAGCTGTGACAATGGATTTGTTCCCATGGTTACTATGCCAAGAGGGCTGAATGCAAGGCCTGGCACAGGGGAAAGAAAGCAATTTGGCATTTGTTGGGACTTTAACTCTGGTAAGTGCAAGAGGCAGCCCTGCAAGTTTGACCACAAGTGTAACACTTGCAGGGGTGGTCACCCTGGCACTTCCTGTAATAGAGCTAAGCAGTCAGGAGTGGGTGGTGCCCCCAGACTAGTATCGCCTGGGGGAAAAGTCACCTTTGCCAATTAAGTTAGATGAAATGGTGGCATGGTTAAAGGTATACCCTAATAAAGAGGCTGCATCTTATTTATTTCATGGTTTTTCCTTAGGCTTTTGTATCCCTTATACAAGTCCTAGGGTTCATTACTATGCGCCCAATGCTCATTCCATGAGGGAGGTCCCGAACATTGTGAGGGAAAACCTAGCAAAAGAAATAGCTGCTGGCAGGATTTCAGGACCTCATGATCAGCTGCTTATGCCCACGCTTTGCCTATCACCTTTAGGTGTAGTTCCTAAAAAAGCTCCCAGGGAATTCAGGTTGATTCATAATTTATTTTACCTGAAGGGGGATTCTGTGAATGATGCTATTGATCCTGGGCTTACATCTGTTAAGTACGCAACATTCAACTCTGCAGTTAAATTATTAGGAATCTGGGCAAGGGAGCCCTTTTAGCAAAGTGTGATATTATGTCAGCCTTCAGGCTTCTTCCTGTTCACCCAGATGATTTTGACTTACTGGGTTTCCAAATTTTTTGACAAAGCCATGCCAATGGGGTGCTCGATTTCTTGTTCAGCTTTCAAGACTTTTAGCACCTTTCTTCATTGGTATGCAGTTAAGTGGACAGGTAATAGAGCCATAGCACACTATTTAGATGACTTTTTGATCGCTAGGAACCCCAATTCCTCACAATGTGGGGATTTTTTAGCTGATTTGCAGGACTTAATGTCTGAATTGGGAATTCCCCTAGCAGAGAAAAAGACTTAAGGGCCAGACATGCGGCTTACCTATTTAGGTATCAAGATTGACACCATAGCTGGGATTTCTCGATTGCCGAATGACAAATTAGTTGCTATGAGGCAGAGGTGAAGACATTGTTGGTGAAGCAAAAAGATACTTCACGAATTCCAATCCCTTACAAGACTATTAAATTTTGCTTGTACAGTGGTAGTTCCAGGACGAGCATTTTGCGTGAGATTGTATAGGGCTACTGCAGGAGTAGTTGCACCACATCATCACATTAGGATCACAAGGGGGATTCAAGAGGACTTGATTGTTTGGGACTCCTTTCTGGAGCAATTCAATGGGACTTCATTTTGGAAAACTGAAATGCTTCTTTGGGCAGACTTTCAAGTGCATTCGGATGCTGCTGGCACACATGGTTTTGGCCTTTACTGGAATGGCCAGTGGGCTGCAGAGGCATGGCCTTCTGCATGGTCAGAGCGTGGTCTGAATAGAGACCTGACGTTTCTGGAGCTTTTTCCTATTGTAGTGGCTGTGCACTTATGGGCAAGCAAATTTGCTAACAAAACCATCTGGTTTTGGTGTGACAACCAGGCAGTCATACATATAGTTAATTCTCAGTCTTCCAAGTCCTCTAGAGTGATGTGTTTGGTAAGGGCGATGGCCATGCAATGTTTAAAATGTAATGTGCGATTCCAAGCTCAGCATGTTCCTGGTGTGCTTAACCCTTTGGCAGATGCCCTTTTTCATTTTCAGTTCTCCAGGTTCTGGCAGCTGGTTCCCGAGGTGTCGACAAACCTGTTGGAGGTACCGGCCTGGCTTTGGAGCTTTGGGGATTAGAAATTCACAGGGCAATCCTCAATTCCATCACCCCATCTACACGCAAGTCCTACCAAACAGCACTGAATTTGTTCAATCAATTTTTATTGGAAATTGGGGAGGTTCCAAGTTGGCTGATTAGGGTAGGCGTGATCCTATGTTTTATAGTTTATCTTAGGCAGACAAGTCTCTCACCTGTTACTATTAGGGGCAGGCTGACCACTCTGGCATTTCACTCCAGGGCAAGGGGTTGCTTTGATCCTACCACAGACTTTAGAGTTAAATGAGCTGTGGAAGGTTGGTCCAGAGAATTCCCTGCAATAAAGGACTCACGATGACCCATAACAAGCTCAGTCCTGACTAGGTTATGGTAACAGTTTGCTCATGCTTGTTATTCACCTGAGGAGGTGGCTTTATTTAAGGCAGTATTTGCCATAGCCTTTTTTGCAGCATTAAGAATCAGTGAGATTGTGCCCGGGTCTTGTAATGACCAATCTGGCAGGGCACTTTTAGTTGCAGATGTTGTTTTAATAGAACAGGGGATTCAGATCTGTATTAGGCACTCTAAGACTGACCAGTTAGCAAAGGGTCAGTCTATTTTCTTGGCCAAAGCACCTAGTGGGCAAATTTACCCAGTGTTAGCAATGACTAATTATTTGAAGATTAGGCCCAAACTGGTGGGCTATCTCTTCATACATTTATCTGGTATGCCCTTAACTCAATTTCAATTTAGGGTAGTGCTGAAGGAGACACTACAGAGGGCTAAGCTGCCGCAGGCCTATTTCTCTTTGTACTCCTTCTGTAATGGAGCAGCAACAGCTGCGGCCACTCACGGTTTGAATGAAGCTGATATTTGCCAAATTGGCAGGTGGCGTTGTAGAGCATTTCAGTCATATGTTAGGCCATCAGGGAATGTAACTCCTGATCAGCCACACTAATCTGCCTTGTTTCTATTTCAGCTGGATTCCTTAAAGGCAAGATATCGATTGTGGGCCACGGTCTGGTTTTCTGGACAGAACGCTGCATTCTGGAACATCAGCACAACTTTTCATTGGGCTTGTCACACATCGGAACCATTAAGTGGTTTGGAAAAAGGGGCATGATGTGGGGAACACTCCTTCCTTGGATTTTGCAGTTGGCTCAGTCCTACCAGCAACCCTGGGTTTTAGTTATACACCTGGGGGAATTACTTAGTTAAAGAACCTTGTTTGCAGCTGGCAAAGCAGATGGTTAGAGATCTGCAAGAAATTAAAAAAGTTTTCCCAGGAGCTGTAATACTTTGGTCCAAGCTCCTTCCAAGGCATAGCTGGCCTGGAGCTCGCAAAGATGCTGCGATTAACAATGCTCGATGATGGCTTAATCATTCTGTGGCCAAGCAGTTGTCTAAACTTGGAATTTTTGTAATTGAACATGAAATTAAATTGGATTGGCCACAGCTGTACAGGGGGGATGGGGTCCACCTCTCTCCTGAAGGTTCGGAGATCTACCTTAAGGCACTCTATGAACAAATAATTAAAACAGTTTGCGGGGGGGGGGAGAGGGGATGCCTAGTTAGGCTGGCCCCCTCTTGTGGTGGGTAATGACCCCCAGCCCACAAAATAATTAATCTGGTTAAGTAAATTAGTTGGGGTAAGTTTGATAATGTTAAATTAAAAGGAAGTGACGCATGCAGTTAAATGCATGACATCACTAATTGAATGACGTCATATGATGTAATATGACATCATTTCTGGAGGGGAGGGGTTTGTACATTGGTTTTGTTATTTGTTTATTTACTTTGTCACATGCAGTGAAGGACCACCCACATGGGGGATCACATCTTCACTTACACATGTGATAAAAAAAAATGTTAGAATTATTCTTGTAAATAGATCCTGTACATCTAAATAAAAGTTGTGGCCTGTTTTAACCCAAAAAGAGGCATCTCATGTCCTTTTTGCCAGTGCAAAGAACCCCCCCCCCCGACATGTTGGGAGGGGTTTCTTGTTGCGCTGGCCATATAAGAACATGAAAGGCCTGATTGGTTAAGCATGCGGGGGTCTGGGAGCAACTGCACGCTTAGTCCAATCAAATGGCTTGGTTTGTATCCCAAAGTCTTGTGGTGCCTGTAATCTCCCGAGACTTGGGATGAGAGTTTGGTCTTTATAGCTCTGCGCTGCCACATGGTGGCAACCATTTTAGAGCTTCAACTGAGTGACCCAACCCATACACCCTTATTTAAAGAGCTTTATTTGTTACTCTCAGGCTTTGGCTATTCGCCTTTGGGGACTGGGAGGGAATTTTTCCCCAGGATCCTCTCCTGGGTTTTTCACCCTCCCTGAGATTAATGTTTAATTAATGTGGGGTATGGGTCTCAGGGTTATAATTGATGCATTGTTGATGTTATTATTAGCTTGTCACATCTTAAGAGTTTGGGTGTATAAGTTAAAATGTGCTTATTTGTATTTAGGGGTGGGTAATGACCTCCACCCCACAAAATAATTAATCTGGTTAAGTAAATTAGTTGGGGTAAATTGGATAATGTTAAATTAAAAGGAAGTGATGCAAGCAGTTAAATTCATGACGTCACTAATTGAATGATGTCATATGATGTAATATGATGTCATTTCTGGAGGGGAGGGGGTTTGTAAATTGGTTTTGTTATTTGTTTATTTACTTTGTCACATGCGGTGAAGGACCACCCACATGGGGAGTCACACCTTCACTTACACATGTGACAAAAAATTGTTAGAATTATTCTTGTAAATAGACCCTGTACAGCTAAATAAATTTGTGGCCTGTTTTAACCCAAAAAGAGGCGTCTCGTGTCCTTTGTGCCAGTGCAAAACAGTATTTTCTATGCAGCAATGACCATTTGTTGACATTCTTTTTAACATTTTATAATCTCTACAAATGCTGCACTTCCAAATTTGCCAATATTTGTTTTATCTTAGATAATCTTTGATCTTAGCTATGCACAGTTCATTTATGAATTGGGCTAGACAAACAACTTGAAATATCTCCAGAGTGAAGAGGTATGGCCATTAGAGACAGGCAGTGGCAGAGACTTTTATGAAAGGTTAAATAAGATTGAAAACTTTTTATAGTAAAGCACCATAATTATCATAAAGCTCTTTCTGGGTTTTGTTGTTGTTTTGTTGTTTTATTTTGTTTTTTGTGGTTTCTTTGATTTTTTTTTTTTTTTTTTTTTTTTTTTTTTTTTGTAATACAGGTACCAATGTATCCACAACATTTGCACAGATGCTTAAGAAGGTAAATAAATCCATATTTGACAGACAATTTTGCCTGAATATTTTTGTCCTTTTCTGAGGGGAAGAGTTAAATAAAACCATACTCCTTGAAAATAGTATAAATGTAATTGATTTTTAAAATATACATATATAAAAGTCTACAGGTTGGGATAATGGCCTAAATCCTACTGTTAGTCCAATAAGAATAAATGCACTGTATCAATAGAATTAATGTATTTGCTACCTTGTCAATCTCCCATGAACCCATTTGGTGTATTCTAGTTAGAACATGCCAGTGGGTTTTATCTTATGTGGTTACTTTTCTTCATTCTTTATAGTAATATTTCTTAAAAAGCCCATGAGAAGATATACCTTATAATTCTTCCTTTTTTCAAAAAATCCTGTGCCATTCTCTGGGATTCATAGTCTTCCCAGTCAGTGCAAATGCTCATGGCATGGAACCACATTGTCATGCATTCCACGAATAATGAGGCTTGTTTGCCAGTGCTTCCAGGCACTACAATGTGACATTCTTGCAACTACTTCCAGAAGTATGGAATATTCTTCATTTTAAGAGAGATTTTCATACAAAGAATAAAATGAAGAGGGCAAGTATCCACTTCATAATTATTACATAAAGCCAAGTGCACATATATAGCATATACAGCCCAGCCCACTCTTGTATATTTATCAGAATTTTTCCCCAAACAGGTACAAAAATAGATCTGGAAATTAGTAACTAGTCCAGATTTAGCATTCATAATATGTGTTCATGGCTCTGAAACACACAGAACATATCCTGAATGTGAACTCATTTTATAAACCCTGTTATACTTGTTCCATGGACATAAACAACTACAGGCCGGTCTCGCTTTTGCTATTCTTGAGTAGGGTGATTGAGACAGCAGTTGTCATTCAATTCCAAGCAGTCTTGAAGGAAACTGATTATCTAGATCCATTTCAATTCAGATTTAGGACAGGTTATGGGGTTAAGACTGCCATGGTTGCCTTAGTCGATGACCTCCAATCAGAGGAAGTGTGACCCTGTTGGTGCTCTTGGACCTCTCAGTGGCCTTCGATACAATTGACCATAGTATCCTTCTGGAATGCCTGGAAGAGTTGAGAATTGGGGTCAATGCACTGGAGTAGTTCCGTTCCTATCTCTCAGGCAGACTCCAGATGGTGAAGCTGCTCTTCTAAAAGAGAACTAAAATCTGGCATCCCTCAGGGCATCATCCTGTCTCCTATGCTATTTAACATTTACATGAAGCCGCTGGGTGAGAACATCCAGAGATATGGGGTGGGGTGTTATCAGTATGCTGATGACACCCAGACATGTTTCTCAATGTCTCAGACTGTTGCAGTGACTAAGGACAGCATCTCTCCTCTAAATGAATGTCTTAAGGCAGTAACGGACTGGATGAGGGAAAACAGACTCAAACTGAATCCAGATAAGATTGAAGGTACTTGCTATAGGGACCCATAACTCAGGAATGGAGATATGTCAACCAGTTCTGGATGGAATCACACTTCACCTGAAGGACTGTGTTCGCAGCTTGGGGGTTCTCCTGAACTTGTCTCTCCAGTTGACACCTCATATAGACATGATAGTCAGGAGTGCCTGTTATCAGATTCGGCTAATATGCCAGCTGTGACCCTTCCTGGACCCAGGCTCCCTAGAAACAGTGGTACATACACTGGTAACCTCTTGACTTGACTTCTGCAATGTGCTCTACATGGGGCCACACTTGTGTCAAGTTCAGAAACTTCAATTGGTGCAAAATATCCTAAAAAAGCAAAGGCACCAGGGATCACATTGCAAATATACAATGGCTAATGGAGTGTAGCATGGAGTTCAAAAAGAAAATCAGCATGTGCTTTATAGACTATAACAAAACCTTTGACTGCATAGAATATGAAAGGCTATGAAATGTCCTTAAAGACATGGGAGTGCCAACACAAC